>NDFZ01005481.1:1164857-1249489 GCA_002192655.3 Mamestra configurata
GTGCCTCCAGGGAGGACACGGCGGCTGAGAGGTGTGGACGGCGGCGGGGAGCGCTCACCTGAGTTGTCGACGGCGGTGTCCAGTCGGCCACTGCTACGTTCTCGACCGCGGTGCGACTGAGTCGCGCGCCCACCCGCCGTTCTCTTTTATACCCCTTCTCGGAGGACTCCGCAACATTTTTCGTTTCTGTGAAAGACCTGCAGGTCCTGGGTACCGTTGACCTGTGACGACAAACGGCATACTCACCGACTTCACCGAGCCTATCCTTGTAAAACATTATTGTCTCGAAATTGGCAGGTCAAGTGCGCTCGACGTTCTACATTAGCGTCTATGGCAGATACTCTTCAAACAATTCAGAACATTACCTATTGTTCAAAAGTTTTGTAAAATAGTAGCGCAAACTTTTCTGGCAGCTACTTGGATCATTGTGAAATTTAGCGCACATTTTCATACATAAGTGTATCAAAATAAAAGATTCAATTTAGATTACAATGGTACACTTGAATGCTCTAAAATATTTTAGTTCGAGTTCTTGTAAGTTACAGAGTGGTATTTATCGGTAACAGTTCTTAGAGGATTGGGCAGTAACAGAGTTATTCAATTTTCTCACCACAGGCTATGAAATTTGGGAATTAAAGAAAACGAGCATGATAAATCGAGCTTTATACTGTGCTTATTATTTTTTAGTACTTCTTATAGGTTTTACCATATTTTAAAATTTAAAGTTCATTTTTAAGTCGTAGTTACCAGTTCAAAATTTGACACTGAGCTACCTAATACTTAGTTATTTAACTAATATAAAGCATACAACTTTGTGTAATTTTAATTCATTCCATACCCTGCCAACTACGTGGAATCCAAATATGTAGTATTATCGTAACTCTTAAATGAAAAGAAACAATAAAACATATTTCAAGTTATCTGCTTGAGGCGAAGCGAAGTGCTTTTATCTTTTTGAAGTCTTCAAACGTGCGGTTTTTTAATTCAAATGAGAAACCTCACATAACTGCACGTTTCTATCAAAAGTATCCAAATCGTAAGAATGTTACTGTCACTTAGGACTGTTATTTATGGCGTTTGTCCAAATTCGATGTAGATTTTCTTTTGGATAAGGTGTAACTTAAGATATCGATCAAATGTTAAAGGCTACCTCGTCAAGTCAACATTACATTGATCATATAATTTGCCGGTTACTGAAACACTAGGTACTTGAGGTTCTAACATGAATTCACTTTTGTTTCGCCATTGTTATTTAACATGTTATTTTACCTCTCCATTATTAATCATTTGTATATTAATTACTTATAATTTTATGTAAATCGCACATCGCGTCTCATTTTCTCAGTAAATGACTACTACTTGCACGTTCCGGAAAATCAGCATTTATTTAAGCTTTATTAATGTCTTCATTTCCATAGACAATTTAGCGAAACAAGGCCACTTTAGGGACCTTTACAACGATGCTACCTTTCTTCTTTCTAAGCAATTTGAACACGACACAATTTTGCTCCGTATTAATTTGATAGGTCATTTAAATAATGCTTTCTCATACATATTATCTTGCTGTGTTGTAATGTTGGCACAAAAGCATAATTCAAGTTATTTGTTTTTGTTGATTTTATGGATAAGCTCAGGTTTGCGTTATAAAACGAACCTTTACAAATTGGAACTCTGCAATCGGTAGTCAAATCAAAATTAACAACGTGTGCAGTTTTGTGAAGAATTAAATCTCACTAAGTACACTATTACTTTAAATACGCTTCAAAAACAGCAACCTAAAAAAACCTACAAATAGTTTTAGAAACAATTTTAAGCTATTTTAGTAAAATAATCCCTTTCGTCGACACGGTGTCTTACCAATTGAATGAAGCAATCCAGTAACCTACAAATAGCGGTACCGAGGTAACAATTATTCGTTAAAGTCACATTGCGTACTTCCTTCCTAAAAAACCTAAGTATGGCTACATGACGGACATGGTGTCGGTTATTTGACAGTGTTGAGGGTACATACCCAGGTACTTTAACCGATAGGGTACCCTCCCTATTCCTGAATAAGGGATGAACGGGAAGACTGTAGGGGTGTCGAACAATTTTAAGAGGTAATTGTTTACTTAGTCATATTTTTTGTAAAAGGATCATGATTGGAAGAACAGTTATGAATTTCGACTTATAGAAAGCTAGGCTATTGGCGACTGCCACAGGACGCTACTGGGCAAAGTCGCGAGCAGAAGCTAGTTTAGTAAATCATCAACCAACATTTTTTAGGTCTTTAATCATTATAAGTTAGTGAAATCGCAAAAGATTCGAAAGGACATCGAATACCGTTATTCCGGGGCACCATGGCGACGGAAGGATTCGTTTTTGGGAGATCAACGTCACCTCCACATAACTTATTCAGAGAATATGGCTCGGCTGACACACTGTCAGCCAAGTTCGCGAATCAAAAGGAAGACACACTGTCCGTGGGTTATATTAGGATTAGTCTATTCTGCCCTACTAGCCGCCCTACTTCTAGTACGGCAGAAAAGACGGGCCACATTTTTTGGTGTATTCTGACCCACTTAAATGAATCAGTGGGGCAGAATACACTCGCATGAATACTTAGTATATTTTGCCCCACTAGGGCTGCCACTGTTGAAATCAATAATAACATATTATGTTGCACAAAATGTTGGTATTTGTTATGTATATCTGTAAATCCTCCTTAATATTATAAATGTGAACGAATTTAGATTAAATTTTGCACACAGATAGTTTATAACCTGAATTAACACAGAATGAGTACTTTCTGCTTGTAAATCTATAGGTACCGCTCATACTTCAAGCCTGAAAATTCATGATTCTGGTCTTCAGGTAGTTTCGGAGCCCGTATCGCTCTTGATTTCAGCCACCATTGATCTCCAAGCTTCTGCTTTTGTCACTCTCTGTTAAGCTATTTACCGGTATAAACAGTATACTATGTAATCCAGGTTAAAAACTGTGTGAGCAAAATTTAAATCAATTTAATCCGTTCAGCCGTTTTTGCGTGGTTGAAACACAAACGTAACACAACAAATTTTCTCATTTGTAATATTAGTAGGATAGTGGGATTTACAGACTTAACGAATAATATTTTTTTTGTGAATAAGATTTTGTTTGAGAATGAGTAAATTACATTGACAGTTGGTATCAGTTTTGCCAACTCAGGTTCAATAGGTAATATTTGTTATTTTATAGGTAAAACTGCATTTATTTTCTACATAATATTATAATATTGATTTCAACAGTGCCGCCCCTAGTAGGGCAAAATACTAAGACTTTATGAGAGTGTATTCTGCCCCACTAAATCATTTCAGTGGAGACCCCACAGACTGGTCTTAATCCCATTCTTTAGTGTGTGGTACAATAAAGGGCATTTGGTCTACGGCACTGGTTGATAAAAAACCTGATAGTAGTGTATAAAAAGTATAAAGATAGATCGAAAATGTGAGCGGGTTCTCCGCCTCAGATAGCTAAGGTTTTATTTCGTCGATTCACAAACAGTAAGAGTTACTTTGTCAAGTTAAACAGAAAAGCTCTAAAATTATTAGAATACAAGACCAAGCAACACGTTCTCGAAAATTCTAGCATCCTCTCGGATGAAAGAGGTCTCAGAGGAAAGAAAAATTAAACATAAAACATACCTACCCTTAAATGTTTTCTTTATTTCAGGTAAGGTTTTCTTTTAACTATTCCTACAGAAACAAAAAATTAATAGTAGACTGGACCATAAAAGTAAAGTTTCGTTTTGAGCTACGTTTCAACCTTTTTTGTCCCACTTCTGGGAAAGCCCTCCCTCTCTCTCTCTCCCACAAAACTCTCACCTTTGCAAGTCGGTACGGGCTAGTATTTTCAGTAGTGTCAATGCGATGATAGTAATGCTTGTCTTAAGATTGGGCCATGCATAGCCCTTTGGCCTAATTTAAATACGCCACTGACTATAAGTCCCTTCTTTCTCGGTTCGTCCTCAATTTCCTTTGTTCTCTTTTTAGTTCCTGACGTCATCATCCATCTAGCCTTTTACTAACTATATTGGGGTCGGCTTCCAGTCAAACCGGATTAAGCTGAATACCGGTATTTTACGTGGAGCGGTTCATACCAGGCATCCACAACCCATTAACCGGGTAACACGGTACTTCTTGGCAAGACTGGAGTCATATACTGGCTTCTGACAATCCGTAACGACTGCCAAAGATCTACAAATGACAGCCAGGACCAACGGCTTAAGGTGCTTTCTGAGGCACGGAGGAATCTCGGTATGTTAAGACTCATCCACTGACCCTGAACCTTGCATTTCAACCCGTGCGGCTGTTATTATTAAGCCACGAGCTCCGTGACGTCGGTCGTGTCATCTATAAATAAATTAAAAAATAAAATTGACGTATCTGTTTGTGCTCGGCGCAAATAAACTCTATTTATTGCTTTCTAAGATTAAAATACCAGCTTTTACTAAATAAGACGCTTATTTTTACTTGCTGTTATGAACTTTAAAAAAAAAATTGTCTGTCGGTTCGTCTGTTTTATTCAAAAAGGCTTAACCAATGTTATGATAAGTTACTTAGACTATTTTTATCTTAGGGAAATAAAAATAAGGACCCGCACAAAAAAAAAACACATGAAATTGGAATAACGCGGACGAAGTCGCGGGCGTCAGCTTGTTTCTAAAAAAACGTTGATACAAAGCAATAAAAGATATTGTGTGCGACACGTGTATTTATTCATTAAGAGAAAGAGCGTACACAATGTAGCTGTCTGCATAGAAAACAGGATTTCCTTCGTGCAATCAACCGCGGGTCCGCTGAATAGACTCGCTTCGTTTCTCCGAACCGGACCACCACCTCCGTTGTCCTTACTTATATTTATTTACTTATTTATGATTTGGCGCCCCTTGCTTTGCGGCGGGATTGATATTCGTAGGGTTCTTCTAATTTGTATTTCCTTTTTTCTTTATTCGTAATTTGTTAAGAAACATCGAAAATATTGATCATGTTTGTTTGGATTTAGTTTTTGTAAAAAACAAAAAATATATGATTTACTTTGACCTTCTATATCTCCAGAACCAATGGTTTGATTTTGCCCAGTACGATTGTATGGACTTTAAAAGAGACTGACGACTGACTGAGGGTAGTCAGCTAGGAAACACCGGCCTCATCTAGTTTAAAATTGCCCAAAAAGATTGACGTAAAAGTGTTATGTTTAACCTACTTACAAAATAAATATCATTTATCACTTCCAATGTATGGTCTAGAAAAACAATTGATTCTAATGATGGGTACAATGGGTGTTCGTTATGGGCCTCATTCGCGCGGGAGCTTTTTAGGGTATTTTTTACCCGATAAATTTGTACACACATTATAAAATTAATCACAAACTTGGAAGAGCGTCACTATCAAGTTTCTGCTCCAGCGTATTACTATTTATTAAAAGAGAATTGGCGATGGCGATGAAATAAATAACACAAAATTAAATGCTTTCTTGAGTTCGAACCCACTATCTGCATACTCGCAGGTTTGAGCCGCTACCACTGTATCACCATTGCTTCTTTTACAGTAGCATCTTAACGACGAGAAACTAGACGCTACTTACGAAAAAGGGATAAAATGAAAGTCTATCTTAAAAAATCGCGACAGGACTTTGAGGCGCTTGTGACGAATTAGTTGGAGAAGGCAACATAACGAAAGAGTAGGACGCTATGAGGGAGAACTTGCACAGCAGTGGGACTATGTAGTTTGATTACAAAATTATTCGGGTAGGTAGACCTGAATTATTATGACATACGTTTGTTTCTTTCATTCTGTCCTGTCAGCCGACACGCTATCACTAACTCCCTTTTTCTTTCATATTACTCCTAACACAATCCATCCATCTTTTCTATGGCCTCCCTCTCCCTGTCCATCCATCCACATTTTTATTCATAACTCTTTTAGTTACATGCATTTCATCTCTCCTCTTCACATGACCATTCCAAGATAAGCCGTTCACTAACTTCAAGTGCGACCCAGAAATGAGAGCGCCGTTGTACAGACAGAATAACTGAATAAGAATCATATCTTCTGTTACTTTTGCATGTGAGCACAGTATGTGCTTTACACGATGTAAAAGTAAATACGTATACAACCATGTAATCCATATAATACCCAAATTATTCTACAGTAGCTAGATTGTTAGCTAAGATTTTGTTTTAACTGAATTTACCAAATTTTCCAACATTAAATACATGTCCTATACCGTGTTGTCATGCTGTTGCACCGTAGCGTCATCTTTCTGCGATATATATATTTCTGTAGTGTTATCCAACTTTTGTCGCTGTCAAATAGTCTGAGATTCATGTTTGTTTTACGTCTTAACGCCAAATATTATGAAGATCGGTTTCAGAGTTTGCGAAACACATGCGTTTTATTTGGAGAGAACCTTCTCAATGATCTCACATACCATAATACGAGTGGGTACTTGCAGTAGGAAGCAATAATAAAGGTGGGCTGATGCCAGAGCCTGGGACGATGCAATTGCAGCGGTAATCATTTCATTTGGCGGCAGTTAAGATGGTCTATCATAGTCATGAACAGCTCATTATCGTGTCAAGCTGTTTCATTAGCCTGTCTGTGCCAATTTCTCGTTGCAGTTATCTTTTATTTCCAGCGATGCAAGGATATGTATCATTGTACCTACGTAACTGACATGCTTTTCCGCAAAAGGTAGCTCTAGACAAGTGACATTTGTCAGCGGTAGCGTGGCGAAGGCTATCTACGGCCATTGTCAAAATGTCTGGGATTGACAAACGCTGTCGAAATTACACGTCATCAATCCCTTTATATTCTGGTATTTCGACAACAGTCACTGATTGAAAGGCACTTTGTCTTGTGCCTCAGGAGCGATAGAAAATCAGGAAATGGAAAATCATTACACTTTTCTTTTCCTTTCTTTGGTAATCTTTATTGATTGAATTTAACAGTTAAACTATAATGTACTGACTGAAGTTATAGGCGAGTGTTTTAAAAGTAAACAAACACTATGGAGTCGAAATCGTGCTTGTTCGAGCATTATCGTTATATTTGGACTAATTAGCATAGAATTATCATTTAGTGACATCGAACTCTAGAATCAATGTTTTAACGAATCTTCATGTTCTGCCCTTTTTGGCAATTTCATTTTTTATTACTTGTTTTTGTAGGTAAAATATATTTATTTAAACTTCATGCACAAAGGTACAATGGCAGACTTAATGCCGTAGGCATTCTCTACCAGTCAACCAAGTGTGCTGAAGAGATAACATGGCAAGTGAATTTATTAAAGCGGAGGAATATAATTAATACTTATAATTTACGGCTTGCTAACTGCCGCCCGCGTGTCCGCCTCGTGAATATAGAAAATTTTCCCAAGAGAACATACTCCCGGGATAAAATGTATCCTATATATTCCAGACTATAATCTACCTCGGTGCCAAATGTCATCTTCAGCCGTTCTGACGTTATTCAGTAACAAACACATCCATCCATCCAAACTTCAAAACTTTCGCATTTATAGGTAATATTAGTTTAGATTATACTTATTTTAAAATATCGACGCTTGAAAGGCACACATTACCGAGCGACATGTTGGGTGATATTGAGTTATTTACATCATTGAAATCAGGAATAATCTTATTATCTTTAATATTTATATTTTTTTAATATTTTTAGTGCGACTTTCACTGGTACTGTTTGATACCTATGTATGTTTTATTATATAACTTCCTAGTAAGTTAAGGACTATCCTTGTAGATTATAAGTAAATCTAATTTTTTGATTTTCAAATTTCGATGGATTGATCTCAATCTATAGCGTAGCCTTCATCTACCTCGCTCGTTAATACTTCATTTGAAGTTATGTTAAAAAATATTAAATTGTGAAAATAAAGTACAAAGTTATATTTTGTATGTATTGTGTATTGTGTTTTTTTTATAAGCTTTTCTAATATGCCAAATATACCTAATAAGTAATAACTAAAGCTCTTAATTGTTAGGACTTGAGCTTAATAATGTTGTTTAATTGATAGTTTACCCAAATGTTTTCACTCGTGTGATCTAAATTACAAAAACGTTTCACGCTCAAAACATGATTTTGTTAAGTATTTTTAAATATTTTTAAAATAACAAAAAATATTTGTATCTTTTTATATGTTTTATCATGTTCCTTGAAAAAGAGTTTTCGAAAAAACTATTTTTAGTAATGTAAGTAGTTATATTCTGAATTCCTAAGTAATAACAATGTAACACTGCTGAAAAAGTCTGATCTGAAACTTAAACACTTGATGTAAATGGGTTGATTTAAATTTGATTACATTACATTTGGGCACATTTCCAGCTGAAAGCATTGTGAACGAATTTTTTGATGCTAAATTTTAGTTTGTTGTAAGTTTAGTTTATTTGTTAATATTAGTTATTAAACTATATAAATACCAGTTTCATTTATTTTGTCAGAATTAAACATTTAAAGACATAAATAAATTTGATATTATTAAGAAATGAATAGGTTTTTAGTTTTGCATTTTTTTATAAAAGTAGTTTTGAAGAACTTGATCCCGATTTTCTGGGTTCGTGGCTTAGGCCCCCAGTGGTCGAGGCACCTGTGGCCGACGCTCCCGATTCCTAGTTGAAGTTGCGTTTTATTTTCTTTTGAAATAGGTACCTATAAAATTTACATGCCTTATTTATTTTAGTTTATTCTTACAAACAGTTGATTTAAGCTATCCTAAGTATTCAAACCGCGACAGCTCACATTCTTTATAAGATCAGCTATCCAGGTTGCCAGAGATTTTCTGCAATATTCATATAGAGGTCCATATAGAGTTTAAGACGTTTTAACAAAGGGTTAGTCACTGGTTTACAGCGTGGTGGAGTACCTATGTTCTAATTCGTCCTTCATCAGATGGTGGCCATACTCAGTAGTTGGTGTTTGAAAATTACTACGGGCTGTCATGATGATGATGACGATTTCCGTCGAAAACCTTTTTAAGAAAGTCTTTGATTTTGTGTACTAAAACCTAAAAAATATTTTTTAATTGTTTAAAAAAATCCTACACAAATCTTTTTTAATTAGTACTATTATTAAAATTTGATGGCAGACAAGTTTTTTGTTTTCTATTTAGATAATTTTACCTATATGTCAAATGTGCGTTACTTATGGATGCGTAATTTCACAATTATAAAATAATGGTGTTATTTTATTTTACTTGTTTTATAATCAAATTTAGTTGTCGGTAAGTAACTTTTATCTGTATACTATTTAATAATATGTTGAGAAAGACTTTACAGAAAAATATCTTTAAAATGCTCTAGTGCTGACATAGCGTTTGGTAAAAATTGACTTTCAAGCTTCGATATGGCAATGATACATAGAGATTTCGTTTTTATAGAAAAATCCATCTAACATAGAACAATTATGATATTCCCAATAGATGTCCGGTTGTATGTTCCCAAATAATATGTACTGAGTACCTACTCAGTACGAGCACGATCTTTGTTAGAAACACATGTGTGGATACATATTGTGACGAGGATATCTTTGGCTCTAGGGCTCTGGCAGACAAGGTAGCCCTTTGGAAGCGACTGGCGAAAAGTAAAAGAGAATTTGAAATAGGAATATAAAAATATGTTTTAAACCTTAAAGATAGTTTCATTTTTATAATAATATCAAAAAGTAGCACTAGCGTGAGTCCGCTGGTGTTTGTGTCTCTTACAAAGATCGTGCTCCTGGTTTTCGTTCCATGTTTGTTTACCAAACAAATCATGTAGATGTAAAGTTAAATGGACTGTCAATGGTCGCCGCAGGCATGGGTTAACCGAGCCGACGACAGAGCCGGGATTGCGTGGTCACGTTAGTTTTAATTAAAACTCAACAGTACAAATACATATACTACAACTGTTCCAATTTCTGAACCACAAAACGCAGCAAGCTTCACCTCAACTAGTTGAATAAACACCAATTAATTTCTGTTGACGTCAACTTCGGAAACCCCATCAAACGTCAATTTTATACTTATTCTATTACTTTATTAATTACATGTTTACCTTTTAACTATCAACTTAAATATTTCAAGATAACTACTATTTATTTCTATTTTGTTAAATCGTAATGGATAGAACGTGTATTCTAACAGTCATTGTTTTATTACCATTGTTATAACAAAAATTGCTTAGTAATCAAGTATAATAAAAATATCGAAAAATTAAGTCTGTCGACTTTACATTTCGAAAAGTTATGAAACTTCTTTTTTGAGTGGCAGGAGTTGGAGGTCTATAAGCATAAGTTTTAATAACTATACGTTTTCTTATTTTGTGAGGACTCTGACAGTCGCAGGGAAGACGACAGAAAGGGGAGGACACAAACTCCCTCTTTGATGTGCCAGGTACCGGAGGGCGCGTAATCTTCTCCGGCCGCCACAGGGTGTGGCCTGCGGCCCCGGCTGGTAAAACATTTGAAGTCTTTCACCTGGACAGAGGCAGCTAAACAGTAAATTTTGCATTTTGTTACAAAAATGCAATTAATTAAATACGACAAATTAATTACAGCGTCAAAAATTTCTAAAATATTCTCTTCGTTTTCCTACTATTTTAGAAATGCATTGTGAGCTTGTTGGTATTTCGTGTCCGTGTTCTACAAATTTTATATCCCTGTTATTTTTACTTTTATTGTTTTTCCTTTTTAAATTTTATTTCGTAAATACCAACCTATTTTATGTGACACGTGACGTTGTTTTATTAAAGTATGATTTGTTTTTTTAATAATTGATGATGTGTGTAAACATCATTACGATTTTTATTTAGTGATGTATAAAGCTACAATTTATGTTTATATATTTGCATGCTATCATAGTATGGCGAAATGTGTCTTGCACCATAAATGATATAAAATATTTTTACCAAATTTTTTTGCAAATAGCAACTTAAAATATTGTTTAAGAATTTTTGACTAAGATGACCTACGATGTTTCCACGTTCAAAAGGCAGGAGCATAGTATTCAAAATATGCGTGGGTGTATGAAATTAAATGAAGCAAAAGTATTGTCCCCATGGATCGAAGCAGTTGGCGTTTTGTAGTTTCTGCCTGCCATTGAAAGAAGGCATGAATAAAGAGGATAAGGAGACATAAAACTGGGCCAAAGTATCTACGAACCTCGACCAACGAATAACGATTACAGTTAAGGATTAATGATTGCGGATCCTGTTTATTCAGTTCACATCCGACGCCAATAAACAACAAAACTAAATAACCACTTTCGTTTTTTTCTATTAATTATTATTACTTTTTTAATTTGTGTTGATCATAACAAATTAGCTGTATTTTATACTGCAAAGAAGTTTGTGTATTTACTTCAATCTGACATGGTTCATCTGCCCTTGTCCCATGTTGCTTGGGGTCGGTGCATCACGTTACTTCTGCCAGTCTTATTCGCCGACCATATCATCGCTTAAAATTCCCTCCCGCCCGCTCGCCTCCCCTTACCAAGTGAGCTGTCAAACCATACATACAAGATGGAATGACAGTTAACTTGTCGTTCACTAAGTTTTTTTTTTTTTGTTTAATGTGGGTTTGCTCTTGACTCTAGTCTAGGTCATAGATGACAGAGACGACTGAGATGCCGACAGAATAGACTGGCTGGAATGACAGCCGTCCATTCTGTAAACAACCTCCCGAGGAAGATTAGGTGAAGTGAGCTGTTATTCCAATTAATACTAGGGCTCACTTCAAGCAGACTTCACCGCTATTATGGTGCGATTGTTAGCGAATAGTACTAAATCACTTGAAACTCACTAACTAACTACTTAAGTTTTCTCGGTGATGTGCTTACAGAATAGACCGGCAGATATGGCACATCTGCATCACGTGATGTGTATACCAAAACGTGAATATATTATGTATATCATTAACAAAAGTAAACAAGTTATCGAACGGTTCCTCGCTGTAGTAGATGTGGATTAACTGGTTGTGAAACAAACTTCTTCCGGTTTGAGGCATCTTTACAGCCATCTAATTCAATACATACGAGTATTACTCAGACCGTTATTTCTATATCAAATACAAAGAGGTTTATTTGATTATTATAATAGTTGAGTACTGTTAAATTATCCGTTTATTTTTTTAATTTTAAACCCAAGCATATTGTTAAGGAGCATCGCAGGTATTGTTACAATCTGAAATCCTGAAATGAACTGAAATTACTTATTATAAATGTGAAAGTTTGCTTGCTGGAGTTTGTTTGTTATTATTTTACGTCTAAATCGTTAAACCGATTTTGACGAATTTTGGTACAGAGATAGGTAGATGAGAGACGGCAATTTTTTTAGTCAATATCTATATTAGCGCAAGCGAGCTTGTACTCATATATATTTTTTAAAAATTATTGTCAATAGTCTCGCGTTTAAGCACATTATCATCTGTTGGAAAGCAATGATGTGGTCGACGATGGAGATGATCTAAACTAATTTGATGAAGAGGCAAAATTGTTTGTTTGTTTGTAAGGTGTGATTCAATTACGAAAATTATGTGGTGCGATAAGATCACGCATTCTCCACTGGTTTTGGTACAAATAATAATTAAGCAGTACTCTTAGCTGCGAAACAAATTGTTAGGAGTTTCCTGTGTTAGGAGCTCGATACCGGTGGATTTCTGGCTGTATTTTATAAAATGTAATTTATATGTATATACGAGTACAATGAATGAAAATGAAATAAGGATAAGAAATGGGACCGAAGTCGCGGCATAAAGTCAGTAAACAATAACCTTACGATTTATGGCAAACCTGGATGTGTCAGATTGGCTACCTATAAACACAGTTCTATTCTGGTTTTAGAAAGTATTTATAAAACCGACCTTGTTCTGGTCCTCGATGTGGTGTATTTTTACCACAGACTCGATATTTATTTCAACCATCAAAAGTAATTTAGTTGAGAATCGAAAGTTATTACTATGCTGATTAAATTTCGATATATTTGCATTTCTTTTATTTGTACTCATTCTTCTCAGTTCATTCAGCAGGCACGACTAGGGATTGCAAAATCCGGTTTTTTTTGAAACCCGGATTTCTGTATTCTCGTCCGATTAAAATCCGGATTATCCGGATTTTTCGAACTTTTGCGTTTTCTGAGTTGATTTGATAAAACTAAAATAAAATAGCATAAATTATTTGGAATTTGCATTTTTTTGCTCAATTCACAGCACGACAGAATAAAATCAACTAAAATAATCAACAAAACTTTGGGCATCAGTCATTTTTCCCGTACGCGAACGCGAGGCGAGAGGCGCAAGCGGGGGACACGCGCGTATCTGCGTGAAGCCGCGCTTTTTGGTTTAATCGCCAATCCGAAAAAACCGAATTTGAGTCCTAAAATCGGATTTAAAAAAGTCAAGAAAATACGGATTTTTCAGTTATTTTCGAATTTCGAAGAATCCGGATTGCAATCCCTAGGCACGACGGCTCTGTTTTTGTTGCGAATGTGGTGGCGCGGCAGCCTGCTCGCTATTGTATGCATGTTACGCATAAATTATGTATTGTTTTGACGATGTATGCAATCCAGACAACACAACAGATACCTAACTTAATAATAACTTAACAACCTGGACAAAACGCCGGTTTCTATTTAAAGAATCTCATATTGAGAGAGCTTGTCAAAATATAATATAGCATGAAAAACACATTTGGCACTACAGTTTGTCATTTTCTATACATTTAATTTTCAATTCGGGAATCAAGGGGAATACATTGCTTTTTCCTGGTCAGTCAGGTTGTATTTTGGGTTCTAGAGCACTCCCTCTTGAAATTTCGATTGTTGAAATTACCACGGTATTCCAGCTTCAGCTATTCTTGTAGATCATTCTATACCCGTTATTTCCGCCGTGGCTGTGTGCTTAGTTCTTTTTGTAGGTAAGTAATGTTTACATGTCTTTTGAAAAAAGACATTCATTTGGACTCAACAATATGGTGATGTAAGTACTAAAATTTTGTTACTCGACTAAAATCATAAAGCTATTTTATAGTTTGGGCTGTTTTACAGTAACTATAATAGGCCTACTACATAAGGGCCACAGGCTTCGAGCATCTCTAATTTTTGCCAAAAGACGTGGCCATCTGCAGAATGGACGACTGCCCCACTTGAAAAATACAAGTCTTGGTCAGCAGCTTCGGGACTGTCTTTTAATTATTCCTATTTAATAATAAAATTAAAGCTGTTGGTTTAACAGCCTGACACTTTACCGTAATTTGTTTTACTATTAATTTAAAATAGTAAAACAATAAGTATAGAATTTTTAAAAAGACCATTCCACTTCTGGTTTATAGGAAACAATGGGGCTGATAGGTCGGCTGAAATACAATACTAATCTATACTAATATTATAAAGCTGAAGAGTTTGTTTGTTTGTTTGTTTGTTTGTTTGAACGCGCTAATCTCTGGAATTACTGGTCCGATTTGAATGATTCTTTCAGTGTTGGGTAGTCCATTTATCGAGGAAGGCTATAGGCTATTTTTTTTTTTTTTCAAAATTAGGGATCCGTAATAAAATTGCTATTTCGTAACACAAGGTGTAAAATCAAAAACCTTTTTTTGCGTGCGCTGCAAAAACTATTGACAAAAGAACAAAATGATGTACTACGGGTTAGAAGATCCCATTAAGACCTACAAAAAAGTCCGCGAGAACATATATCTAGCTATCATGGTTTAATCACAATAACCCATTTTGTGTTCAAAATAATTATTAAATCGTCTAAAGAAAAAAAACTACGTTAAATACGTATCGTAATATTAATCTTTATCGAAATTAAGCATTATGTTATCAAGAGTATTTATGTAGAAGTAAAATACTTTTTGTTTCATCTCAATCGGATATTTCGTTTAAAAGTTATCACGTGTGTAAGATGTTAAGAGTTGGTACCTATTAATGAGTTATGGGCCATAGAGTTTTTTATCAACATAAAATCCTGTAATAATCTTTTTCGAAATATATTTGTTGATGATTGTAAGTATAAGATCTTTGAAGAGTATAATAAATACATTTCTAAAATAACTCTGCTAAGGAAATCCACGCGCGCATAATGTTTTGAACAGTTCTGAAGACATTGATAATTGCATTAACTTCGGTAATGGTAGTTGAAACTTCTAATACAATTAAAGGAGTTTTAATCTAATAGAATTGAAAAACGCCCCAATTTTTTGGGTAACGTAATTCCTCCAAACTCACGAGATTCAACGAATCCTAAATTTTGATTCTAATCTTGAAAATTAAAAGCAGAATATTTTTAGTATTTATTTCCTTTGGGCCAAGTTCTTTTGCAATTGTATTGAGTGCTTTTATCATTTGTATGCTCAGTATTCCACAATCACCAGTAAATTCTATAAAGTTCAATGAACTTATTTGATCTTTATTATGAACTTTATTATAGCAATACAGAATAAAGCGAAATAGTGATACAAAAGCGGCTTTCAAATAATTCTCAAAGAGATATTAAAAAGTGATCAAATTAACACAAAGGGCTCAAAACAGCTATTTTATAGGAACTAGCACTAACAAGTCTAAAGCAACTTGGGAGGTAACCAATTCTATGAAATTTAATATTCCTAAAATGATAGCAAGACATTTTAATGATTATTTTATAGACTCAGTTCAATCGAATGCCGATAATTTGCGAATAATACTCAAACAGACACATCATCAGGATTATATATCTAATCTATCTAAACTAATATTATAAAGAGTAAAGATTAGTTAGTTTGTTTGTTTAGAATTAAGGTTGATAATGTACATGTAAACTACACTTCAAATTACTCAAATCGGACCTTTCGTTTTAAAGTTACGACGGGCATAAAAATGGTCTAAGTAAGAAAAATGTTACGGTTTGAGCGAACTGGGGAGAATCTTAACGCTTAGTCCGATGAAGCTGAAACACGGCATTAATGTTTTGGATAAAAAAAGAAAAATAACAAATATTTGGATTTTTCGATGCTCTAAGTAAGAAAAATGTTGCGGTTTGAGCTAACTGGGGAGAAACTTAATGCACGGCATTAATGTTTTGGATAAAAAATTAAGAATAACAAATATAAGGGGCGAAAAGGGTTGATGAATTTTTCAGGGGAGGACATTATTGCTTACTTCAATTTACGTGGAAATTGGAATGAACAAGCTAAAAGTGGGAAATTTGAAACAGATCTAACAATGTTTACATAGTCAACCTCTGGCGGGGTGAACGGGGTGAACTGGGTGGATAGTAGGCTGATCCTGAGACCGTTGAATGGATATCGTAGTGCTTAATTTTCCAAAACTTACCTTTAAAAAGGGTTTGAGGGGGCGTTGAAGTTTGTGGAGTACCTACTAAATCCGCGCGGACGAAGTCGCGGGCGAAGTGCTAGTATGTTTATAAAATTCTACCGTTACTGACTGCCCGTGTGAGTGAGTGACTAAGTGACTGACAGACAACGCACGGCCGAAACTACTGGTCGTAGAAAGCTGAAATTTGGCATGTAGGGGAGCACTAAGTGAGGATTTCTTGAACTTCGTAGAGGATCAGGAAAAACCGCGCGTACGAAGTCGCGGGCAAAAGCTAGTATCAGCAGCTCTGGTACAACGTTTGGGTTTTAAAAGTAGCCTAAGTTACACGTGAGAGTTGGTGTTCTGTCAAAATTGGCCAGCTGCTTCGGAGATTAGCAGGTACAAAAAGACTAACAAAACAAATTTATGTTTTTGTTGTTAGGGTTGTATATACTTTCAAATCACTATGTATTACTATCAAAATTACCTATTTTCATCGTAATATATAATACATCGGAGTACTGTTTGTAAAAACAGACACTTCAATTTAATTTAGTTGTAAATTACCAGGAGCTTATGTTTCAGCTATTGATGTCAATAGTTATAGTCACCCAGAGTGTTGTCTCAGAATTGGGCCCCGGTCACTTGAAGTCGCGTTTTTAAATAATATTTATGAAACTATAATTCGAATACTACTACTTAACAAAGGATCCATGAAATAATGAGTTGCTTGTTTGCAGGCGGAACTAACCGCAATTACGCAATACAAAATGAAAAAATAATGGTCACGATTAAATAATTACTATAATGTGCTATCGTCATCATTTCAGGAGAATGACGTCCACGTCCACTGGACTTAGGCCTCCCCAAGTGTCGCCACGTCGACCTTCACGGAGGCCTTCCAAAGGGAGGGCTGTAAATCAGCGTTGACCAGGGTTGTGGCTATGCTGCACACTGCTCAACATTTGCTGAGTCCGCCGCTTTTGCAACACTGATATCTACTATATTGTGGGAATCTTCGTTTTGTTATTGATGTTATAATTGTACAGTGTCGGCAATTAATGTTTCTTTTTTCTTTGAAATAGAGATTTATCGTTGAATCTTTACTGCCGTTTCCTCTATTGGCAATTTTATCTGTTTTCATTAAGTAAGCAACCGAGAAACATAAGTTGACTGATGATGATTATTGGTGTATTTATTATACAGGGTGTCATATCGAGAAGAAAGAGTTTACAATGTTACGTAAACAAAATATATAAAACTCTTCCATTACTGAGTGATTGAGTGACTGACTGAGTGACTGACAGACACCGCACAGCCGAAACTACTAGTCGTATAAAGGAATTTAGCATAAAGGTTCCTTGGGGAGTGTAGGGGAGCAATAAGAGAGGATTTCCAGAAATTTCAACGGGAACGGGAAAAACGGTATATGTATGTGCGAACGAAGTCGCAGGCTAGTTTAATATAAACTTACAGTGTTCGCCATAATCCGGAGACATATCCATAACATGTGTCATTTTTGGTCTCTAACCCTTATCTATTTCGTATCATAGGTAAGAATGCATCTGATCGAGCAAGTGTGAACGCCAACACCTTATTCAATACTAGCTTATTCAGCGGCTTGGCTCGCAAGAAAGTCGGAAATTATCCCAAGCGAACATATTCCCGGGATAAAAGTATACTATGATAGGACAAAGGATACTCTATGTCCCGGTGTGTGTATCTTGACACACGGGTAGCACAGGTCCTGGATTAGGACCCAGGATCTGGTCTCTGCCATGTTTCATTTAAACCCGATCAGTCGTTAAGATATTTAGAGTAATCGAACAAACTCATGTCTGCATTTAAAATATTTGTTAGCATAACTGACAATGTGGCATATGTATTTGTCAAATACTGATTTATTTGTAACACTCTTGCATTTGATAAAGCAGCAAGTGGGTTTAACAAAGTAAAAAAGATTACGAATTATCGGATTGCCACCAATCGTCTGTCGGTTATTTTAACAGAGCTTAATAGGAAAAGGCGTCATCATGTAAATAACCAAATACCACCCCATTTTCCACTCAACACAAAGTCTTCCGCATCCTTCAGGTTTAGTTCGTTTTTTTTTTTATAACTGTACTATACTACCTTTAGTACTTATTTAAGTAAGTATCTAAAGGATTGGCCTAGTTATGAAAATAAAAATAAACAAAGAAAAAAACTAAAGTGATTAAAGTCCCTTCAGCACCGATTATCTCCATCCAACATTACCGACGTTATCGATTCCGATGCTCGTTAATTACTAATTAGTAAATCGTACATACCTTACAATCACAACGCACCAGGCTGAGACTTTATCAATGAGCTTGTTAGATAACGGACTTCGAAGGTCTAACTGGACAATCGGGATACAGTGGCTTTTCATTCAATACCATTTAAGTGCTTCAAAGTGGAATAGCCTCATCGTTACGAGAGAAGGTTAGCTAATACTCAACTAAGAATGATGTGTAAAGTCTGTATAAACCAAAACTGTAAGAAAGAAGTAAATTTTTTAAATAACACATCTGAATTTCAGCAAGGGTTAAGGACCCATAGTACTCACAGGGCGAGCAATCAATATATAGGTAACTAGCGGACATCACGCGGTTTCCCCCGCGTAGTTCCCATTCCCGTGGGAGTACGGAGATAAAATATAGCCTTTGTTACTCGCTGATAATGTGGCTATCCATTACTGAAAGATTTTTTCAAATCGGTCCAGTAGTTTTTAAGTTATGCGTTACATACAAAAATACAAATCTTTCCTCTTTATAATATTAGTATAGATGTCGCGGCTTCATCAGCCGTTTATTAGGCGGCCTAGCCATTTCATTGAACGGCGCCGTTTAGTCAACAACCTAAATGACATCCAGTCAATGCGTCTAATACAAAATAAATGAACGGGCTGGCAGGATGCTTAGGCCATTTGGACTAAAATCCTAGAGCTGCCAGAACTCTCTTCTTTTGTCACTAACAAGTAAGCTTGGGCCGTTGTCAAATTTATTATTTTATTTTTGTGGTGTATCAAAGGTATTTTAGTTCTGTCTGCAGGCTTTAAAGGAATCTAACATGAATGGCATAACGAGAGCTAAGCTCGCTTCGCTTGCTCACTCTAGCTCCCGTCATACCAATCGAACCTGACCTTTCCGTGTCAGGGTGCCCTAAGCTCCCTGTGCCCTATGTTCCGCTACTTGGCTAGGCAAATCATTAAACGATATCGAGCCAAGTCATTTGCCTAGCTGTTCAATGCATTGCCGGGATGACACTTAGGTCACTGATTAAACGGTTGCTTAAGCTAGTTAGCTATTAAGCTAGTTGCGACATATACAAATTCTTCCGTTACTAATTAATGACTGAGCGAAAATGCACAGCCGAAACTACTGGTCGTAGAAAACTGAAAGGCATGTAGGTTTCTGAGGAGTGAAGAGGAACACTAAGAGAGGATTTTCCGAAATTTCTACTGGAACGGGAAAAAACGGAATATGCGCGTACGAATACACGGTCAAAAGCTAGTTAGGCATAAATCCAACCTCCAGATTGCTGAAAAATCCCAGATCAAAAACTTCAAAAACACTTTGCCCTACTCAGTAATCGAACCCAAGACCTCATGTTCAGCAGCAGCTTACGACCACTACACCAACAAGGCGAGAATTAACATGAAGATGAAAAGAAGATTAATCTTAGTATAGCTTCATGAAACCCATTATTTTAAATATAAGACTAATTCTCCATTTGTTAGTTGCTGAACTGAATGTTTTCATAAGTTAAAATAATTTTGCGTTATAACTCGTGTGTGTCGTTTCCTCTGAGCGATTCAATTTACCACAATCGAGTTATCGTCACGCTTTTACAGAAATCAATTACAGCTCTAATGTCGTCAATCAATTTGTCATTTGCTTGCTTTTAAATCCCTGTTAAATAATAGTAACAAAATTACACTGAGTTAGCTATTAGAGGTTTATAATGTACCTAGTTTTGCCCGCGGCATCGCTCGCGTTAACGTAGCCTATACCCGTCTCTGCAGCTGCATCTATCTCTGCACCAAAATTCATCAAAATAGGTTCGCAGATGTAGGCGTGAAAGCATAACAAACAAAACAACTCGCTTTTCTTATATTAAATGGATGTTTTATATGAATTAAATATCTACCTAATTGAGATCAGAATGGCCTCGTTGCCTCTATCTATGTACAATGATTAATCCGGTTACGAGAGTCCGGGAGAGTCACTTTGGTCACCCCTGTTCCTTTGATGTTACCTTGGTTACCATTCAGTAGAAATGTAACTCCTCGGGCCATCTCCACGACTTGCTAGATATCCTGTTTTGGATCAAAGCTTGGGGCAAAAGTCAACGTTATAAATGTATGTATAAATATGGATAAACTTAAGGGTGTAATGGCTATAAAGATATCCTTAGGTAGGTAGGTGCAGCAGGTAGCGTTATTATAGTTTCTGACTACTTACGAGGAAAACGGCACGAGTCAGTTTAATAATATTTTTCTTGTACTAAACATCGTTGTTGGAATGGGGGGAAGTTTACAAAAAACACATTACTTTCGACAGCGAAGGAAGTGAGTTAGGAATCGTTCATAGTAGGTACCAAATAGATTGTAAAACTCGTATATTTGGAGTGTTAGAAAGATCGTTGACGCGTAGACGTTCTATGCAAAATCTACGCAACTTCATTGCAGCCTATACGCGACATCTACGCAGGAATAGCCAGAACAGAGGACACTCTGAGATTCTTTTCAATCTGTGTGTAAACACAGGCAACGGGATTGTAGGATCCTATATTTGCTTCAAACGTTAAATCTAGCTGATTAACTAGAAAACAATGTGTCCTTCACAAAAGCTATTACCAATTTTGATTTGATCCCTTATCAATATTTTTTCATTCAAAGTTGTCAGGAGATCATTCTGTGAGGAAACCTGACTATTTATTTTATTGGATTATATTCATACGAATATTTCACGTTATTCGATTTAAATCAGTAAAATCATCATCATCTAACTTGATAAAATACGGTTAGGTGATCATAGTTCTAAACCACCTGTTCTGCAGGAGCAATGTTTTTATTCGGTGTTTGTTTTTCGTGCTGGAATGATCGTAGATGCCAATACCAACTATATAACTCATTGTAACAAAAAATAAATGACTTAATATATCTTTGAATTATTTGTGAAACAGTATGTTTTATCTAACAAGCATCAATAAATTGATGAACCATTAGATACATAAACATGCAGGCCACAGAGCCAATGATTTTAATTGACGCCAAAGTTTTAATCTTTTTCAATATTAGAAATGATAATTGAAAAAGAGTAAAATGTTGGCATCAAATACCGGGGTATACAAAGAAGGCACAAGATACAATTCTATTAAGTATTTATTTATTTATTAATTAATCATTATAACAGCTTCACAGATACATCCAAGGCGATGTTATAACCTGGCAAAATGGAAATAATTCTACGTAAAAACCTTCTACAAAACAACCTTTTAATTAATAAAAAAAAATGCATACTGTTAAATATATATGTAACACTTAAATATATCTCTAACCAGCCTCTAGTCGCCCGTGGCTCCGCCCGCGTGAGCGTCGAATATTATCCCCTATAGGGAACATACTTCTGGGATAAAAGTATCCTGTGTTATTCAAGACTATATTCTACCTCTGTGCCAAATTTCAATGAGATCCATTCAGCCGTTCTGACGTGACTGAGTAACAAACATCCATCCGTCCAAATATCCATTTATAATATAAGTATAGATGAGCTCAAACACGATTATGCTATCTCATTTGGTTGAGGCGTTCCGATGGCCACCTGGCTCCTTCATCAGACCAGCTCCATAGTACTATATTATTGCATCGTGCCCAAAGTTATATAAGTATGCCAGGTTTAAGCTTGAAAAATGGATTACTAAAATCCAAATAGTACATACGAAAGCAAGTTAATATAAGGCTTGTAAAAATACTATGAGCATGACCCGCATTACAACAAAGCAGCACGTGGAAAATGCATAGCGAAAATTAACCCGTTCGTAGGAAGGGGTTATTTATTACAATGTTCACATAAACTTTAAGTACATGTTTAGTGTTCACCATGACGCTAATCACGTAATTACCTCCGGTTTCAACAATATATTGGTGCATCATAGTGTACCTACGTAGCCAATGCTGCCTTAACAATGCTGTTTTCAACGTATTATGTTGTTAGTTGCCTTGCTTCACCACCATTTGTAAGCTGTCATGCTAATGATGACACCAGTCCTGTACCTCCCTTTGTTACCTTCAGACAGCCATTATAAAAGCATCAAGGTATCACGCAACCGTTGCCTAGGTTTTCAGTTAATTTAATTATGGTATATGGTATATACCTAGCTAGGTATGGTAACCTATCATTTTAAAGATGGTACAGTATATAGCAGACCTATATACTGTACCATCTTAAAAATGTTAGGTTCTATAGTTGTTACATTTCAGCATTAATAAAGAGATCATTGACCCGTCTAGTTTGGTTATTTTTTTTATAAAACAGAAATCACCATCTTTTCTGAATCCAAAGGGCCAATTCTACTAAAAATAGAAGAATAATTGGACCACAGATCTATACAAGTTTTTGCTAGTGAAAATCTACTACGATGTCTTCTAAGGCCCGCTAGCCAGCTAACTTATTATAAACTATGAAAACACTCTCATTGCTCTGATGAAACGAAAAGCAGGATTGAAGGACAAACTTCGATCGTCGAGAATTTATGTGCGTGAAGCTTTTCATCTGCAAATATAAATGTTTGCAATCGCACAAAATAATTTATATTTAATTGTTTAAAAAACTAGAAATTTCTAAGTTTCAGAGTTTTCCCATTGCATGTGCTTGCTTCATGGTAAATTTCATGATTCTATTTATTTTTAGTAGCAAATAGTTAGTCGTCCTTTAAGTTGTTAGTCGCCTGAAAAATAATTAGCCTTAAAGAATGTGTAGTATTTATAAATGAACCCCTATTTCTCCTGGTCACGCTATAACTTGAGGACAGCTAGACGGACTTAGCTAATTCTTTTTGGTTTTTCAACTTTTTGGTCATTCAAATTACAGGGAAGGTTTAAAAACAATGGGTAGGTAGAGTAGGTGCGTAGGTAGGGTAGGAAAGTAGGTTAGGTAGGCAGGGTAGGGTATGAAAGTAGGGTAGGGTAGGTGGGGTAGAGTATAGGTAACCGTTGACGGGAGGTGACGGGATCAAAGCCACGGGCACAGCTTGTATAATATTAAAAATTATAGTACTAAAATCTCATTTTGCCAAAAAACATGTTACGACTCATTGCGTCGGAGGTATCGATATTTTTCTTGTCCGTGACCGTACATACAACGCTATGGGTAGATATAATTCTCCGATTCTTTGTCCAGAATGCAGTTAGCCAAACGATGTAAACTCTTGATTGACCTACTATTTTCCCATTTCCAATGCTGCTGTCGATTTTTAGTTTAAACGGATTAGACTGAACTGGGCAGAGTTGTAGTATTCCACGCGAGCTGCCATTTGTCATCGGCTAAACAATGCCAACTTGCGTTAACGAATAGTAACGAAGCACTTTAAACTTTTTCCTCCACTCATCACAACTCAAATTATTCTCCCTCAATTATCAAACTGACAGTTATGTGAGATTTTAGTGTTCCGTACCTCAAAAAAAAGGTACCTTTGTAGGATCACTTTGTTGACAATCTGTCTGTCAGTTTGCCAAGCCCCTTTTTCTCAGGTACACGGAGGTATCAAGTTTAAATCTATAACAAATACGTAGATCTACGGTTCCTTGAATGAAAATCTACATATTTCTAAGTCAATGCAAAAAAAAATACGGCCATTTGTGGTTATTTCAACTACAAAGTTAAGTTCGTCCTACAATCCGATTTCATAGTGTATTACCTTAAATAGGTATATTATAATAGGAAGGAATCGAGAGAATCGATTTTTCGAAGTACGTAGATAGTTTGTCCATTAGTTCAGTGTAATGGACGAACTATCTACGTACGAGTTTGCACGGAACCTCCGGTTCGCGAGTCAGACTCGCACTTGTCCGGTATTTTTCATTTGATTTTACTGCTGAGTGGTGTGGAGTGGATGACGATTCTTTCGATGGAACTTCTTAGAATATGGGTGAAAAGTATATTCGATTTAATAAATTACTGTACGAAAACACCCGAATGACAACCGACTGACGTAAAATGGGTTCGGTATTTGCGGTATTCATGAAAATTAATTCTGAAAGTCAGAGATTACGAGATGACTAAACTAACAAATTAACGAACTACCTAATATGATTTAACAATATTCAGGAAAATAATAATGATGGCAAGTTATTACCTAAACTTATATGTAAGTAACAAATGTCATGAGTCATTTTTTACGCCGTTAGGTGCAGTCAACAGCCAGTCCTGGACTGACTACCCCTTTGCAAACCACACCGAGGTGTATTATGTCACCCAGATTCTGATTTGTAGAGGTAATAGGCCTGTTAAAATGTAAGTAAAATAGAGGTGTTTTTGACAGTTTGCATTTGGGTACTTACTTTACTTTCTTTTTTTTTTTCACTTATCCTAGTGTTCATCAAATGGATGGACCCTAATCTTATTACAATCTAGCCTTGTATATAGACTAATAAGTAATTTAATTAAAACCTAAACTGTTATTATTGTCTTTACTAAGAATGTGTCCAATGGCACTTTTCTTATTGTCTCTATTAAGGCGAATACACTTCGTTCTTGTGTAACTACTTTACTTGATAGAAAAATAAAATTCTGTTTAGTCCGTCCTTTAGATTTCCAAAAAATATTAAACACGGTGACTGGTGACGTCACGTTTGAGTAAAAAGTATTCTAAAATGGGACGAGACGCGTTTTCAAAGCACTGTATCGTCCTAATTTTTTTGTTTAAGTACGTAAAAAAAGGAAACATATGTGTCCAATATTATCTGACGGACTAATTAGATCTTATTCAAGAAAGTACCCAAAATTGCAATTCAAATGCGAAAGCTCCTTAAAAATACGAGAATTATTATTGTGCCCTTTAGTTTTGCAATTGGAAATTACAGAAGAGGGGCGCTGAAACAATCTCTTGAAGTAAACAATAACAGATAAAAGAACTGTATCAGTTGCCAGCAATCAGTTTTCTATTAGACGTTATTAGTACATGGGATCCATCCTTGTTGCTTGCAGCATAGTAAACTATCGGAAAGGTCATTGGTCAGCGCGGTCTATGCATACCGATGAGCTCACCGTTCATGTTTCCGCAAAACACTTCCAGTAACACAGCACTCCGCATTAAAGTGGAACTACCAGATTTTTTTTAAATTTTCCTCATCGCATGATAAGGATTATTCTCTACAGAAGCGAAAGCAAAGGGTAAAGGCATTGGTCTAATAAAACATAAAATGCACTGACGGCTTCTGAACCCAGTGCGTTGTCTGTCATTGTGTAGATTTAATACAGAAACTTTTTGAACAGTAAGAAAATCTGCTATACCAGGGGCATCGTCAATGTGTTGTTATCCCAGAGAAAGTAATGTCTTGTCACAGATATGATATAAAATAATACTAGCGTTGTCTTATGAACCCTGTAATTACACCGGCCGCGGCACCCAATCCCTTCAAACAGGAACAACGCTTCGCTTGACGGAAGAAGTAACTAGGTATTTGTAATCAACTCATTTCTTCCGTCAAGCAACGAAGCATAGACTACTTGACGCAGTTAGGTACCTATAGTGGGTGTAAAACGATGCATAACAAAGCCAAGAATCACTAAAGGTTGGCAAGAAATATCCGTGCCGTGCCAGAGACTTGGTTCATTACAACGTCCTGCGTCCCAGGCACGGTTCGGACACGGACGTGGGTGAACAAAAAGTTTTATTAGTTTTTTTTTTTTTAACCTTTATTCTTCTCAACATTGCCATCATTTTGGATATTACCCGGTCCCGGAAACCAATGAAAAGGTCTAAGAAAACTTTAACCTGTTCGAAAATACGTTTTTAAATGTTTTGTTATTAAATTCATTTGTTACGAGTATAATGACTTTAAATGTCCCCGTAACTTGCACCAATATGCACTATGTTTTGCCTGTATTACATTAATATTACATAAACAATTTAAATGAAAATAAAAGCCGTTTCCCAGAAAATCAGTCGATGTTTCAGAAATTTGTTTTGTGCATGCTATTATTGTAATGTATAGATGACGGCTTAAGCATGCACTATATGTATTCCATATAGGTGCGAACACCTTCACATAATGTTTTTTTTTGGCATTCAACCAATTTAAAAGCAAATACGAGGTTAAAGTATCCAAAATCGAAATTATTTCGATTTCCTGCACCCGTCATATGTTCAACGTTATTCCAAAGCTTCCTGTTACAACAGCGCAGAGAACGTGGGGCTCACATATAGTGCAAGCTTCGTTTCCTGTGACCAGTTGACATGAAAGTGTGGCATTGGCAGTGAAACGGCACGTGTGGAGTCGCAACAATTGCCATGTATAGTCGGTAGGTATAGCGCGCATAAATAGATCGTTTGTGTTTGTGCGAGTGGTGGGCGCCGACTGCGCGTTCCATGAGGCTCTTCATTTCCTCTTGTCATGTCATCCTCCTCGCGCTGCATCGCCCACGCGTAGTTTGAACTTGAGATGTCCGTTCATTTACATACATATCTACATAGGTACTGTAATGGCTCTGAGTAAATATTTATTACATTTTTGAATGAAATTGCCGTTTTATTAAAAGGCCCACTTTGGGCAGGTACTTCATAGGTAAAGCTTATGTACAGACAGATCAATATCCAGATATTACTGAAGCTATTTTTTATTTCGGATTGTAGGTACTGATTATTAAATATGTTGTCTTATAATAATGTAGTAAAGTATTCTGGGAAAAATATAAAAAAAATTGGTCGGCCGGGAAAGCCGGAAAACGAGTGGCGTTATATCGCCCGGTAGTAAGATCGGCTACTAAAATCACAGCTTTGATAGCAGATATTTTACGTATTAAATAAAACAAAACGCCGAACATATTGCTCACAATGGTTTATTTAGCTATTAACCTTTTGAACGATAGAGCATAAACGCATCGGCGTGCTCCCGATGCCAAGCCACAAATTTGCCGTACTTTTTGTCACATATTTGTGACGTTTGGCGTATCTACTGGGTAATCTTTCGTTTGGCACAATATGTGACAACGGCGTTCAAAAGGTAAAGTTAAAATTAATACATAAAACATAATTTGGATATAAATTCACTTGGATTGTGTCTATTGCGCTACGTAGGTTATACGTAGGTTATTGGGTTTTCCTTTCACTTGGAGTAACAGTAGGATTCCACAAGAACATCTAATATATGACATGGAGCCAGAAGTAGAGGATATCTGTTGATCCACATCTCTGGCAGGCGTTCATCGGAAGTACGTATTCTTTTAGCTAACAGAGACAACGATAAATCATCTTCAGAGTCCCCACCGTCTCAAAATGTATCATCATATGCAATCTCTTCTGGATCTCTTTTCAAGCCTGAAAAGTTATAAATACATTGCAATTGATAATAGTTAGAACAGTGACTGAAAATAATTACATAATTACTACACTCAAAAAAATAATCAAACCTGGGAGATGGGAGATTATGTTATATTAAAAATTCTTCATCTCCAGAATCTTCATTTGTTACTTCGGTATTTGGATTTTCAGCAAATTTTTTTGGGCGTATCGTCATCGGAATCTATTTGTTGTAATAACCAACTCTTTGGTCGAGATTAAAAGATCGTCTCGTCAGTGATTTAAAACATAATAGTAATAGCAATCTGGTTATACCTCACCTCCTTTACATGGATGATTTAAAAATCATTGCCCCTAGTAATCTGCAACTGATGGAGTTACTTAAGGTAACTGAAACTTTCAGTAGCATCATCAGGACGAAGTTTGGTGTGGACACATATAGAAAGAAAGAAAGAAAAGAAAGAAAATCAGTTTATTCTGCTGGATAAAACGCACAGAAACACTAAAAACTAAAAAACTTATCAATTACAATAAAATTTTAACAAAAATAAATAAAACTAACAAAACCGCATCACTTTCAGCCCATGTCAGGACATTAATTAAAACGTGTCTCTGGTCACACCATAGACAAAACAGAACACAGTTCAGCAGTTGTCTATGGCATGACGCCCGACTGACTGACAGCGACAACATGAAAACAAACAATAATAAGCATTTTAGACAATGAAAGTAATTGTAGAAAATATACATAAATTAAGTTGTGCGTCGCATCCGAGCAAGAACCGGTCATTTGCTCAGCATAAATGACTATGGGCAAATCCAAAAATCGACGGCACTAATTTTCAGCAACTACCGTTCATTCGAGTGACGTAATGACGTCATGCATATGCGGTCATGCATGTAAAGCGTGGGAAGATAATGAAATCCGTGGGAACTCAACTCTCAGATTCCATAAACCTCAGATCCCTCTCTTCAACTGAAACTTATAAGTATTTGGGTAAGTCGGAAGCGTTAGGTATCAATGTTACTGACATGAAGCAATCGTTATAGGAGTGCGCCTTCAACTGTTGGGTCATACCGGTATTGATGTACCTACTATTTCGGCGTACTCAAATGCACTCAAACGGAACTTGACGCCCTGGATAGGTGGGGCTGTACACTGCTTACTGCAAATCGAATGCATAGTGCATCACCCACGGTCGTCGGTAATGAGACTGTATATCCCGCGAAGTGTGGAGGTCGAGGCTTCTTAAATGCTAAGACTCTCCACAATCACGAGATATGCAGTCTCAGGGAATATTTCCTAGCTGTCGACGTGGGTATGCATCGAGATGTAATGGCGGTGGACAAGATCGGCTGCGGTTCGGTGACTTCTTTGGGGAAACCGAAGATTTTGTCTGTGCAATTATGGAGAAGGTTATCATGACTTGACAAAATTCTTACTTGGTGTGTTAAATTGTAATTCTCTTGAAGTAAGGCGTAAGAACTTATTACTACTACGTATTATGCGGGGTGAATCCGACTGACGGGAACTGGTTACGCAGTTAGCTTAGGCATTTTATTCCCATTGTGCCTAAAGAACAGCTGAGACAGCGAAGTCACCGGCTATTGGCTGTACCTTCAGTTTCTCGAGCCAACTCGCCGCTAGTCCGGGCAATCGGAGTGCGACCTCTTTGCTGGTAGATGGATGGATGTGTCTCGTGAATGCATGTAAGATTATGTGAGATGATGGATGTAAAATGATAGAAATATTTGTATTTTCATTTTGTTTTACTTGTTGGAATTGATTGTTTTTTTTTTTTTTTTTTTTTTTTTTTTTTTTTTTTTTTTTTTTTTTTTTTTTTNTTTTTTTTTTTTTTTTTTTTTTTTTTTTTACTTCCTTAACTTTTTTTGACATTTATATTTGAATCTTAATCGACGGCACGGTTGGCGCAGTGGTTGAGCGATTGACTGCTGCGCTGCGTGTCACGGGTTCAATTCCCGGGAGGAACAAATATTTGTATGGCCTACAGATGGTTGTTCCGGGTCTGGCTGTTTGTGTTTGTGACTTTGTATGTTTGTAAACGCATCCACGATACAGGAGAAATTCCTAGTGTGGGGCAAAGTTTAAAAAAAAAAAAAAAAGCAGCCATTTTTATTTTTAAGATCCTAATCTTTCAAAAAGCTTGAACATTAATGTATCACAGCGCCTATATATATATAGGTATGGCACATTGATCGGAGCATGTCACCACAAGTAAATAACAAAATATCCAGTTTCAATTTACTTAGAACAATTTGGCAATTAGTCACTTATAATGAGGATAGATAAATAAACAGTGTTGGTTCGATTGTTACTTGCTGTTGTCAAAACAAATATTTGTTTGTTTTGGTTGACTATCAATTACAGTAAGTCTAAACCGTCTGTGAATTGGTATCATGGGACGATAACTTAAAGTGAACTGAAAGGAAACGACCCAGACGGTCTGGGTAGCTGTTGCCCTACTATGACGTGCTAATACCATGCAATTCCGATGATGTAAACGAGATAGTGCTATTTGCTATGTATAGCTCCATCTCCCTCTAAGAGCGGAATCATGATCCTTTTAAGACTTCATAGTAGGGCCGTTGGTAACTGTTAATTATAACAATCTTCCATTTAACAAGCGGTTAAGTTCAGGCGTCTTTCTTGAATAATGGTGGTAATTTTTAATGCGTTTGAATCGGGCTGTCTCCACTCTTTTCTACGAGAAGCAATCACAGTTTGTGATGTTCCGTTTTGAATTTTTTATCTCTATAGCCATTACCTGCAATACGGTTATACTGAAAGCCGACCCTCACCTAGTTAGAAGGCTTAGCAGATTGGTAGAGAATGCCTTGTTGCATTAAGTCTGCCTATGTATCACTACTACTACATAAAGTGTTAATATACATAATATGTACTTTCTAAGTTAATCTTATTATAGACATCACTGTCATCGGCATCGTTTCGGAAAGCTGAACTTATAAGCATGGGGGTTTATGCTCTCGTTTTCTTTGCAGGTTATGGCCAAGCATCTTCGTTTTGTATGCTTATTATTTCCTTTTTTTATTCATCTTTAAGAACCATTTAAAAATACCAAATATTATACCTGTTCCCAGTACCCACCGGTATCGGGAACAGGGTTCAAGCTAACAGCGGATAGGATGCCAGACAGAGGAAGCTCCTAACAATACGAGCCATGTCCTGAAGTACCCAAGTAACAAAAGCTTACATAACCAAGGCGTTTTATCACCAAACAGTGATATAGAAGGCCTGGTAATGGTAACTATTGTGACTGTTTGTACTATAAAAGTTTTGAAGAAAGCGTTTTGGTTTTATAACATTAAAGAGCATTTAAGTTCCATAATTTAGCTCTTAGAACGCTTACAGGACCATACAAAAGAATCTTTAAAGTTTTGCACTGTAAAAGATACGAAAAAGCGATTATAGTACTATTTAGTACTGTAGACGACGTTTATCTTTCTATTTTGCACCAATAATGCGTCAAAATAACTTTTACAGTACCTTCTAGTATTGTAGCAGTATCGGAAAAACTATTACAGGTTCAATCTGCACTAGAGAGGTACCTTGCACAACCATTACGTAGCCTTTTAGCTTCTTAAAAGCTCCCTCAACATCGCTAGGGGATGTTGCAAACTCTTCTAAAATACTAAATAGTACCAAAGCGACTCCTGGTGCAGTTGCTAAAAAACTTACATTTTAAATAGCTCATAAGTGAGTTTGTGTAACTACTACGGTACGAGACTAAAGCTGTTTTCGGTGAGATTATGGCTGCTTAATGATAACACATTAGCGGCACGGTTGGAGCCAATATACTATAGAAGCCTTAGCCGGGACAAGTCTTTATTTATTCATTTAATTAAATCGAATATATGAGGGCGTATTTTCAAATTTGAAATCCGCATAACGATTTTATCGATACGATTATTTTCGCAAGTGCAAGTTATGGCAGAGTTACGGTCCATGAATGTTTTATAGCATGTCCTTTTTATTACATGTTACGTTAAACAACAATGGCAAATTACATAAAGTATAACTTCCACCACCCATCCACCGATAAACGTTGCAGGCAGCACTATTTTAGCCCTAACAAGCGTTTCTCGACCCTTTTACATTTCAACTATAGAGCTGATTGATCACCATGAGAGCCTGTATGTTTATAGAAAAATCAGTAATAAACTTAAGGCCTTTTTGAGGTAGTGTAAACATTTATAACACCATTATAGTACTAACCATTAACACTATTAGCGCGTTCCAAAACGTGCTCAGTACTTTTATAGTACCAAATTTTCTTACTTGGGTAGGTTTCTGAATCAAGACCTTGATCCAGCTGAACGAGAGACTCCTAAGTGGTTGGTCGAGCCTCATGGCTATGAAGCCATTGGCTGACACGACTATTTTTCAATGATGGCTGAGTCCACATCCCGCATGACGAAAACGCATCACGAGCTAAGACAAGATGTTTGATTTGCTATCTTTCTCGGATTTCACGAGAAGTCATGCGTGACGTGACGGGTATGTCAACAACACGTATATACACGCTGAAATATATATTATTAAACATTTTTAGAAGTAGCCGCTGTTTGCATCTTTTATTTTGACTATAAGTAAAGCATTCAGCGATAAAACGTCATAAAGAAAAGATACGATCATAAGCAAAAATAAAAATTTGTTAACCAGTACATTTAATCACACCGCACCAAACTGATTTACATCCGTACACTTAACGTAATGTTCTGTTGAAAACACAAGCAACTTCTACTTGTCTGGAATTTTGCTGAACTTCATAATAGGGCTATTATGAAGTCTAAAAACGATCATGATTCCGCTCTAAGAGAGAGACGGAGCTATACATAGCGAATAGCACTATCCTTTTTACATCATCGGAATTGGGAGGCATTAGCACGTCACAGTGTCATCCTGGACCTAATTGGCACAGCCGTGAGCCGACAATGTTATTGTGTCACACGGCTGCGATGTGTGTTAATAAACATGTTTTCTTTATTTCTTTCATAATGCCAAATCCAGAAAAAATAAAACGAAGTTGATGTCTCATATTATACCGTTCTATTATTATAAGTTGTGTCATTCGAGAATGATATACAGCTGATTGGCATATATGCACCAACTGTGTACATGATGGTGACAATGCATTCTTTTCTTATGTCGAGGAGCATTGCCCCTGCTAACGACACCTCGGTCTAAAAGATAACACCCACATTGTGCATTGTGATCCCATGGGCTTCTCCACTGTGTGGTAATCCAGTTTTTTTGTAGGTACCGTTCCTGAAAAGATAGATAGATCTTGGAACAGTTACTTCTGCTAACTGTTAATTAGCATTAAATATAGGAGCAAAAATACTGCTATCGCGTTAGTTTGGAAGGGGTTTTCTCTTTCATAGGAATAGAAGCTTTACTGAATGTCAAACTTTCCGGCCTCTTTAAATTTTAATATTAAAAACCTATGATTTTAATTGACACTGTGGCCGCTAAATTCATTTCAGAGTATGCAGTTAGAAGACACAATCTTAATCTAGTTTATGATATGTTGTATTTTAATTAAATTAAAATTATTTTAAATAAAAATAATAGTGTCATAATTTTGGTTTGAGTCAGTCTCTACCCTAGTGCGAAACGGCCACGTCGTCAATTCTACGGTTGATCTCTCCATGCCAAACCTTACGCCTGCTGCTACGAAGGTAGCTTCGTCATCATGGTCTACGCTTGCTGCAACGCCAGCAGCTACGCTAAGACCTATGCCTGATGCTACGCCAACGACTACGCCAAGGCCGACGCTACGAAGGAGGCTACGCCAAGGGTATGATTTTATGGTATATGTATAATTCACTTGTAACATTTATGATGTGTCCGTTAATCGCAAGCTTTTATCAATATTGATTTTAAATTTAGGAAACCTAAAGAAAGTTGTTTTTAGTGCTCTTACCTTCCATACGCTAAGGAAGTAAAAATCAATATACATAAGTATTAGTAGAGCCGTGTGCGTACCGGTTCGCTTGATCAGACCGTTAATTTATTCAGTAAAAAGTATCTAGTCGTTAAAAACTAGCTCACAATCAACATCAATTTAGTTTACAACTTTCTTCTGAAGATTTAGAAATGAACGCAGTATACAGTTTTCTTTTAGAACTAGCGCTGCTCAGTGTCAGTTCACAGTACTACAATGAACTACATGAAACGTGCCTCTTTTCGACTTTGACGACGAGTATAGAAGTTACACGGGTAGAACATAGATGGCGGTAGCGTCACTAGTTTATCTAGTTTGGTAACCATAAGCGGCGGTCAACAGTATGTAACACAGGGCGCCTCCACCAGATGTCGCTGGAGTTGGAATCTAATGCGCAGCTTGATATCGTACAGAATGCGTGGTATACAAAGTCACGCTTCCGCCTACACGCCGCCGCGACTGACTTAGGTATCGGACTGGCATGATACCGGCGCCGAGCCTCGCTGCGGACGTGCGGACAGTACGCTCCACCGACGAGTTACCACGGAATGTGCAAGTCCGATGACACTTTAAAACAACGTGAACAATTCTAAAAGTGAACTATTAAATACTGGACATTTTCTCTGTTACTAATTCTGTGCAAATAGACTGGGAATGTTTGTTATTCACAATCTTGGAGCGGTATCTGGAAACTGGTAAGTGTTCCATTTCTTGTTGTGATAAGTCGACGATTATTTATGTTTTTAATTTGGCCTTAATTTGCTTAGTTCGTATTTAGCAGCAGTAGAGGATGTTCTTAAATTAAATTTAACAGGTACCCTCTTAATTTGAGAACACACGCACTGAGTGTTTAATTTAGTAGCTCTATGTACGCATGCTTAATTTGCTATAGAAGAGAGCATGAAAATGTATATTGTGAAATTAAATATTGTGGCGGAATTTCTGTATAGTAGCTTAGTTTCATCAATATTTGATCTAAGTAATAACCGTACTTTCAAAAATACAGGGATTATTAAAAAAAATACCCCGAATGGTACGAATAAATTCTATTGCACACCTACATAATATATTACCAATACGAGTATATAGTTAGACGGATTTTAGTTTTCAAAACTAAACAGATGCATTTTCTCTATTCGTACTCGCTAAGTAGCACAGGAAGTGTGCAATATATTAGAAATGTCTGTGTACTTAGTTATATCCTGTACTGACCAGCGTACCTACGTGTTCCTAGAACCACCTTATCTTGTCCTCATTATAATCATTTTCAACTGTACACATACAGACAGACAGTTTACGCACGTTATAGAATGTAGCATTCTCCTAGACTAGCCTTTATTTCGCTATCCAATCACATTTTAACTATTCCGTGGGTGTCTCGTTTATTCAAATGATATTCTTGCAACTCTCTAAGCGTTGGATGCCCGGGGGTGGATACTGGTATTCACTGCTTACAAAATCACTGATGCCAAGAAAGGACTTTCCTTTTCTCAAAGGAGTTTCCGTCAGCCCTATTTCAATAGAGCAGTCTGAAACTGTGCTAAAGCCGGTCGGCACGGATATAATAAACATTTGGTTGCTTATGAATAAAACAGCTGTTATAACTAAGATGGCGCAATGTTCTTGCTCAGTTCATGTACTAGTAGGCCGCGTGACCAATTGACAAGCACGCCAGATGTACCGAATTATTATAAAACACCCAAACCTTTGTTCAGTAGTACTTAGGTACCTATGTTATTCAAAATGACGAAATCCCACCTTTTTTGGGGTCGGCTTCCAGTCTAACTGAACGTAGCTGAAGGAGCGACTGATCCAGGCAAAAATATAGTTCTTGGCAATACTGGTGTTAGAGTTTCTGGCTTCTGACTACCCGTAACAACTGCTGAAGTGGCAGTCGAGACAAATGGCTTAATGTGCTTTCCGAGGCACGCAAGAAACTCGGAGCATAAAGGATGGCCACCCATCCACATATCGACCTCAAAGTTCGACCAGTTTGGCTGTTATCTGTAGCAACGAGCTTCTCCGCAGTTAATATCCCTATAAAACGTTAGTAAGAATATACTCGTAAACAAAACGGGGCCAACACTGCGGGTTCACAACTCAATAGTCAGAAAATGAGTTTACGTTTCCAAAGCCGTGTTGCACTTTTGGTATCTCGTCTGGAATCGTCCGGGAAATGCATCAAATCAAATAAACTGAGCAACGATGATCCAGAGAACGTATCGAGAGAATATTCCGCATTGGACTGGAAAATGGAAAATAAAAAAGGCTGTTGTATTTTATACTCGTATTTCGGCCGAGAGAGGTTTCTGCTGGGTCGTTTTTCGTTGGAAGTTTAAATTAGGTTTATAGGGATATAAAACTCAAAAAACAAAATCAAATTCAAACAAAATGTACTAATACAATACACATGTACATCTTAGGCATCAGAAATGAAAAAAAAATCCAATTTCCATTAGCTCGGTCATCATTAGGTGTCAGGTAGACAGGGGTTCCTATCTACAAAGTCATAGTCAAAGTCAAAACGTTTATTTCAATTAGGCCATTAAACGGCACTTTTGAACGTCATCATTTACAGTTCAGTAAAATAATAGTATTACATTAATAAAGTGACTCTACTGTCCATTCGGAAAGATAGATTCTTATGGAGAAGACAGGACAAGAAACTCCATAGCTACTCTTTTCAAATAATGATTTTATAAAATTTGGTATACAAAAATTAATTTAATATTATGTGAGGACGATGTACTCAGAATATCCTACTTATAAGAACAAAGTATTACCAGCAGAGGTAACTACCTGCTACCTGACATCTAATAGGTTTCCTTGACTTCAAGGAAGCGTACCCGGTATACCCTGTTGGGATATGAGCATTTGCGAGTAAGCGATGCATAATTGGTTGATGCCATAATCTTGTCACATCGTATCGTCTCATTTAATGAAGTTCATTAGATACGGTGTGAAACGATTACAAACTAACTTTCGCATATGATATTAGCTAGGAAACCTAGTGGCAAATATTTAGCTTGGCATAGGCTACCTCTTGTGGAAATAGAGTGCTATGCTGCATCCGGTTAGACCGGAAGCCGACCCCAATATATTTTGGAAATAGCTTTGCAGATTGATTGATATTTAAGTATTATCTTTTGACATAAATTAAAATCAAAGTCATTTATTCAAACTAGGCTGAAAATCAGCACTTTTTGAGCGTCAAAATTGACATGAAGACCCAAATCCGAACGTCGAAATTTCCCCCAAATCGCCCAGCCCGTCGCCACTTGACACAAGGAGAAGTAGCGCAACCAAATACATTAAATTTTATACTTTAAATCTCTTTGGGCGCAACAAACTCCCCAGCCACACATCTACCTGTTAAGTTAAGATCAACTCTTCTGGGGCTTTGCACAAGTAACATTCTATCAGCTAGGATGATGGTGAAAAGTTCTAAAAGTTCGGTTGATATCGCATGTAGTTAATAATCTATTTATTTGTATTTATCTATTTGTTATTTTACCACCTAAGAATACATGTGGAATGCAATAAAAAGTATTGAGTATTGAGTTATTAATCGTAATCTTTATCGTGAGAATGCCACTTCTAGGCCCACATTAATCGATGATAATATCATTTGTTATTCGCCCACAACACCAGAAAGCGGAATTTAAAATCTAGTTATAACCTCCATTAGTAGGTTTGAACTCCCTAATTCGGTTTAACACGATGCATAAACTCCACATTTCCATTCCTAAACCGCTGTGCGAAGTTGCATTAGTTGATGAACGTAAGCTTATTCTTGAAAGTCAAATGGCTTATGAATACAGTACCTAAGCTAGAACACGGAGAAATATAAATTAAGGAAATGTAGGAAGTACAGAGAAGCATTATGTATATCATCATCTTCAAGTACACCGAGAAAGTAACATTACAAGTAGATTCGATTTAACCTCCTGAAAAACAGGTTTTCACACTTTTTTTACCTTTTAAATATTTCAGAATTTTGCTTCGAAACTACCGCCTAAAGGAACGAAATTAAGTTCAGTTCAAAGTGTTCAAACTCGATTTAGGCAGCGAGATTAAATAAAACCGCAGAGTGGAGAGCTTCCTAAATGCGGATTATTTAAGCGAATAATAATATTATCCGTTGTGAGGGTAACAGTGTTATTCTACTCTATCAACGGATATTCAATGCACTCACTATCTGATAATTTTGTATTATGGAGATAAAGCGCCAGCTACTGTGTGTCCATTTAATAGAACCTCGATGTCATAATAGTTATGATGACACTGGCTTTTGTCGACGGCTTCGTCCGCGACCGTACGTACCCCCGGGATAAGAAGTAGCCTTATATTCCCGACTATAGGTACCCATTATATTCTAGACTATAATCTACTTCTTTCCTAAAGGCCCCGCCGCCGTTTTTTTTTTCAAAGTTGCGGCGCACGCTTTTACAGGCATATTTGGGTAGAGGACACTTAAATAAACAAAAAATGTTAGTAACATGGTGCCCCTTAAGTGTAATGTTGCCGATATATTTCGAGGTAAAGTCACCATGTGACAATCATGACTATCATTAATGACTTAATTATGTGCTTATATGTGTCACCGGAAAAATGGCAAACGCCGTAAGATTGTAAAATATCGCGTGAAATTGCAAACATGTTTTTCTAAGTAAGACACCGATAAATTAGAAACTATTAAATTTGGAAGGGATTTATTGTATGCAAAACGATGTTTTCATAATATATCGAGAAATATTATACCTATAATATTTCTTTTTGGTTTGTTTAAGTGTCCTCTACTCATAAATGCATCTAAGACCGTGCGCTGCAACTTTGAATAAATAATCAAAATGGCGGCTATGTCAGCTCCTACAAACAAAAGTTCGAAACCCTTTCATCCAGATCCGATCTGCAGTTCTGCCGGTCTATTCTGTCAACATCTTGCCGTGTAAAGTTAGGTGGAGTGAGCATGAAGTGAACTATCTTTCCATTCTTGTTTGTAAGGATTGACAGCTCACTCCATGTTCACTTCACCTTAGTCCACACGGTGAGATGTTTACATCGCACTGCTGGTGTGACTGAGTAACAGACATCCATCCATCCCTGTATACAAACTTTCGCATTTATAATGGTAGTTACAAAATAGTCTATATGTAGGACAGTTAAAACGGTTTATAAGTATTGTCAATGTGAAGCCTGCGTATTGCTTACGACTAGTACGACTAGTTAGTCCGACCAAGGTGCGTCAATGATAGGACCATTACTATAATAGGCAATATTATTAAACAACTAGGAATGCCCTGAACTACTCACGCATAGCTCTGTTTCAAGAAGCATAACATAGTTAACTATCAAAATTTAAACAGCCATTGTAATCGTCCTAACTGTTATATGTTAATCAACTACAAAGTAGTACAAAAGGAAAGCAAGCATAGCAAGAAGGTAATTAATAGGTTACCTACAACCTTTTCCGTACTATACTTCGATAATAGTTGATACCTATTTAAAACCCATACACTTGAATTAAACGTATTGAGGGAATACGGGCAGGAACTGTGACAAATGAAAAGCGAAAGAGAATTTGATTCTGATTGGACGTTACTATAGGCTTGCAATTTCAACCTCATCACTACGATCTACAGAAAATGCACTGGTTTTGTCCATACAGTCGATTCATATCCTTCTAAAGAGTGGGTATTTTTAGAATGGTATTGATCAGTCCAGTCCAGCCCGCCTGAAAAAAAAACGTTCCAATCATGAAAACTTTCAAGCAGTCTCATGCAGTTGGTGGTATTTATTTTAGATCAATTCAGGATTGATCTCGCAACTGCACATTTGAGACTGCTTGAAAGATAATCACACTTATAAAATCGTCTCCTCAATAATAATATATTTAATTTAATTGGCCACATTAGGTCAACATATGGTTTGTTTTGAAAATCCTAACATCACATGTCACGTAAGATGTCAAGGCAAATCTAATGATACCTCGTTTGTTTACCCACCAAGCCGATTAGGCTGTTGTTGTAAATAAAAATCACATGACATAAAAAAATATATTATGTAAGTTAATACACATATACACTCGAAAAACATTACCTTCCTTTTGCGGTAGTCAGGTAAAAGATAAAAAGAAATGAAATCTTTATTTTTATTCAATATGGCGTCGGTATGTTCTTGTTATGTAAGTTGCATCACCGATTATCAACGATTGTCTTGGCTCATCAGTTACGCCTCGTAATTACAATCGGTGGGATGGCCGCTTACCTACTACAAACACCATTCAAAGAATAAATGTCGAAGATTTTTATTGATGAGTATTAAAATAACTTCTGTGGTAGGTATGTCCAGCTTTATCACTAAGAGTAGCGCCTGAACACGATGCCAAGAGACAAACACTATCATGTATGCTAATTTCATCTAAATCAGTTATGGCATCATTGATTCACATACAAACCACACTTATACGTACCAGCATATGAAGGATGGGAAAAGATATATTTGGAACCACCCTGCCGTCTGGCTACTAAAATCTCGATGAAATATTTCCATTTCAGAAAGCTTTTTGGAATGGGCCTCTTCTGTTTCCTGGCAGTGCTCTGTTAGTTAATTACTGGGTCCTTTGGGTCGCCCCCGATGTGGTTAGGGTAGGTCTAGTATGTTTGCCAGTGCTCCGCTCAAACGCTTTTCCACCGGGGCTGTTCATTTGAATTTTACAGTGCGGATATTGACTCGTAATGGTGCCCCTTCTCATGCACAGAAATACCGACGTTAAATAAGTCTTGCTGAACGCGTTCTGGCATTTTCAAAACATTATAAGTCTAATTTTCTTCACGATATGTTCACTTTCACCGCCACTCCATTATCCTTTGAGATGAATAAAGATGATGACGTGTGAAGTGTTCAAGGTTCAACAATCAGCATAAACACGCAACGGTTATTACAGGTCGAATAACAATACTTAGTTACCAGAAAAAAGTAACTGCTTTTTCCTTACTTTTGTGGTTTGTCGAAAATATGGCGTTAACTACACGGCAAATTATACCAGAACATGCGTATTGTTACGCCTCAAGATGAGTACGTATTGACCATCTGTTTTGCATTCGGTAAAAAGGACAGGCGATTATTACACAAACTGGTTTTGCATTTATTGTTTACTTAAAATGAATGTACAAAAGTGGTACATAGGCGGACTAAATAAAATAGACTATACTGAAAAGTGTACTTACAAAAAATAAATAAAAATAAAAATTTCGGAAAAAATTATAAATTATTTATTTTAACATAATACTGTTAAATACATACAAGTATAATGCTTAAATAATAAACCAATAAATATTATGCTTTATAATAATCTTTCTGATTAAAAGAACTCATAATAATTATGACGAAGACAAAACTAAGAATAGCAGCCTTAAAGTAGTATTTTCGGATTTTACGCCATTTTGCCCCAGCCTTCTTGATGTCAAGGGGAAGCACATTCCGGAGTTTAATGGTTGAAATAGCGTAGGAATTAGACATAAACCCGGTGTGGTGAGAGGAATACGAAGAATTCAGTTTTTGGATGCTCGAAGGTTAAGACTGTGAGAGCTGCCCAATACTTTAAAATATATAATTGTTTTTAATAATCAAGAGCACAAGAATCGTTCATAATAGTGAAAAGCATGCAGTGGATCTGAGAGATCTCCATGGACGGATAGGCAACCATTTGAGCTGAGAACGGAAGGAAGAAATGAGATCATATCATATTCTGCAAAAGAAAAGTGCAGTTTTCTAAATAAGTATCACCTACACTGCTTTTTTTTTGTACTAAATTTCTAAATTTCAAACGTAAATGTGTTTATCAGGTGTCCGTCGATATGCCCGATGCCATATTTAACAGTCTACGTAATCGTAGCGGGCCATAGCTAAACATTTAACAAAAACACAATCCTGTTGGCAGATTCGAAATCTGTCTTAATTAAATTGCTCCAAATCAGGACTGACCGATCACTTGGCCGCGAAAACAGAACCATTATACATCTAGCTGTGACATACCAACCGGAATCAAGAAACTATGTCGCCTACAATTGAAATTATTTAACTATATAGCAGAGGCAGAGCACCTTCATATTACGCCCAACGCTACTTAAGTTAATGTTTCATCTCATATGACACCAGCCTATTTCCATAAAACGAGCACGACTCCGTGCTGCAAATGAGAAATTTCAGATGGAAAAATCCAACGACAATTTGCTGTAGCTTCCTTCGCTTAACGCTTGCAATTGCTGGACGTATGACACAGCCCATTTATTTAAATGCTACGTACGAGTACATTTACTATACGTAGTTGCTATGCGAGCTAGAAACTGTATCACTGCATCGCAAAGGCCTTTGTTCATCCAGAGAAGGAATGAACTACCACTGGCATAAACCGCGTGTTCTCGAGCCCTGGGTTGAAGATATTGTCTTCCACTTCAGGTCAGAATCAAAACTGCACTTTAAATTCGAAAGTAAGCACCATATTACATAATTCGCAATCAGTAAAATGAGAACAAATTAATTTGATTAAGTACCCATCAATTAAATAATTACTATTAAGTTAATAGTGCTTTACACTCCACATGATTTGCTGTTACCCGCAATACAAATTACATTTCATATCAAAACGGTTCGGATTATCCGATTTGCACGCCCGTCCGCAATGTCATGTTTCTGTTTCAGGTAAGTGGATAGGAATAATAAGCCGCAAAGTGGTGGTAGAGACGTTGATAGGTAGCTAACTTACCAATTAGTAGGTACCTATATGCAGGGCTGTAACATAAAACAGGATTATTCATAAAAACAAATCTGTCCAGTAGATTCCGAACAAACTGGCTGTGACAGATGGATAGACGCACGAGTGATCCTACTAGGGTTCCGTTTTCATAAGGACTGGCGGAACCCTTAAAAATAACCAATGATTAGTTGTTGAGAAAAATGATTACCGTATTATAAATTAAAATTCTCAAAAAAAATATCTGTTAATTAGTATTTAAACTAAGCATGTGAATAGCCCTGGTGATGTGTAATGTATATAATAACGGGTGTCCGTGAAAAACCGGTGTTATTCGCAATGTTATTCGACGTGCAACTCGATACGGTCGTAGTGCGACGTCGTAGACCGCGGCCGTGGCTAGCATTGTTAGTATTTCTTTAGTACACCTATACCTTCAACCTATTTGGTTGCTATGTTATGTGTTTTTAGTCCATTTCCGGCTGTTACTATAACTAGTGACCCAGCATGACTTCTGCCGTGGGTTTGAGTCACATAATATAACTTTATATTTATACCTATACCAAACAGCTAAGCCTAGGCGACATCAGTGTTTTACTTAGCAAAAGACGTTCCGTTTTCCAATTGCATATAGTCAGATGTCCCCCTGGTCTTTAAAACCAAGAAAATCTATTGTAAGTATCTTAAAGATGATTCCTAATTTACATCAAGACAGAGTCAAAGTGTTTCCATGACCTTTAAGGAAATAGTTTAAAATCTCTATTTATGAAGTACTTGATTGGTATACGCTTAAATTTGTTACTAAAAATAAAGCCATTAAAGCTAACCTGCACTTAAACTAAAAATCAAAAACGTCGGAAACGTGCGCAAAGCGACGTTGCTTGCGCTCGAGATCAAAAGAAAATAGCTTCAATGAGTTTTCAAAGCGTTACACCATCATATTATCCAAACAAAGGGAGTAACATCGTCGACGACACTGATTCAATTCTAAGTGTCACTGCGCAGGAAATTGCCTGGTGTCACGGTGCTGGCTCGACAAGGAAAACTAGCTACTATACGCGAAATAAGGTTTGCTAACGCAGCTACACTCGACCTGCGGCCCGCGGGCCGCATGTGGCCCTCCAAGCTGTTCTGTGTGGCCCTCTAGCCTAGCACATTTTTAGTACTATATTTACTCTATACCTACTACCTACTTCATTGAGCATTCAACTATGAGCATTAATTTTTACTATACACATCCCGGCTTTTCCTTAACGATGTGGGTAGCCTATGCACTCGCTAGCAAAACGAAAAAGTCGGCATATGCATTAGCAATTTTATCGAAAACTATCCATTTGTCACATATTCTAAAATAACATTCAATGTAGATACTGTTATAGAGTTTAGTTTTATTGTATGTTATTGCGGCCCATCATGATAATAGTGTAGTAGAAGCGCTATGTGGCCCATAAAGTAAAAAGGTTGAGTCCCTTGATGTTATTACATTGTGATGTCAACCTTGTTGAAGCTAATTTGCGGAAGAACTTGGTACTTATTTAATATTGGAAATTGGAGTGATTGGGTTTGAGGCACGTTAGGCAGGAAGGTATTAAGGTCTTTACCTAAGAAATTTCCGTTTTATTACGGGCCACTTTGAACTTTGATAATTTAACGGGCCACTTTGAACTTTGATAACTTAAGTTTGTCTTAGAATGATTTGTTAAAAATACTTTTTACTAAAGCCTTAAGCCATATATGTAGTGTTATGGCATTAGTAAATAATTTGTTCATCGTGTTGTGCTGGCGCTGCAGCTGCAGCTGCGGAAAACCTCAAGCGGCGTAAATATAGTAACCCTATTGGCAGGGTTGGGCAGTATTTGAATTACTTGTAATAAAATTAAAATACGTAATTGAAATACAAATACGTATTTGGTATTTGTATTTCAATTACCTACTTCTTAAAAATGTAATTTCGTATTGATATTGAAAATACATGACGCTGAGGTATTTTGTAGTTAATATTTCAAATACTTATGACTCCTAAATACATTTCATTAAGCAATCTTATTAATGGGTGCGTTCTGCAGAAAACAGCGCTCGATAGCCTAATCATTAGTTTAGGCTAGCCTTTTTGCTTACGACACCTGACAGTATTTTGTAATTATTATTTTAAATAAAAACAGTTAAAATACTGTATTTAGTATTTTAAATAGGTACACGATTTAAAAGTATTTTATATTTCGTATTTTAAATACATGCAGCATTATATTTTGAAATTTGTATTTTAAATTAAGCAAAGCATGTATTTTGCCCAGCTCTGCCTATTAGTAGGTAACTATATTTTCGAGCTGTTTGGGGTTGAAACCCTCGGACCGTGGGGTCTTGTGCTCCAGTCTTTAATAAAAATTTAAACGGCTGGTTGACACTTCCCGTGACCCAACAGCTGGCTTTTACATTGGCCAGAGGCTAAGCGTTGTACATTCAACGTCAATGCCGCCGGTCTCCTGGGCACATTACAAGCTGACAGCGTTAAGGACAGATTTTTTGATGCTATATTTTAGTTTGTTGTAAGTTTAGTTATTATTGTCAATTTGTCAATTTTTCTAAATATACTTCTCATTCACACAAGCTTTTTTTTTTCTAAATCTGTTATATTTTTAGTCTGTGGGTTTGTTCTGTGATCTTGCCTATACTATATGTACCTATAAGTCCCAAATAGTCTCAACACACTAGGACAATAACACTTTGCTGCATAATAATATGTCTTTCTACTAACTGAATGGTTGTATCCTAGTAGATTTCATTGCGAAAATAGACACCTTCTATCAAATGTCCATCATTTCCAACATGAGCAATTTCTCTGAAATTGCTTTCAGAGAAATTGCTCATGTTGGAAATGCAAGCAGCAGATTTAGAAAATGTGTCTTTCCACACATAACAGTTTTCTGTTTAATTTTCTAAGTTATTATTTCATACTAGCTGCCGCCCGCGGCTTCACCCGCGTGAATGTCGAAAATTATCCCAAAGGAACATATCCCCGGGATGAAAAGTATCCTATGTGTTATTCCAGACTATAATCTATCTCTGTCCCAAATTTCATCCGTTCAGCCGTTCTGATGTGATTGAGTAACAAACATCCATCCATCCATCCACACTTACAAACTTTCGCGTTTATAATATTAGTAGTATTACACTTATTTAAACTTATTTAATATTGTAATTAGGAAACAATAACTTTCCGCAATAATCACAGTAAATACGGAAACCTGCGTTATTTCTTGTAGATATATTATATCTACTATAACCCCTGCAGATTCATAAAATTAAAACTAGTGTAGTAAGAATGTAATGTCAAATTAGATAAATTATTTGTGTACCGACGAGATCAGAAGCGATGAGGCGGAATTTAGGTAATTACCTTAATCTGTTAGGTAGCTATATCTCTATACATATAATGCTTGTCTTGAAATTATGAGTATATATTCCTTATAATGGTGTAGGCATCCGATAAGAAACGATTTTTGAAAGTACGAACTTTGGGGTGAAATAGGGGATGAAAGTTCGCATGAAAAAAACTGAAACTTGATCTAAATGCTCTTTGATATAATCATGAATGTAACACCTTTATCGATAATTTCAGAAATTAGAAATAAATAGAAAAAAATATTCGGAAAAGGGGTAGCAAAATATGATGCAGACCATGTGTTGGAATAGGACATAGGATACGTTTTATCACGGGAATATGTTACCTTGGGATAATATTCGGATTTCACACGGGCGAAGCCGCTAGCAGAAACTAATATTACAATAAATAAGTGCGAACCTATCGTGCCTAACTTCCTCGTTACTCGCACCGCCTTAAGTACGAGTAAGTACTTTCTGCAAAAGTTGACGCTGAGTAAAGTCAAACATTGAGTTCACGACCGAGACCCAAATCGATAACTTACATAACGTTAACAATGGATTATTACAATACATCTTATTGCATTATGTATATATCATATACATGATATCAAGTATGTTGCATGTAACTTAAATTTAATTAGAAGAGGGGTTTTTGTATGTAAAATGGGGATTGATTGTCAAAATGTGCTCGTACAGCTGACATTTCGATGAGTCACTGCCCTGCCCCCGCCGGGCTCGGCTAGGGAGCGCCCCTGGCCCCTCGCCCGCCTCGCTCCGTGCTAAGCCGAAAACAAATAAAACTAACGTACCTAACTATAACAACGACACACTTATTTTAGACTTGAACAAAATACTGGCTTTTTAGTGGAAAATATGCCCATCGTTTACAGTAAAATTGATAAAACATTTTAAATTTCGCAATTCAGATCTTGTAAATTTCAAGGACTGAAAATGGCTTAGCTGTTACAAAGCGACGGGATATCAATGACGAATAACAATTATCATCCATTTTAGTCTAATTGTGAGTAACATTGCTTAAGCGTACCTAATATACATAATAGAAATCCGCTGTAAGACGTTCATTCACCTCGAGGGAGATGCCGGGTGCGGCGGGGGTCGCGCGGTCGCGGGGGCTGGCTCGCTCCCGGTATATGGCTCCAAACCACGCGACGAGCTTCCGGCGCCCTGCTATGCCTTACGCATTAGATTGGAGTAGATGTATGTCCACAGGAAAAACCTGTAATATATTATAAGGGATGTCATCTAATGAGACCCAATAAGCGCTTAACGCTTGGCGAAGACAGATTTTAAGTTCTAAAAAAATACCGGATTGTGATCAAAATTCACAATGTTAATTCTTAATGCTGAACCTAAACGCTACAAAACTCAACGACTAGCACTTCAAAAATAAACTTCACAGAGTTTTTTTTGCCAGTGATCAGTTTGTTTTGCAACTTTCCATTTTAGTTCCGAGCGTGTAATAGCTTTCAAGCGTAATAGCGTTACATTAGTGATGTGTGTTGACAGCGGCGCCTCGCTTATCGATAGCCGAACAATAAAAGGTCAACCCTTGACCCGAGTGTCGACAATCGGAGCAATGCGTCCGCGCACTTCGGCGGAAATGTTCCATTAAACGAGACTTAAAACGTCAGCTCGGATGATGGATCACTGAGTTGGCCATCGTACCGAGCGCAAGCTGTTAATTTCCGATGGCATGTTTCCATGCAAATAAATAAACTGCATATGCCTACTTAGTGAAGACAATGGCGGCAGTAATCATGCGACGACTCATCCGATTGTGATTTAGGTATGCTCGTTAATTATTTACATTAAGCATACATAGGAACACAAATATAGGAAGGAAACCGACTTTTATTACATTAACTTTTAACACATTTCAATGACTGCGAAACTTTGCATGTTGTCAAAAATCCTTTATTCTACAAAAAAAGAAGCGCACCCAGCTCATCCAATTTTCTCAGTTTTATACCTAGTTACGTAAAATAGGACTCATTTTCCAAGAATTGAGAAGTGTTTTTATGTCTCACAAAATTAACACACACTCTCTAAAAGTGCACTACATTGCAAACGGGGCTAGATAAGGAACTAGCCGTCAAGTGTCAAGTGGTACGTCGTGGTACCTATTGGCGGAGAGCGGAAACTTGAGGAAACTCTGCAGAAAGTTTCGCCGCTTTTCAGTTTTCGTCGTACCAACATCAGATTGCTGGGGTCTATGTACGGTCGCAGAAAAAAAGGTTCTTCATCAATTATATTTTATGGTACTTCTCATACCGGCTCTAATCAACTAGACATCAATGGTCCAAGGTTTGTACTATTTTGAAATTAGTTTTCAAATGTTTTTTTTTTTTTAAGGATGGTAAATCATCAAATGACTTCTTCCGCTCCGGGTGAAGGAAGCAGTGTCGTAGTTTCAAAATGTATTTAGTATCTATATTTGATAAAATAAATGATTGAACTCGAGTGTACTAGATAGTGTAGAATCTCTTTGCTCTACTCTACTAGACATCAAAAGTCCAAGGTTTGTACTATTTTGAAATTAGTTTTCAAGTGTTTTTTTTTTAAGGATGGTAAATCATCAAATGACTTCTTCCGCTCTGGATGAAGGAAGCACTGTAAGCACTGTCGTAGTCTCAAAATGTATTTGACAAAATAAATTATTGAACTCGAGTGTACTAGATAGTGTAGTATATGTGAAACAGCGACACAACACGTAGTCTTATCGTCACAGCAGTGTGGCGTGTTCGTTACCGGAAGGCCCTTCCGGTGCAAACCTCGCAGCGTGACTCATGCGCCACTGCTCGATCGCCACGCTCATCGATAGATTTGTTGTGAAATTCAACAGCGGTGATTAAAATGAGAGTAAATTAAAATTTATTTACTTGGGAGAAATTTTCATTCACGTCCCACCATTTTTTTTTGTGAAAAAGCAACACGGAGTAAATAGATGTTTTAAAGTACCTAATAGATATGAAACATTTTCCATTCTAAAAAAGATTTCTGCAATCTAAAACGATCGCGCAATATCGCCGTAGAACTTAGAAGCTCTTCTGTCTCTCCATAAAAAAAACAAACTGGTTTTATCAGGGAGGACGGATACACGCAAAAAATTCAATAAATCGTGAGCCCCTTGCTTTATGCGGAAGTTCCGAGAAGATGTAGTATTTTTATAGGGAACTATTTATAGCGCGCTCTCGCCTGCGCCCGCGCTGTCGAGTCGATGCGCGCGCGCCGCCGCGCTCGCCGAGAATGCACCGCGCTACTTTGTCACTCACTCGGTTAGTCCTTTTACGATGGCGCGTGGCGATACAAACAAATGGTACTCGACTCTAATTGAAAAACTCGCAGTCTTATCATTTTTACGTATTCCTTTAAAATTTTTGAGGGTCGTTTCCAGTAGGGAACTGACTATGAAGCAAATTTTTCACGGAGCAGTGTTAGATTTGGTAGTGGCAGTAAGACATAGGTTAACCCAAACTAGGTTCACACAATCACAGCTGTGTCGATTACAAGTTATCGTACCTATTTTTTAATCTATTTATTTTCCCACAATTTGTAGATTTCTGGGCAATCTATATCAATTAGGTATAATAATTATGAATGCACGCGCTACAAGGGCGTCGACCGTGCATCGAGGCTAGCCAGATACCCCTCGAGGAAGATAACACTGTCTATTTGGTGCCTATATTTACCTAAAGTGGAACAACGTTTACAGTACAAATACGAAGATAGTACCAGCCGAATGTTAAATTGTTACAAAAAGGCATATCTTATTATTAGAAGTTTAATTATTATAGGCAATCAATATAATGGTCAATAAAATAATGGGTTATCAAGGCCTGACCCGACTAAAAATACTAACTTTTAAATTAAAAATACTTTTTATTTGAAACGTCTAAAACGTTCCAAATAAGTCGCTTTTCAAGCAGTCTGATGCAGTTTTTTTTTAGTTATTTGCAGTGTTTAAATGTTTTTTAGATTTTCTTTTCTGTAAGCAACTTCTACGCAAACATAAAAACAACGGCCAAGTGCGAGTTGAACTCTCACACGATGGGTTCCGTCCCATAAATCGGAAAAAAAACACGTGTTTTTTTTCGATTGTGATCGAAACGTGAAACATTTTTAATTCAGTTTATTTTATTATTTGTCGTTATATCGGCAATAAAAATACACACTGTGATTTCAACTGTCAATCTATTACGGTTCTTAAGATACAGCCCGCTGACAGACGGACGAACGAAAGGACGGACGTATGGAAGGACGGACGGGCGGACGGACAGCGGAGGCTTAGTAATATTATTGGTTCCGCTTATCCTTCGGGTACGGAACCCTAAAAAGGAGCCCACAACGATACCTAACTATATATTAATTTCACGGCTAAACTGCTTCAAAGCTATACCTTATTCAGGTATCTGGGAAGCTCAAAGCGTCAGTCTTGAATTTTTAATATTTAAAAAGGGTTGTCGGATTGTTGGAATACCGACTTTAGAAACTTAAAGCTCAGTAATAAAAAAAGCTTTCCAGTGTCCAATTCTGCTTCGTAGCTTTTAAAAATAATGAAAGCGCATCTCATTTCTAACGAACTTACAGGAACCAGTTATTCATTGTTATTGGTTATTTTGCTTTAGGTTTCAATTGTCTTCTACCAGTGAGTAAAATAATGGTAAAAACGAGAGTTTTTAAATAACTTTTCGCGATTTCCAGATGGTAGAAAAGCTACTTACCGTCAAACAGCACTTCAATTAATCTTATTACTTTTTGTTTTTCTCTTGTTATCTATTACATTGCTTACTTTTTCTTACAAATACATATTTTATCAGACTGTGACAACAGTAGATTCATCATTCATTTGGTTACCATTAAAATCATTATTTATTTTTACTTTTATGAAACAGATAGAATTTCGTGTGAAAACAATTTTACGCAACTGCATTAAGTTTGCCAAATCATTTCAACCATACAAATTAACCATCAGAAATACGCAACGAGATGGAAAATCGATATCTCATTTGCGAATTCATTCTCACTGCCTCTCACGCGGACCGGAACCGAAATTTGAAATGAAGAGATAAGTAATTTATCATATCGTTTAATTTTAATTGCGTTTATAGTGATAAAGCATGTAGATACCTAGCAGGTAGTAACTGGTTCTAGATCTTATACCATTCAATGAAATTGAAGGGTCGTATTTTGTATGGCTGGGGAGTTTGTTGCGCCACTTCTTCTTCCCAGCTAAAACACTAGGAAGTGGTGACGTGCGGGCGTTTTGGGGGACTGTCTTTATGTAGAACTCTGACGTTCAAAAAGTGCTGGCACTCAGCCTAATTTTAATTTGAATAAATTACTTTTTTTTTGTAATATCAATATAACAGCTTATTACATGACTGCACGACGGAAAGGAGGGTAATATGTATAGCTTATTTTATGTTTGTATGAATTTTTGTTCTAATTTGTCTTAATACTGCGAGTGTCACTAAAGACACGGCAGTAATAAAAATTCAAATATGTCGACCACCAAACCAACCATGTTAAGTTGGGTATCGTTGAAAATAATTTTCAGGTTAGTGTCCAAATAAAGGGCTCGAGAAGACGAATTTAAAAATGTAACTCACTTAAAGTAAGACATTAAAAATTGACTTGTGTCAAAAAACACGACCTCAAAAAATACTAAAACCTTCCAAGCAAGTCATTTTCAAGTGTGATACAGTTGATGGCATCAAATCTGTGGTTGAACTAAAATAAATCACCAACTGCATCAGACTGCTTAAAAAGTCAACTTATTATCGTATACATATACAGTCTGTGTGGTTAATCACCGAAACAGCTGAACCGATTTTGGAGGGACTTTCACTGGAAGATAGCTGATGTTATAAGGAGTATCTTAAGCAACTTTTATTTTAGAAAAATAATTGGGGTTCCGTTAAAAAAAAACATAAATCGTGAACAGACGCGGACGAAATCTCGGGCAACAGCAGTAATGAAAGGGGTCGCGTCTAGACTGACGTGCGAAGTGACCGAACATTTCGCAAAACTTGGCCTCAAAGTCGGAAGTGCTCTTATCAGCAATGAGATCTATTAATGAAAGTCCACGCTCATTGTTTGTTACCCACAGGTTTTTTTTGCTTACCTGTTGTAAAAGTAATCTTTGTAAGTGCTGCACTTATCCTGCTGTGTATTTTGTTCACTGTGGGAGAAAATAAATAAATGTTGCCTTTCATCTGGACTCGCGTTACCGCCGCTGACCTGGAAAACTCTAAATAGAATTAAAGATATCGCAGTAAATACAACTTGCACAAGTGGGATTTCTCGGATGGTACCGATATTAATATGACTGGGCCAAACATAATATTTACCGTCGTAACGACAATAATAAGATTTATAATTACGAAAATCTTCAATATGTCGTTAGTGTTATATTATTTCTGCGGTTAGAAGCATCAGTGGTTCCTGCTGGATAGGCCAGGGTAGCGAAATCGCAATTAAGCTTGTTTATCAACAATAAATAAAATTAATGTCACCGGAAAATTGCAAACGCCATAAGATTATAAAATATCGCGTTAAATTGTAGTCTATTTTTTCTTAATAAGACACGGATATATTGGAAACTATTGAATTTGGATGGGATTGTTTTATTAATTATAATCTAATAAAGAATAATTACAATCTTACAGAGTCTGCAATTTTCCGGTGACATTAATAATTCCATATATACCTACAACGGAATTCAGCAGCTGTAGTGTTTTGAAATCTAATTACAGCTATTGCAGTTTAAAACAAAACACTATACATGCCTAGCTGGATGGTCGGTACCGACTGACATCAGTGTGAATCCTGCCTTTGCTATCATGATCCCAAATTACTCATTGTGGTCAGCGGCACCATAAATACAACTTATTTTATTTCACACTCATTTTACCATAATTAGTTACAAATTGAACTGCAAAACAAACAAAACTAATGTGGTTACCACTAATAAACACTAAATTATCATAATAATATTATTAATATATATTATGATAATTTAGTGGTTAACACTCATGTTGTGTTGTGGCGAATAACAATAATGCATTTAATAAGCAACAGTTAATAAGTTCAATAAATAAAATAATGAAAACCCTTTGTTTCTGAATTGGCAATCTGCAGTTAGTTAAGAAAATGTATATCTTTACTTTGGTACCAACCTTTGACCAAGTGACTCAAGTGGAGTTTGAGAAATACTTAATTTATTATACATTATTGAAATTGAAGGTACGAATGTCAGTATTATTACATACTCTGAGCGGGTTTTTTTTTTTTCGGAAAACTTACAGCTAGGCAGACACAATATTAAGAGTTAATAACATGATGATGGCCAATTACAAGTTTTCACAGATAGTAAAGAAATATAAAATTAATTAAACACCAGGTTACATTCGCGTTTTTAGTTAATTAAGAATCTATCAAACACAGCTTTCAACCCTGAATAGGTACCTATATTTTGACATATTTTTAGGCTAAAACAGAGTATAAGAATTACTAAACTTTAAATGCTTCATTCAGAAATCGGGGGTATGTGCATAATATGTAGATACCTATACTTATTAGGACAGCATTAAATGCAATTAGTAGTAGTAAACAATTAGTAGAAACATTGATTCAGCTTTTGCCAGCAATTAAGAAACACATACGGTATTAAACTAACGTTATGTAACTAAAATGTAAAGGAAAGTCAATATTCTACACAATTATAGAATTCTCGATGCAGGCATTTGCATCGTATTTACTACTGAATAAACATTTGACGTAATGGCAGCCATTGTTTATTCAAGAACGGTTATTTATCAATTAAAAATAAACAACAACTCGGCTTGTTTGCAGTGTTTATGAATTACGCGAGCCGACCCACGGAACATCGCATAAGAAATAGGATTTATTAAATTAATTTGTGGGTTTAAATATTAGATGTGGTTTTATTAAGAGGAATTTGGGCGTCAATCTCTCACTCGCTTCAAGCACTTAAATATTGCATTCAGCTAACACAAAGTATATCTAAAGTATTAATTTATTACCATATAATAACCATTCAAAAGCAAGACGGCAATTAAAAAAAAATATGGCATTCAATATCGTAACTCTGATTCAAAGCTGAAGTTTACTTGGTTCGTTAAATTGAAAATTGATGATTGAATTTCTATTAAAAACAGCTGGTTGTTAACATCCAAACGCATAAAGCTCCTGTGGTATGATGATGACAAAATACTTTAACATGTAAACTGCTAGTTATCATGTTTATAGTTTTAACTGTCGGTATGCACATCAACAACCAGCTGGTATATTTAATCGACATTTTGTAAGAGTTAGAAACTGTACCAACAGTCTTAGAGTTGTAAATATTGAGCATAGGTAGGTGCATTGTTGTACACCTACTAAACTTTCCCAGAAAACATGATTAGAGCGTTGGTTCATGATATTTTCGAGTGAAGCGGCAGCGCGGGCGCATGTGGGCAGTAGTGCACCGACGTGGCGAGGCGTGGGAGGACTCGCTCCTCGCTCCTCGGGAGGGTAACTGAGGCGCCAATGGACTTTGACTTAACAGAAAGTTAAACGACAAGAACAAGCGCCATTTATCCCGCTAGATCGTCTCGGACACAGCTTGCTATCCCACGGCCACGACTGAAGAGGCATATCCGATTCTATAGTTTTGCGGTGCCCGCAGCCACTCTTTTAGAAAATTTCTGTATCTCAGAACGTTCCGCCATCTGCATACCACGTCTTTGTTTATCATATTTATGCATTTAGTAAAACTACACGTAACCACTTTTGATTGAAACCAGTTGCATTGTGCGCATGTTTTTACTCATTTCAAACAAAAGAAAACAAAATTGGTTTGCTGACAATAGATAGTAGAAAAAAGGTTATTGGAACATTAATATTCTTTATTGAACTTGTTTTTTGCCAAGTAAAGTTGAATTCGATAAAAAGTATCGCCAAGGTTACGGAATTCGAAAGTTTATAAAACTACCCTGTCACTGTGACTTGCTACACGTTGTTCTAGAAACATAAAAACCTTCTCTGTGATCATAGACATACAAGTAGAAGAAGCTAAAGAATAAGCATGAGAGGCGTTGGTTGGATAAAACCTTTATACATATCAACGTACACAGCGCAATATATCAACATTTAAGTACTTTGGAAGCTGCATTGCAACTTCATTGTTTTATGACCTTTTTTTAAAGATTTGTTACTGTTAACTGAATATCACTTATGTCAAGGTGTTTTATGTTAAAATTTGTAGGGTTCTGTGGTCACACAACAAGAAATCCTTATAGTCTTTATACAATATGTTTTTTGTGGGAGTAGGTACTGCCTAACTCCTAACCCACCTGGATGGCTCAGGCGTGATGTTGTATGACATTTTGAAAATCGCACTGGGCCGCGTCGGTTGCTATGGCTCTCACCCTCTCAGTCTCATAGAAGGGAGTCTTGTGACCTAATCTGGGAAGCCCTGAAAAGCCTCCTCTTTTTGTGAGGGAGTGGGCCAAAGTCCCAGCAGTGATTACGTAGATACCTTCTACCTACCCTATGTAGTCTACTGTCAAATAACATATCTATTAATTATAATCTCAATATCAATAGGAAGCAATTAGGTACCTATTCAATATCTTAGTTCAATTTAGGCACACAATATCGGTCCTGAATGGCTGGTTTCAATATTACTCATCTGCATCTGTAGGTAGCTAGCTACTATACTTATACATGTATTGCATACAGCTACTGTAATAATTTAGTCTCGTCGTATATCATCTACATATGTGTACGTGGAACCAAGATAGAGGTGCACAGTTTGCAAACATGCTGTATCTTGATCTTACATAGTTACACTGTGTCGCAGAGGAAACTCACTATGGTACTATATGGTACTTATTATGTATGCTCCTAGATCGGAGGATTCGGTGGGTGCGAAAGGGGTGAGTGAGAAGGTCAGAGCAAAAATATCAGTAGCAACTTTAATGTTTCTATGATCAGTAAACTATTCAAAAAACATCGGTCTATAAACTAAATAAGTAGTTGAGAAGGTCGTAGGTGTAAGTTAATTGAGAATATTTTTTGTGGACTTAAATCGCAATTTCCACTTATCTACCTAAAATTATAAATGCGAAAATTTGAATGTTTGGATGGATGGATGTTTGTAACTCAATCACGTCAGATCGGCTGAACGGATCTTGATTAAATTTCGTCTGCGTCTAATTTGCATCATATAAATTTTATTTTTAGAATTGGATCTATAGTTCCTATTACCCTTTAAATACATACATACAAACAAATTTTACTTATATTCTACAAAAATTAGTTTGAAAAGAATAAAGGAAGAAAAACCGTTCAATTTGTGAGAAAAGACGAACAAAATATTAAGTGGTAAAATGTTTAGGATAAAAAACATTAAAAAAAAACTATAGCTTCTATCGGACCATTAGCCGTACTACTTAATATTTTGCAGTTTAGATTTGCATGTTTTATCGTTATGCTCACTCTATCATTAATCCATCAAGTGTGACTAGACCAGACTACATCTTTGTTTCGCCCTGTTTGACATTCGACGGCATCGCCATCCCGTGCCATACCATACCTACTATTTGCTAGATATTCGTGTTCATGAAACACTCACGCGTCGCCAGCGAATGGGTTCGCCGAACTGTCAGTCTGCGTGTGGTCGCATCTAATAAAATAATTTATCTATGCCATACGAGGCTGACATGTCGACACAGCGTTGCATTCCCCACATCACACGTCCAAATATTGAAAGAATCTCCTCTTTCGATTCGCACGGCCCCGATTCCCTTACACGGACAAGCTTTATGGCAACTCAGACGAAAACGTCGATATTATCATAACAATAACGCTTGGAACATTCTCGGACGAGGCGAGGCATATTTTGAATATGTTAGTGCTTGTGAATGCAGCTTATGCAGCTGAATGCCGACATACCTACTGCTTATCTAGGTATGCACACTACATACCTTTACGACAAACTGAATTCAACGTTCAGGCGGACTTCACACTTACCGACTGAATGAAATTGCAATGACTGTCTCCTGGTCTAATGACCATTGTAATTTAATTGTCTAAAAGTCGATGGTGTCATTTACCAATGAAATAATAACACATTTTAAAAAAAACTCTTCCGCTCTCAGAAAATTGGTTATCCAAGATACTATTTACGGTACCTACAATATATGCGTTCTCATCTAATAAATGTATCCACGTTGAAAGACTAAAGATGTCTTGCTATTAGGGGAGCCCCATTTAGCTTTATCATGGGAAGCTAGCACGAAGGCTAGCTAATCTAGGTCTAGATATAGTCACTGAACCCAGCCCATCCGAGTGGAATCCACTATCGTATGTATCTACAATAAAAGTTAATATAATGAGCTCTATATACTTTATTTAGGAATATAGGACGAACCTGCGTTTCAGTTGTATTCGAACCTTAGTTTTCTGAAACTATTAAGATCGCTGACTGCATTTTTTAAACTAACTTTTTTTTTTAACTTCTCAATTTCGAAAGTGTCGCCTGAAATGATTATAAGACCAATACAACACCGTGCAGAAAATATAAGAATACAAAAATCAACAAAAACATTCACAATGTAAGGCTCAATTAAACCACATTGGCTTACTTCTCACTTCTCATCAATAATAATGACATAACGATGAGGTGTGTGTCCTTGGTATGTGCGTATAAAAGTTGAGACTGGTGTCTGATTTTCTGGCTTCTGACTATCCGTGACGACTGCCAAAGATCTTCAAATGACTCTTCTGCGTTCATCTCTAAATACATATCTACATAATTATGTAGTATAAAACAAAGGCGCTCTGTGTCTGTCTGTTTGTCTGCTACCTTCTAGTAAACACGCAATAGATTTGTGTGTATAATTTGCAGCAGTCGAAGCCGCGGCAGGTCGCTAGTCTATACTTCTATACTAATATTATAAAGAGAATGGGTTTTATAATTTTTTTTATGTAACGAATAAACTTTAAAACTACTGGACCGATTTGAAAAAATCTTTCAGCAATGTATAGCTATATTATCAGCGAGTAACTAAGGCTATGTTTTATCCCCGTACTCCCACGGGAACGGGAACTACGCGGGTGAAACCGCGTGACGTCCGCAAGTTATATATAATTTGTGTACAAAATTCTGAACAGTTTACTAATTGAAAGCTCCGAATTTATTAATTTTTTAAATGTTAGATTTATCACGTGTCGCACCGAACTTTTTTTACTTATAAAACTCGTAGGTAGAAGGTACTAGTAAGTTACTACGTCATCCATAAATAGGTATTATAAAATTACCCCAACCTTTTCAGTATCTATTCCAGAACATTAATTAGAGAGCTTAAATTATGCTCTCAACTACTGATAGAATTTTTGTTATCGAATCACGAAATCGAACACTTCCAGGTTATTATACCTACCTTTAAAAAACAAACAATCAAGTTTTCATATTACGACTACCTTTTGTGTGTTCGAAACAATGAAAAAATTATTTTAGCAAGTCGACTGCCATGTTGTATTACGGTAATTACTATTTTGTATGACGTCTGTGTCTCAGTGTCCGTATGTTCTTAAATTAATAATAATAGGTACCTTCTTTATCGGAACTGTGTAATGATGTATTATTGCTGCCCGCAGGTTTGCTTGCGTAAAAGTCAAATAGAGTTTCTTATGTCATCTGCGAAGTCCAAGCTACCTCTATACCGTTCCTGACTTTTATCGGGATTTAAACGTAACAAACGTACAGACAGAGTTTCTATGCACAAGAACAATATTAGTCTGGATAAATCCGCATCAACAGCGACAAGTCTGAGGTGAGCTCTACAGGTGTATCGTTTATGAGTCTGATGTCATACAATCCTGTTATTTGACAGCGGAAGGATTTGAATTCGTGGTCATAAGTTAGTGCGGTGCTTATCGATCTGTTGTTAATGGCTCCCACAGCCAGGCGCGACGCGACAGTGCGACAGTGATGCGACGAACATTCTTCATAGAAGCTGTTGACGGAGCGGTTGTGGTCACTATGAATGATGTACAATATCTGGTGTTATTGCAGCTGGCACAATCTCTGTTAGATGCTAGTCTGATTGAATGCATCAGTTATCTATTAGAGCAGATAAATTCTCAAAAGTAATGTCGTCTAATCGTTGTCGCGTTGTCAGTCTGTCTGCGGGATCCTTAAAACTGCGCCGTATGCAGCGCACGCGCCGCCTCTTGGGACATCCTTCCGGCGGTGGTTTCGGCGCCCGACAATCACCCGCGACGTGCCTAGACTGTGCGCCACACCGCGCCGGGCTATAATAACACCGTCACATATGTCACCGGCTGAACACACCGCCGGGAAGACGGAAACAAATACCCACACGTTACTACTACTCCTTACTTAAACAACTACTAGACATTGCAATTTAAAGCACTTCAATAAGATACATCAATCGCATAACTCAAGCTCCAAGACGTACTAAACCTACATATGTGTAAAGGTAACTTGCAATACGAATGATGCGCCGGCGCCTGAGCTCGGTAGCGACTTCAGTTTTTACTTTATAGTGATAATCGCAAGCGCTCGCTCTCAATTGATTCATCGAGCTAGTATTCGTTACAAGGACGACACACACGAAATAATCGTGTAACAACTTTAATTATGTACTGGGTTCATCTGCACGCCGCCGACGCCGCCCGGTTGCCGGGCGAGGTAATTGTCCTCGGGAAACTATAAGAATGGGTTTGAGTAGAGCGTGCATTCAACATACTCATTGCCCAACAGCTGGCGAACTTGAAGCTAAAATAAGCAAGGGACAAAATAAAGGCTCTTAGAAAGTAATCACAATCACACTTAAGATCCGTGCAACGCGTAGGCTCCGGACGTGTTCACGTGCTAGGTGCAGTCATAATCTTGTGTAAGTTGTTTATTTTCAGGCTGCATCTGCAATTGCTTGTGTCTCCCTTTATTTTTTATGTAAGTGAGCAGTAACTTGGCAATTTAAGCGCTGTTGGGATCGTTGAGGACACACCGTCTCGGGATGTCACGCCCCGCGCTCCGTGCTCTACGCCACATTTCGTAACTCAACGAAGTGCGCTCGCGCCGTCTGCCTGTTGCGGTACATCGCTCGCTCGCCTAATGACCAAAAGTACCTACCTACTTACGTTCTTGTATAATTGAAAACAATCACTGGAGCCTAAAAATAATCCGAACGAAGCTTTGCATTGTTTCTGGCGGCGACAATAGATAATTTGTGTCATAATGATTGAATTTCATTCGATAGTATTTTTATTGTGTTTTGTGGTCTCTTCAAAACCTACACGTTCTCCATATAAGATAATTCTTCCTGAAGCTTTTGTTAAGGATACAATTGAACTGAAATAACGAACCGACCCTCATCGCAGGCCAATAAAAAGTAAACAACAATTTCTGTTTCAATTCTCTTTTGCTGCAATTCTTATGGCATATTGAAACTGGTTAAGAGCTTGTTGATATTGATTCACACAGACAGACGACACGAGTAATATTACACGGACAGCCGCAGTCCAGTTAGACTTGATGACAAATAAATTGGCTATGTTCTGCTTGTCATTACATTTCAAAACATCGAGATGAAACAGGTAAGATACAAAACATACGGTTTGCTCGGAGCAAGGCGTGTGAAAACAATCACGTCACCATTATTTACATTACACTCAATGTATCAACATAAATAGAGTGAATGCTGTAATATTTCTTTGAACAATCACTATTATTAGAAGTGTTCAAGTCTCTAAGCCAGTTCATACAGTTCTTGGTCGGTCGCATGAAGCGCAATCACGTTCTCCCGAAGGCTGCTGTTGCGGTAACGTTTCTGTAAACTTTTATCGTGAGCGTTCCTGCATAAAGTCTGTTACGATAGTAATAACGAGCAGTTTTAATTTGCCTTTTATGTGAATTGTGTCGCAGAAATTATGAAGGTTGAATATACTTACTACTTATAGTAGAGTTGTAGGTACCTGTTCACAAGCTTTGAACACAAAATGTAAGTAGAAATAAAAATATATCAAACTTTGTATGCGTATAGCGATAATACTAAAGTATAACAACAAATAATAAAAACCGGTCAGACATAATCAGCAAGGGTTCAGTTCAGTTCAGTTTTCGATACTCGCAAAACCTGAAGGATACTTGCCGTTTACCTAGAATCATGAAGCGCAAGAAGTCACCTATTAGTACGGAACCCTTCATATGCGAGTCCGATTCGCACTTGACCGGTTTTTTAATGACATTTGTTATTATTGTTTATAGCAGTGTATAGTACTTCAAATGGCCATGAAAGTAAGTGACTAGTCGAGTTGCATTTTAATCTAACCTTTACGGGTATCTTGATTAAAATCAAAGTACAGAACTTGCAAAAAGTTAACTTGCTAGGAATTATTGTGAAATACTTACATATTATAAAAACCTGCAACGGTGAATTAACTTAACTAACTTCGTAATATTAACTAGCGGGCGTCACGCGGTTTCACCCGCGTAGTTCCCGTTCCCTTGGGAGTACGGGGATAAAATATAGCATATGTTACTCGCTGATAATGTAGCTATCCATTGCTGAAAATTTTTTTCAAATTGGTCCAGAAGATTTTCAGTTTATACGTTACATACAAAAATACAAATCCAACCTCTTTATAATATTAGTATAGATATTTTAATATATTATATTATACCAATACCTAGTATAGATTATTTGAATTATTACTGTTAAAGGGTTTCATCCAGTATCCCTGTTAACCACAGAACCCTAAAGTACGACTTATCAGTTGCGGTATCTGAGTCGTGCCGACTAGCATAATGCAAATAAGGGTGTGATCAGAATTTAAATCGCGCATTATTTGCCGCCTTATACTAGTATTACGCGCAAGCGCACATAAAATGTTCCTTCATCTGCCTAGCCTTTTCCTTACTATATTGGTGTCGGCTAGTCAAACCGGATTCAGCTGAATACCAGTATTTTACGTGAAGCGGCTGCCTACCAGACCTCAACAACCCAGTAACTGGGTAACACGGTACGTCTTGTCAGACTGGTGTCAGGTTTTCTGGCTTCAGACTATCCGTAACTACTGGCAGATGAAAGCCGGGACCACGGCTTAACATTCTTTCAAAAGAAAAAATACCAATGTTTCATATTCATCATAATAAAATATAATATGAATAAAGTTATAAACGCTATTACGTTTATCGCAAAATTCTAAGCTTATCTGCGATAAAGTGAAGCAGCCTGTTGAGATTTTTATTGAAACTGGGTCAATCTACAAAGTATTTTGTAAATTTCGTTTAAATATACAATTCCCTGCGTTAACTTGACAGATGTTTCCTTATGTTGTTTATATCCTCGTCTTTAGTTAACTTGACCTAGTTTAGAGTCTGCACGTTTTTTTGCCAAATGTTTTGTTAGTTTGGGTTGTAAGTTTGTAAGATAATTTGAGTGATTTGCCTTAAAACGACCGCCGAGGTTAAAGTTATTACATACCTAAGTATGTGATAACTTTTATTAACAATAAATTATTATCAATTTTTCAATAGCATTTTTTAATTCTGAATATTGAAAAAAAAATGGCCAAGTGCGAAGGGTTCCGAACGAATTTTATTTTTGTTACATGAAATTTTAACACTATGTTGTAATGTATAGATAAAGAACTATTATCTGCATTTTTTTTTTAAACTTAAGGCCCAGTCGTTTCCGAGATAAGGAGGGGGGGTTCTTGAATAAATTAAAAACTATTTATTTTGAAATTATGAAAAATACATTTTTGAGACGCTTGGCCCTTAGTATTATTTTTGAAGCCGTTGAAATACTCAAGATAAAGGTGGGTATATTTTTCCAAAAAAAGGCCACGCATATACTTTCTATTTATTCAAGTGTCTGCTACACTAACCCCTAACAGCAAACAAGTAATCAGAGCGCTATGAATATTAATTCCAAGCGTCATTTATCTCTGAGGCCATTATTTCAAAAACGAACTGCACTGTTTCGTAAAGGGTGGGCGGAAATATGTAGATAGCCTACGCGTTTCCCGATTACGAAGTTCATAAAACATAGTGCCTAAGCTATCTGTTTCTTATAACTGTGATGCAAGACACCTACGTGGACTGATCAAAGTGTCGATACCCGATAGCGCGGTGCCTATCATCTATCGAGCAGACTACGTAGATAGGCTGCCCTGATTCCTAAACGGTTTACTTACCTACCAGTTGCCAGTGACTACGAAAATATGACAAGAATTAAGTTGAAGCTATTAAACTTCAACTCACTGAAAAATATCCAAGTCATTAAAAAGTAAAGATGTTGATGTAAAGATGAAGTGAAAATGGTTTATTTGTTACTTGCCACGTACTCAATTTATTCGAATGAAATGAATTAATTATTTATTCCACTGGACACACTTTTGTTTATTTTCGAAGCTTACAATTAATTTGATAGCAAATAAAAGTGATTCCAGGTGAAAATCGTAATACTAATTTGCGATGTTTTAATCCAACGCGTAATGTTCGAGCGTAAATATCAGCGTCCCGGAGTCCGGCGCTCCGCCAGTCCGCCTCCCAGCAGTCCGCTGCAGAATCATTTACTAGAGCACGTAATAGCACTCGCGATTGACTGGCTTCGATTTCGATTAACAGAAGTGCTTGAAAGCTATTGAAAAGGTACATGTAGTCTCATCGCCCCCCCCCACGTGTACCCACCCACGGATGTTATTGTCGGCCAGCCATCATGTATTCCTCGAACCTACATTTTTACGTCGAATTCGAAAAATCTGTTGTATTTTAATGTGTCAGTCCGGGAATCGAATCGTCGCACGGAATATTTAAAACGTAGAAATAAGAGCTATTGTCAAAATCCTCACGTTTTTGAACTTTTTAGTCTGAACGATGAAGTGGGTCAAGTCACAAGTGCCATACCATTCGTACGGAACTAGTTCGTGGTGTCGTGGGTTCTGCGGAACTGTCCTCAGCGTCCGTGACCGCTCTATTGTCTGATGCTCACTAACGACCCACGCGCACGAACATCGTTAACGTAACACAATTTAGTAATACTGTGGTACTCTTAACCATTCCTTTTTAATGCTTTCTATAAACTTGGTAACTTAACATGCTGTGCATACAATATGACTTCACGTTGCATGCCTTTATTTAATTAACATTAAAAGTTAAATTTTATCTGATCCAAGGCAGTGAAAATAATAAGTTATCGTTAATTCACAAGTCAGCACAACAACTTAACTTGTTGTGGTTTAACATTTCGATTACCCATAAGACCGAAACGTGGCACCGTCTTAACGAGACACGAATGGGTTTCGTTCTGCAAGTTACGATATGACCACGACGGATCATCAGCCTAGAAAAGTTTGCAAAATTTTTACGTGAAGCTAATTTTATTGGTTTAATTGTAGTTTTAAAGGTTTCTAAATTATATCGTACTAGCTTTTGCCAGCGACTTCGTCCGCGTGTAATATTTAGATACTTTGGGCAGCCGTTTTTATTTTTACGATAATAATTTTCAAAAACGCTTGAACATAGGTTTATTTATTTTTATCAAGTGCTTTTAATAAAAAGGTAGGTGTTTTACCTAAACTAATTTTATAAAGAGGAAAGATTTGTTTGTTTGATTGTTACGATTTGGCTCAAAAACTACTACCGCCACTGGAACGCTACATTATTGACTTAAAACAAAGGTTCTCATTTTATTTTCAAAAAAAGTAGAGATCCCTAAGAAAATTGCAATAATGTAACCCAAAGTAGCAAAATCCTTCTTCCTACTAATATTATAAATGCGAAAGTTTGTGAGGATGGATGGATGTTTGTTACTCTTTCACGTCAGAACAGCTGAACGGATCTCGATGAAATTTGGCACAGAGGTAGATTATAGTCTGGAATAATACAAAGGATACTTTTCATCTCGGGAATATGATCCCTTGGGATAATTTTCGACACAAACGCGAGCGGAGCCGCGGGTGTTAGCTTGTCTTCAATAAATTCCGGCGACGGACTCCCATACAAACTTTCATTCCCTATTTCAACCCCTTCAAGCCATTTTCTCTCGACAAAATGTAACCTATGTCTTTCTCCAAGGTCGAATCTATATTTGTCCCAAATTTCATCTAATTCGATTCAGCGGTTTGTGCGTGCAGAGATAACAGAAGACAGACAGACACACTTTCGCATTTATAATATTAATATGGATTTATGGACATATTGAGGAACCCTCTAATTGTGCTACTTGGGAGGGCTTCAGTAGATCAGTTAAGAATGGTAGATTTATTTTCAAACTTTAAATAGACTCATTGTCTACAACTTATAATATTACCTGACAGTATTAGGCAGTGATAGTAAGTAGGAGGCGAATTTATGAACAATATCTACATATTCGCGGGCGCAGGTTGCGTAGGTCTGGCATTTCCGTTTAGAACGACCTCGGGTCTATTGTGTACCGGCTGAGATTAGTTATAAAAGTAAGAAAAAAGTAATAATCAACTGTAGATGTTTTCGAGTGTATCGTGGCAAAGTTAAACAGCCACACTGGTCGATATTCCTAGAGGTCGGTCCTTGGATGGTGACTATACAGCTCCGTGTCTCGGAGAACACGTTAAGCCGTTGGCCGAGTTATAATTTTTAGATCTTAAAGCAGAAAAAGCTGTCACCGGAAAATTGAAGATTCCGTAAGATTGTAATAACTCTGAAGAACATTATAATTTCTCGATATATTGTGAAAAAATCGTTTTGTGTACAATAAATCCCATCCAAATTCAATAGTTTCTAATAAATCCGTGTATTATTAAGGAAAAAATTTACGCGATATTTTACAATCTTACGGCGTTTGCAATTTTCCGGTGATATTCGGCTAAAAAGCGTCAATTAAATACTGGAGGCCAACCCGAACATAGCTGGGAAAAGAGTAGGCAGACTGATTGATATATTTCTGAGCAAGAAGATATCTATATCTCCCTCTTTCTCTCATATTTATTTAAATAAATGTGTCTCCAAGCGGATATCCATATCACATGATAGTTTAGCAAACGGATTGTTCACTGTTTTTCGACCTTCAGGATAAACATGCGCAATGAATAAAACTCATATGTCTGCCACAGTTTATTATCATAAGTACCTATCTATCCTGGTACTCTTGAGCTGTTCATGAATTTTAGTATCATGTGCATGAAAAATAACTCAATGTAAGTATTCATTGATACTTAGGAAACACCTAACGACATTGTTTTACAAAACGATAACAATCATTTCGCGAAGCACTTGTCCCGGAACAAATTGAAGCCGTCCTCATCGAAATTGCATCGAAAATTATGATTGGCTCCGTTAATTACGTTTATCTCGTGCCGTGGAATCGAAATACGAGAAATGGAAGTTCAATAGGCCGGAGCTGAAATACAGAGAGCTTGTCAAACACAGGTTAAAGCCACGCTCCTGTTACGAACCGCGCAAATTCGACTACAAAATTGCACAAAATTGAAGCCGTGTGTAACTTGAGTTTTGAATGTTAAACATTGGGGATGGGTAAAAAAACTAATACCAGTCTTGCCTGGGGGTTTCGAAATACTGGAAGCCGACCCCAACATGGAAAGAAAAAGGCTATGCACGTTAATAGAGCAATTTTACACATTTTCTAACAAAAATTCATGAAAACATTTTTCAACTATTTTTATCGACAAGAACTTGGATGTCTTCCTTAAGAATTACAAACAAGTTAAAGGATATCGGGAACAATGGAAATAATGGGAAGCCATTGGCCAGAAGCGGGCCAATACAGGAGTGCTATTATAATAACTATAGTAAGAACTTAACAAAATTCTACAAAAAAATATACTAAAGTGTTACGATAGATGAGCTACATGCATGTATGCCTACTAAAAGCATACTTTTATTTTCTTCTTTTAAAAAAAATCATTGCTACACACTAGGAATTTCTCCTGTATGGTGGGTGCGTTTACAAACATATAAACTCACATTCACAATCAGCCAGACCCGGAACAACTATCTGTAGCCATAAAAATATTTGTTCCGTGCGGGGATCGAACCTGCGACACGCAACGCAGCAGTCAATCGCTCAACCACTGCACCAACCGTGAAAACTGTATCAGAATCCGTTGTGTAGTTTTGAAATAGTATGCGACGAAACGAAGGACGGACACGGTGACTGTCTTATACCTACTATTTTTTTTTTAATAAGACCCAGAATGAATTCAAGCAACTCCGTCCGCAATGAAGCGCTTCGATTCTCGTGAAATAAGTATCTAAAAAGAAATATAATCTAATCAAAATCGTTTCATTATAATTTACATTTTAGCCAAAGAAAACTGAAAAAATAAGCAATATGTTTACTTTCTGTAAAATTGTAAAACAAAAATCGACATACCTACTATTTGTTATCGAGCCGGAGCAGCCCAACGTACATACCTCCAATGTACAGAGCCTGAAATTCAAAGGCATTGCATCCAGATCGACTGGAAACTAATCGTAACGTGATCCGAAGCCGCTAAAGCGTGTTTCAGAGTAGCTACATGAATTAGCAATATTCCTCGAATCATGAAAGTCCTAGTTGCAACTAATATTATTGTGAAAGTTGTAATGTTTTTATGTTTGTTACACAATCCTCTTAGTGACTGAACGGGAAAATTAATTGCTGCCTCCATTCCCGTTAAACAGTTAAGATGACTTAATAAGGCATTATTTATGTATAGGGTACATTCTTATCTAACTTTACTTCACAGATATGATGGCTATATCTAAAAACTATAAACAAAAAAAATGTTACTAAGTAGTCCACTATCAGCGGTCGTTGACCCCGCGTCAGCTGCAGTAGGTAATTGATACCCACCACGTTTGTTGTTTTTACTAAAGGAGAGTTTCCGAATTAAGTACATATTTAGAATTAAGATTCTGTCAAACCCTTTTAATGGATATTTTGGCAGGTTTTCAGCCTGAAGTAGAGTTTGAGAAATACTCAACTTCAAATAGGTTCTGTAGGTAACTACTTAGAAACGGGTCTTAATTAATTAAGTTTGCCTTGTAATCCTGAATACTAAACTAAGTAAGATTTTTCAGCGTAGTCTAACATGGTTCCTTGCACTAGATTAAAAACTGGTTGCTCGCCGACGTTTGTAGGAGTTCCCTTTATGGTAGTCCTCTCTTGTTTTACCATGATGCCAGCGCACAAACCGAGTTTTTTATTCATTTTAGACTGGGCTTAGAACGCGTCCTCGCTTTTAATTTCTCACGTTACCATTCCAACTGCAATTTCGTACATAACAGGCAGTGCAATCGACGCGTTGTCATTTGGTAACTTTTCCCTCACACAGGGTGCAGTTTCCACAATTTGACTGGTTTTTTTTTGGAGTTGTTTTATGTACGAATGAATACCGTTGAAAGGACAAAAAAGGCCACACGGCCTTTTGGCTAACTGACAGCTTTTAATTAATCCAATCCATAGGGAGTGCAGGTTTTTGTTTATGCGGTTCTAAAAAAAGTGATTTTTGTTTCAGATTCCATTACATTGATTAAAATGCAGCTTCGATAAAGCATCAAATAGACGCGGGTGAGTTGCAAGTTTAAATTCAATCATTTGCCTATTTGTGTATATGCCTTGTACGTCAAAGGTGTACTTTGGGTATGTGAACATTGCGGTCCTTTTCTTTTCGGTAGTTTTCTTTTTACTCTTATAAGTGGGTAAGTACCTTCAATGAACTCCGAATAATTTCAAACTTACTATAGTATCTGTAATCATACAGCTTTAAGGAAAAGTCTACGTTTACATAAAACAAACAAAGCAGGTGCACAATTATAATTGCAGTGACAGTATCACGTAGCTTGACCCAAAAGCTGAATTTAAATGTAATAAATACAGTTGCCTGGACATTCAGGATTTCACAGCCACGTGTTCTCGAATAACGGTAGTATTGTCAATTAGGATTCACAAATAAACACGAGAAAGTCCAGTTAATCACACATTAATGGCATTTGAAATTCCAATTAGGACACGAGGCTTGTGTGCAATGTGAATCAGGAATGTGTTCAAAGCTATCAGGGTGCAACGAGTCAGGCGCGCTCGGGGGCATCTGGACTCCAACGCATCCTCCCTCAAAGGGATTTGTGTGTCCACTCAAAGTTAAATGGGGACACCATTTAACTTTGAGTTTTGGAACAAATTTAACGTGTGTCACTGTAAAACAAAGCTATTCCATATGTATAGATTTTTTGCAATTTTATTTTCTTTTGCACCGTTAAAGTTTTGGTCTGTGATTATCGTCGTTTTGCATTTGAATGTCGCGCACATATTTTCATTAAAAATATTTTCATAATGTTGCCAATCCATTTGAGAAGGTATGTAGATACGAGGTGCGGTATCTCTTTTCAACTGTTTCCCGGTCTTCATTATACAATAAACGAATATTCAGCGGTGGTGTAAATAAGGACAAACATTTATTAAGGGACGATTTTTCAAATAACTTTTATACGAGGTAAAAATGGCGGTATGTCAGATGTTTCGTCAGTCAAAAGTTACTGTTAAAAAATCAGCTGTAAGTAAAGGTTTTAGAAAGTATGTTGTTTCATAATATATTAGCTAATATAATAAATATGTAGTTAAACTTATTAGAAATCAGGTACGAAGTTGTATCGCAAATAGTTACTGTCTTATAAGTACGATGGTAGATTTGAAGCTAATCATGAGATATAATTATATCCAGCGGCATCTCGGAGATCTCGGCAAGTTGGTCAACGTAATAAAGGCAATGATGTCAACAGACCTTATAATAGAGCTATGAATACATAACTTCTCCTTGACAGCATACGTACCACTGGAAATACCGACTTGAAGGTTAGATATTTAATTAATAATCGTTAATAAACAAGAGCCACACTAGGACTGATATTGGTATTACATATTGCAAGAAGTCCCAGTATCACAAATATCTGGGATTATTTTCCAACCGCTCAATAAACAATGATATTCAACACGACACCGTTTCGACATGTGACTGTTTGACTACGGCTCTGTTTTTTCAAGTATCGTTTAGGTCGACTAGCGCGCATAAGCGGCCAAATTAACATACTCATTACTGTCGAGACATATTTACTTTCTATAATGCGGCGAGTGGTCGCCGGTCGGAGCAAGCGGCTGGTGAGAATCGCGTCGATACGTCAGGCGGCGCTGTGTGCTTAACTGTGCAAGCGCAACAGCCGTTTGCATCTTACTGCATTAGTTGGCTAACGGTACGTTGCCCTTTTTGGGATCGATCGTCCATTTGATTTACTATCTTAGTAAAGTTTACGGCCACGACCATATGTGTCGCATGCATTGTGTCATGACAGTCATGATGCCCGCACGCCGCTCCACACTTCCTGATTTAGTAGCTTCGAAGCTTTATTCACCACCCATGAATACCCCGCTGATGTAACAATCACGATTAATTTTGCCCAATAATATGCAAACGAATCAAGCCCAGCGCGACCCGGACTCCGTGACCATCATTGTCTTGCAATAATACGAGTCAGTCCGTCACACAATTTGGTGCGTTATGCAAACAGAGGGGAGAATCTGTTTCAGTGAGAACTCCGCCATCCGGTCTAAATATAACCGGGCAGAGACAGCTGGCGGGGCGGGGGGTGCTCGGCGCGGGCAGGACGTCGACCCGAGCAACCCAGACCTTGTGCGCATTGCCGGAAGGAACGATGCCACCAAATTTGCACCATTGTCCTGCCTGACATTGTTTGTCGCTACTCGCAACCTCCGCCGAGAGAAAAAGTAGTTGTACTGAAGTGCTTCCTCGCCCGGGTTCCCAGCCGATTTGTACTTACACTACAGTAGGTAGACATACTTGTGCGACCTCTATTCTCTTTAGCGATTGTTATATAACATTCAATTGACAAGATTTGTTCTATGACGCAGGATGTGGAATCACTTAGCAGCCAGCTGACCAGGATAAAGCAATTTAGAACAATATGCGCAAATAGCCAGTGGCTGGCGACTAGAGCGTACCGAGGTGTGAGCACAGCGCGGCAGCACGTTACTGTGCACCGGTGTGATACTCACCGAACACGAAGGCACTCGTTAACACCCGATTACGTTCACATGATGTTACAAAATCCATTTGCAGGTCAATAGCACCGCTAGTTGAAGGTCTTGGCCGCTGCCTCCTCGCGCCTCTTCCCTCTACCTCCGACATCCACCCTCCGCCTCGTCCTTGCCGTGAATAATAAACGTGGAGTTACACATTGCGGGATACCTCGACAAATTTTAAAAGAAAAGTACGCAATTACCGATTGTGAAATATTGTTTTATTGAAAACTAGTGGCCCATGTATTTATTTTTATTATTTATTTCATAAGAACCTTCTGCTGACAATAACAAACACAACGAAAATAAGAATCAGCGAAATTGTTCCAGCCGTTCACGCGTAATGCCGTGTCCAAGGAAAATAGGGATTCATTTTTCTATTTATAGATCAAGGAGAATTGAGTCATATGGCTTCGATAACGGAAAATTTTCTTTGATATCAAATACAATATCTATTCGTTTATTTCAAGAACGTCTTTACAGTTTGACAATAAAATATTATAGTGACTCTAGTTGTCCATTCGCAAAAAGTAGATTCTTATGGAGAAGAACGGACAAGAATACCAAAGATCCTCTTTTCAAATATAAGTTTATGTGCATACAGGAGATTTCCATAAATATACTGCGACGACACAGTCATTATAATTATTAATCTCTTTAATTTTTTCTGTAAGGGAGTGCCTATAGAACTTGATTTATAAATTGCATGAATGGCCATTTTTTGTAAAACAAAAATAGTTTTTATTTCGGCGGCACTTCCCCATAATAGAACGCCGTACGACATCACACTGAAAACAACTAAAATATACTGAACGGGCTGTCTCTAAATCAGTAAAACAACGATTTTTTCTAACGGCATATGTGGCAGAGCTAAGTTTTTTAGATAGTTAATCTATATGGGGAACTGAAGCTTGGCATCCAAAATTAAGCCTAAGAACACTGCGGTGTCTTCAGGTTTCTATTCTTCTCCCTTTATTCTCACACTAGTGTTGACCTATCTAATATGATTTTTTATGCATTTAGTCGTCGATTTTTATAATAACTCTGCTGCCTCGAAGCATTGACGTTTTTGCAAGTCTCAAGGGCAAAATGTCTCTTTGAGATCGCAAAATGTCAAAATCATAGAGAACCTGCAAAAGATAGGAATTTCTTTCGTAACCACATAATGCATGCGACTCTAGGCAGTAGTGGTAACTATATTATCTCCGAACTCACAAAACTCACTGTCAACAACAGCGTAGATGCACAACCACATAAATACATTAAAACTAAACTTTAATGCTCTTCCCAAATCCTTGTTGAAAATAACATAATATTTTCACAAATACTTTCCTAACATCATTCCTGAGTGTTATTTTACAGTTCCAAATGAATCGCGCACTATGCTGTCTAGGTTTTGAAAGAATCAAAAATACATAAATATACAATTTTCATATATATTTGTACGGATAGTGAAGCAGCGCCCCTGAGTGTAATGAAAAGTGTATGAACTTCGCAGTTGAATACTTTGATTGAACAATGTTGGTTTGAACATAATAAAATACACTTCTGGACACATCTATTGGCCCACCTTGTATTTTCAGTTTCGTTTGGTCCTAGCTAAAATTTTATATTAGGTCGAGCAAAAAGTTTTTATGCAGTTTTGAACCTGGCACATTCACAATTTCATTCAATAGTCTTTTTTTGAATTTCGAACACAGAATTTAAAGAAACAAAAGACAATTTGGAGCCTGTTTGTTGATATCAAACAATCGAATACTAAGAAAACTTGGTTTTATTGGTTTACTTGGATTTAATTCTTGAAAAAGTGATTGATATCTTTGGTTTTGCAACAAACATTACTTATTCTTAACATTAAGGTGAGGTTCTATCAATAATCTATGGATACTTCACCTGAAGTCGCCGCCCAAGCTGTGGCACTTATTCAGGCCGGACACAGCCAAAGAAACGTGAGTGCTCAACTTAATTTAAGTCGATCTGCGGTCCGAAATGTTTATCGGAGGTACCTAGAGACTGGCGGCTTTGTTCGTCGCCAAGGAAGGCCACGATCTCGGGTCACAACTGAAAGGCAGGATCGATTCATCGTGACGACCAGCTTGAGAAATCGTCACCTTACCTCCATTGAGATACAAAACCAACTTCGCGACTTCCACGGAGTATCTGTGAGCGCTCGAACTGTTCGGAGAAGGTTAAAAGAACGCGATATGGTACCACACAAGCCAGCTAATGGGCCCAAACTAACGCGAGCCCACCGAACAGCGCGCCTTCATTTCGCACGCAGTCATTTAAATTGGACACAGCAAGATTGGAGCCGTGTACTCTTTTCTGATGAGTCTAAAATTGTGTTACATGGCAATGATGGAAGGAAGAAGGTCTACCGACGTAAGGGAGAGCGTTTCGCACAATGCTGCTTTGAAGAGAGGGTTGCTTATGGCGGTGGCTCATGGACTGTCTGGGGCGGTATATCCGCGAGCGGCAAAACTCAACTTGAGGTTGTTACAGGACCACGGCTGCCAACATTAAATGCTGAAAGGTACATTCGTGAGTGCTTAGAACCTCACGTGATACCATACGCGGACTATGTGGGCCCAAATTTCCTTTTTATGCATGATAATGCAAGAGCCCATGCGGCCGGCATCGTCAGGGAATATCTTCGGGATGTGAACATCACAGTTATGGACTGGCCAGCCAGAAGCCCAGACATGAACCCCATTGAGCACATGTGGGACGAGCTAAAAAGACGTGTTAGGGCTCGTCAGCCAGTTGCCCAGACGATGCAGGAGTTGAAAACTGCCATAGAAGAGGAATGGGAGATGATCCCTCAAAATTGCATAGAGCGGTTGATAAACTCTATGCCTAATCGTATGAGAGCTGTGGTAGATGCCCATGGAGGCAACACGCGTTATTAAATTAAACCTTTATTTGATAAAACATGTTTTTTATTCAAAAATCAATTGCCTTTAACAAGGCGCATATCCGACTTGTTAGGCGTAGCTCCATGTCGTATGGTATTCTGAATTGAAATTTAAAACAATACGATCGAAAAAGATGGTAAAATGTATCAGGTTTAAAACTGCATCAACAGTTTTTGTTCAATCTAGCAATCATATTTCGGTAGGGGCCATCGAAACCTAAACTCTAAGGTGGGCCAATAGATGTGTCCAGAAGTGCATATAAAATGTGGTATCTACTAGTAGTTGAATCGACTCCACAAATTAATGAATGAAAAAGTCAACCTGTTGACCTATAACAATATGTTAAAGTTCAATATGAATATAATATGTTCTAGCTATATATTTATTATGAAAGAGCAACCGAAAAAATAACATAAATACATTAAATAGATAATGCTGAACACTACGTAAGCATAAATTAAAATGGCATTTATTTTATATTCTGTCCTCCAATCACACACTAGAAATAACAAAAGTAGTTTTTCTTCACCCCAGAGTGTCGTGACCCATTTTCCTTTCGCTTGTATTTTTCCTCTGACTGCCTGTTATTTTGCACTGTATTGTAAATTATGAGAATCCATAATCTGCTGAGTGCCGCGCATAATGCATTTTGCTCCCAGATTTACGCGCGTAACATTAGCGCTCACTCTAAAGCCCTTTGTGCTTGTAATCAAACTGCCGTGTGCAATGGTGGTATTGATGCAGGGCGCTACGGCTAATGTTGTGGCTGCCTACTACCGTCCATCCATTGTCCAACCTAATTGGTACCCATCTGAGTTCGTGTCTGCCTCTCATAACAGCTTGTGCGAGAGATGGGGAGGTTTGTTCACATGCCCACAAGACCACAACATTGTCAGGTATGAAACGCTCGATACCCAATACACGCATGTGACGTTTAATTTAACCGACATATCTACATACAATCTTATATAGTTTTCGCGTGATTAATGCAGCACAGTGATGTTATGCGGAGTATTATAGCAGTATATAGATCTGTCATGCTTATTGAATTGCGGCTTATGTACCGTGTGGTGCATGGCACGACGTCTGTTGCTGCTATGTATTTTTACTTTTAACTACGTACTTGTATACGGGGAATGCGAAGCGTTTCCTTTCATCAAATGCGCGGAAATTATCTCAGTACGAATGTTCGCGTTTACTATGCTAACACAACTGTGAGAGGAGGGAGGTTGATACTGTTTGTAAATCAAAAGGCTGCCACGTCAAGTAAAAACGTGTTTGTAAAAGATTGCAATCGTGATGCAGTTCACTTGGAGTCGGCAGCGAGTCGCCTACGCACTACGCTGACTTGTTTCTTTGGCTTACTGTGGTAGTTTGTTCGGATGTTGAACTACGATAGGCACAGACACATAAAAATAAATTATGTGATTGTGTAATTTATGTTTTGTTTTTATAGGCTCAATAAAATCAAAATATTCTTTTATGAATTGAAAATAAAACACTTTGAATCACACAATAAATTGAATTATCATTACACAATGGTTGTTGTTCTCAGATTGAAAAATCATACAAAACGAATCATTCAGAATCCTATCAGACGCAACCCACAAATAAATTGAATGAAAAAACTTTTTTTACAAAAACATACAACCGACTTCTTTCGATTATTCTTTCACTTTTTATTTCACACACAATTCACAGGAAAGCAAATACGCAATTTCGTTTACTTGGAATACATCTTTTTTCCAGTCATTTTGATTTAAAAACCAAACTACTGAACCGATTTGAAATTTCTATGGGACTAATCGGAAAGTATATCCTTACACATGAAAATGTTTTTTAAAATCGGTTCTTAAATGACGGTGTTATGAGGTAACAAACATACAAAAAACACACAACCGATATGAAAACCTCCTCCTTTTTTTGAAGTCGGTTAAAAAAGGAGATAATTGTGAGGTCGGGCGTCGCTCTAGATTGCGTAGTAATCTAAGAAATGGACCGACAAGGGCGCGTAGTATCGGTATTTTGCGAGCGATTGTATTGTGAGAAAAGCGAATTTCCCAACTTGCAGTGGCAGGTGGTGCAGTGGTCGGGCGATCAATACTGCTCCCTCTGCCTGCCACCCCTCCCGATCCAGCCGGCGTGCATCGCCGCCAGCAACACACGCGCATGCACCTACCGCTCACATTATACCCGATTTTTATTAATTGTTCATGTACACTATCGCATTGTCAATTAAAGTAATGTCTTCTATTATTTTAATTATTATTGCAAATGTGTGTGGGCCATTGTTTTACATATCGAGCTGATGGTTTGTAGTTTGAGTTGAGGCCTGCCCAAATGGGCCACCCTGCCTAATAGTCCAGCTGATGGTAACGTCGAGTCGTAGAACTCGTAGAGCTCAAGGGATAGGAGTGCGCTACGCGATGACTGATTGGGTCAAGCTTCTGCAAGGACAGATCCAATTAAATCTTGGTTCTTTTCTCAATAGGACAATAATAGAGTGGATGTACGCATTACCTTTCTTTTCTGTGAAAGTCGTATCAAGAAAATCGATTTAGTAAATAACATAATTGATTTGTTCACTGCACACCAGAAATATTTCACCTGCGTGTTCCACGCGCTTGCTACCACCAGAAATTTAAATATAATATCAGTTTCGCTTATTGATGAAACTTCGAGCAAGCATCGAACAGCGAGCCTCATTCAACAGTCAATTTATCATCCTCATATTTTGTAATAGTATTTTTGTTTGATTGCACCTTTACCTTACCTTTGAACCGAACTGAATCGTGAAAATTTTAAATTGGTACTAACAATTATTGAGCGCATTTTTTTGTTGCGTTGCTATTGTTTCCATTTGACAATTTTGCAGCAACTGATGCTGTTTTGATTGAGGACTTTCCGAACGAAATCTGGCTTTAATATTTTTGCTTTAAATTTTACATTGAGCTCAATACAACGGGTTATTTTATTAATTCTGCATGAATAACTCTTATTTTTTTGGAAATAAAGTTATTGTGTCTGAAACTCGAAATCCAATTTGTGACTTATTATTATTATGTGTACATGTAGATAAATTTCGTTTTTTAACGGCATTTATGCAGATTATTGCATTGGATATGCAATAATCTGCATGAAATCAGTGATCCGTTAAAAGAAAGAAATTTACCTACCAAAAATATTCTTTACTTCCTACTTGATTCGTTCACTCTATTGGATTCATTATTAATGTAGGTAGATCTCGACGGATATAGATGTGACAGTTGGGGAGAGACTAGAAAGGTCAAAATTCAAAAAGTTAATAATATAAGATAATTCACCGAGGGGATAAAACAGTGTCTTATGTCACGGGCGTCATATTGAATCCCAAACGCAATGAAGGATTCGAGTGTTAATTCCCGAGCGCAGCGAGGAAACTTAGAATTTAACTCACGAGCAAAGCGAGGGAGTTAATACGAGGTCGCGCGTCCGAAGCTATGCCCCCTTATTGCCGGCTAATATTGTACTGAAACTCATTATAACCCGGGAAATAATGTTATTTGAATTTGGAACCTCATTTTGACCGCGCGTCCTTACACCTAGCAACGGAGACCGGAGGGCGTCGCTCGCGGGTTATAATGACGGACTTTAGGTTGTTAGGTTTGCATAGCATATTAGACGTTTTCGTGCAGGTGGTGTGAAAAGTTATTTTCGTTGGCAACTCGCTGTGATCAATATTTATCTGCGTCTGTAGAATGGGACTTCAATTCTTCATGTTCGTTCAGAAACTTTGTGATTTTCACTGCTGATTAACTAAACTTTTGACGATATTGAATGAGTGCTTAATTTGGATTGCGAACTGAAAAGGAACCATTGAGTTAAATAATTAATGTAACGATTATTCGTCAGTTGTCTGCATTCACATAGAATGAGGGTAGTTCACAAGGTTATTTTTAGTAGTCATTTTGTAGCTAACACTCTGGCTAAGGGATTTTAGACCTAGTTTACGTGACAAAACCTCATGTAGAAAGTTGCAATTGTCGCAGTAGACAGAAAACACTGTTATTTTGCAATCAAGGGGGGGGGCGGCCGTGGCTTTCTTACATTACGTACCCAGCTGGAGGCCGGCTGTCCATAGACCCGCATCAGCAATTAATTTAATTTCTTGTAATCATGTTTTACTGAATAAATGATAATTTTCCCACGCCTGCAGTTAACAGGGCGCTTTGATAGCGATATTATCCGTCATTTTGGTTCATGAAGAGGTATTTCATGTCTACTGTCGTCTGTTATTATATCTCTATATAAAATGCATTTCAGCTGCTTATTTTGGCCTTCTATCTAGATGAATATTATCTTCTTTGGTCTCTCGATTTAAGCGAATAGCTGACTTGGATGGACGGACGATATTACAATCTGAGATGGAATTTAATAAAGTTACCTGCTAGAGATTGGTATAAATATATTGATGGTTTTAATCTTAGAACAAAGCTTTTGCTATTTTGTAAAAACCTTACTGAAACCTTATAGTTCAAGATCCCAGAGCCCCCGACCTTACTCATTGTCTTAGTAACAAAATGTATGGTATAGAACAGTGTTAATATATGTAGGTACTTTGAACGTACGCGTACCTGCTAGCTTGGGACGACGGCCTACTACTAGTTTGTACTTACTTCAACAATTGAATAAGAAGTAATCTCTCAATCCATGAAATCAAGATGGTGTTCACTTCAAACTCACTCCACCTAAGTTGTTACGGGGAGAGGAAGGACCGGCTGTTGAGCAACCTAATTCACTCAAAGGTTTCACTATTTATTGAAAGTGAGCCAGCAACGCAATAGCCGCCCAGCAGCAAGTGCTCACGGAAACAGACATTCCGACAGTGAGCCTCAGATTGCCATGTCACCGGAACCTAGAACAGGAAATAATGCCGGAATACCCTCATATCCGAACGTGTGATGGAAATATGGAAATAGCAGCAGTATAAGTATCCCGTGAAAGTGATATTGACCAACGAGTTTCCTAAATATTATGGAATCGCGGTCAATCAACAAAACAAGGAATAATAATGGCTGTTTAAACAATGAATTTCTTTCTGCCTGCTTAGCCTTTTCCCAACTGATTTTCTGACTTCTGACAATCCATAACGACTGCCAAAGTTCTATAAATCACAGTCGGGAGCAATGGCTTATCGTGCTTTCCGAGGTACGGAGTAATTGAATGTATGTTAAGATGTCTACTCATTCTCGGACCGACCTGAACAAGCGTTGCTTAATCTTGGAGGTCCATCCGCGCTATTATTATTAATCCACGAGCTACTCTGAATGGATTTCTTTCTTAAACGTTAATAAATGGCTTCCTGATGTTCAGTAACCTCGCTTGCACCCGCGTGTTCGTTCAATTGTTCTCTGCTAATAGGCACAAATGGCTCGTTGCGCCGCTACTCGCTCTTCACAGGAATTCATTTTAATTAAGACCGCACTCTCCCCGCGTTATGAAATTCTTTGTTATTCAGCACTCGGAACAATATGGAACTTACCTCCTTCACTATGATGATTTATTGGTTCCTTGTCTAATAGATACATAATGTATATCTAGGTATAGATAATGGCAAACTTTTTGGCTTCGGTAAGTCAGAAAACAATTTTCACCTATCTGATTGCTTAACCCCGGATGGCCGACTTCACTTTAAGAAAAGTCAGTTAGTAGGGACTTCGCAATTTTTACCTGTGTCCAGTTATATAAGACGTTAAAAATCAAACTGCAAGAAATTTAAGGAGTTGTTCAGAATACAAATTAAAAACTAATCACGGAAAAATTTGTTATAAATAACAATCTGTTTCTAAGATATGCAATATTTTCACTACGTACAAATTTATTGATTATTTATGCGCACTGTACTCCGCGAGGTCCGCCGCTGCCGCCCGGCGCGGTCAACACTTGACTTGGTAGAGTTGCTCCCCAAATTCCAAACTTCACGAACTTATAAGCCCTTAAGCTCCAGACATTGGTTTCCGCAATATCAGTGTTCACGTCCGAGAAGGCGTATGTTACATACTCACTAACATGCATTAAGGGCGGAGGCGGTTCTCAAGTGTCTAAAATATGCAATGTCACGCGGCCGCGGCAGAGGCGAAACGCACCTAAAAGCTTTCGCCTATGAGGTGCAACCCGGGCCAATTGTCTCGCAGCATTAGCCCTTTTAAACTTGTTACATTCGAATAAAATATTGCGGTGATGAGTACAAGTACGCCTTTATTCCGTTTAACAGCGTCGGTGAAGTCAATGCTGGTTATCAGAGGGTGATGCAATGGCGTAAGCGTAGTCGCAACAAATCAGCAGTCGCAGGACTATCAGACGCAGTGATAGTCCTGTCTACTTGAGTGATGCGTGGAGTCGCATAACTCTCTGTGAGAATATAATGGTCGTCTGGACATACGGGCTGAGAGTATGCGAGGAGCAACGTCCGTGCGTCGTCGGGTCCGCGGCGGCGTGTGATGTGGCATGCGGGCCGAGTCCGCACGGGTCGGGGGGGGGCGTGTTAATAGTCGCCTCAACAGGCTGGAATTTGCTCTATATTTGGGCACAGCGATCACCGCAAGTACGCGTCATGAACCTTGTGTGTTTACCTGAGTTGGTGCGGAGCTTACCAATCTTATTTAAGAATTCGATGTTTGAATACAGGATTGTTGCTTCTTACTCAATTACGACTGAGTGTTTTGGGGGATACTCTATTTGCTTTCATGAGGCTGTGTTTGGAAGAAACCCCGCTTTACTCCACAAACCTCAAGAAACCGTCACCTCATATGGTAACGATTTTGTTGTAACAACACTAGCCAACGTCAGTCCTAATTCATGTCGTTACCTGCATGGTATGGAAAGCAACACACTAAACTATTTTGGAAGCACTAAAACGGAGTTGCGCGAGCGCATAACGAGGCATGCAGCTGAGCGCGCTATTTAGTGTTTACATTCATGCAGTTTACGGGTAAACCGTGGCCAGTTTACGACTTGAACACATTTTAACTAAAGGAAAAAAACTGTTCAACTACACATTTAACCTAGATTTATTGTAAGGCGTATGAGAGTGGTTTCCAGAAAAAGGAGGAAGAAAAGAAGACCATTTTTAATGATGGGGTGGGGAAGGTTCCTCAAAACTGCTGCGTGAATGAATAACAAGAAGGAGAAAAACTCACGATCATGAGCCATTAAAAGCCAATGGGATGCCATACCAATGCAAAAAGGAAAGCAATCCGGATACCACGTCTTATTGTATCAAATTACATTCGCGAGCAATAAACTGGAATCACTTCATCGCGCGTTGCCGAAACCATTTTTGATAACTTCTATGCAATAAACTATGGATTGTGGCAAATCATTTGAAAGTTAAAAGTTAATTTTGTTAGCTTTCAAATGATATCAAAAATATTTAAATTAAATTAAATTTTCAACCTAAATTTAGGGAATTATTGCAATTGGTCGAAGTTTTAGACGTCTAAATGAATAGGGAGTAATATGAAAAGATAAAAATTGTATTTACAATTATGCTATTTACGCTTCAATATTAAATTTGTGTTACCCCCTGGCCCTAATGACTACCTATAAACGGTTTTTCAATGACCGAATGAGTTTCCAGATGGAATCCAGTGGTCTTCTTCTTCCAGGGACTGTCTAGACACTGCAGCGGGTATTATCGTGCATTAGCAGAAAATCTTCGCTGATAAACCCATAGGGGAGCACGTGGCTTAGCAGAATGTCGTTGATGTATCTTTCTGCTGTTAGCCGCCCTTCCCGACCTGCACCAGGTGCGAATATCAGCTCCGTTTATGCTTCAATAGAAATCCCCGGCGACATCATATAGGACCCACCCCTGTATGCCACTGTTTCCGCAAAACAGCATTGTCCGAATCGCTCCCCCGGTCTCCTATAGACACTCCGTCGACGGTCGCTACCATGCAGACACATTCTGGTTTCTTCCGATAACAGAACTCGGCTCCATTGCTCCATATCACAATCTAAGTCGGGGTTTGTCGGTGAGCTGGAGTCCAAAATTGGTTCACTGCGAATAATTTAGTATTAAATGGGAAAAAAACTAAGTGCATCAGATTTGCTTTACCGAATGTCAAAAGTAATACTTGCGACATAGTATTGGACAAAGAGAAACTTGAATTCGTCGAAGACACGGTTTTCTTAGGGATCACGCTTGACTCAAAGCTACAATGGGGTCCTCATTTAACATCACTTGCAGGACGGCTAAGTTCAGCAGCATATGCTGTCAGAAAAATCCGTCAATTTACTGATATAGATACCGCGAGGCTGGTTTATTTTAGTTACTTTCATAGTATAATGTCTTACGGTATCTTATTATGGGGACGAGCTGCAGACATCGAGTCTATATTTATTCTGCAGAAAAGAGCCATCAGAGCCATATACCATCTTGGTCGGCGCGATTCCCTAAGGGAACTGTTTAAGGATATTAACATCATGACGGTACCTTGTCAATACATATACGAAAACATTATGTATGTTCGGAAAAATATTCATCTTTTTAATAAGATTAGTGATAGGCATAATTTTAATACTAGAAATAGGAATAAATTAGATCAACCCCGATTCAGATTGGCTAAAGTACACACTTCTTTTATGGGATATTGTATTAAGTTTTATAATAAAATACCACGTGAGATTCTCGAACTGAATGAGAAAAAATTTAAAACATGCATAAAACGCACTCTATGTAGACAGGCATATTATAAACTGGAAGATTATATCCTTGATAAAAATGCTTGGCTAAATGCCGGTCCTGCTCCACAGCCTCAGCCGCTTGGTTCCACTAGTTAGGTTTTATATTTGGAAGAGATGCTCACCCTCTTTTATGTCTAATAATAATACTATTCCGCATAATCTTATATTATGTTTGGAATAAACTTTTCTTTTTCTGTATTTTCAGATTGATATTCATAGTTTTATATAATTTAGAAGCAATTTTTATTTCAAGTTCTGTAAATGTGAGAACCCTGGACCATTATGTTAATAGATAGTTTCCTTGTTTGACATGAAATAGCAGGGGCAGTTGAGGGTGTGTCATGCTCACTCCAATGTCTCGCTGATGGTGGCGCGTGTATCGGATCATTCAGTTCCCTTCAAAATGGTTGAGCTGAATGGTGCTGATGCACGCGTCATGTTCGTGAACGGGCGCCGTCAGTGGAGACTGGTCATCCCTTGGTTGCCACTGCCTCATTTTAATATTTCATACTATAAATTGTTTTTTTTCTTTCTTTACATTGTTCTCATATATAGAAGCAACAAGGTTTATGTAACCAGGATTTTTGTAAACATAAAATGATTTAAAAGAGTGTCCGTGGAGTTTCTTGCACGTTCTTCTCCATAGAGATCTACGCTTGCGAACGTGCAAATAGCTTCATGTTTTTGACGGACTGACTTTGACAATTCAAAAGTACCTGATAATGGTTTATTTGAAATAAATGCTTTAACTTTTGACTTTTTTGACTTTTGGCTGGAGACAATTTGGGTCCCGTGGCTGGTCTTTTTGGGGTTCTAGTTTGCTTCTTTGAATCTTCGCCTCACTATTCACTCGCTGACAGCACTCTCTCTAAGTTCTGAGCTGCTACTGGACGTCCACGCCGGTCAGGTGTCGATTTGAGAAATAAGGTAACTATAAATCGGTCATCTCTCACCGAAGTGTATCGCTGTCATCCAGAACCTGGTCTCTGTACTTAGTTTCCAGTCTCCCTGAACCTCTTGTATACCTTCCAGACACAAGACTGGTTCAGATGAAGCTGTCGAGCGATAGCACGCTGACACAACTCTTGCTGGATTAGGATGACGACTTGACCAGCTTCTGTAGGTGTGGTTTCCAATTCTCTCAGTGTTACCAGTAACGCGAATCATTGGTCTGATGACCAATTTTCTTAAACACCCACTTTTTATAGGGTTTCAGGACTACCAAACAATATGGTGTTTTTTTTTATATAATGTATTTTGTTTTTACGTTCCATGACATAAAGCGAATAATCTTTGTTTACGATATTGAAAGGTTGAAAGCCAACAAAATTATATACCACAATTCAAAGTTCATCGCAAAGAAATTGTAAAAAATTGTTTTGAGCAACGCGCCATGAAGTGATTCCAGTTTAGTTCTTTCGAGTGTAGTTTTAAGGTTGCTAATACCAAAAGGGTTTTTTTATGGTAAGAAGGTACTGTAGAACCGAATTCTTTCATCAGGACCTCTTTAAATATTTAGAAAGTTAATGGCAAACTATTAATTAAAAAAAAAAAACATAAAAACGAATCTTATGATAGACAAAAGTAGGATTAACTCTCTTAATAGTGTATCATCTATGGGTCGAACAGATGCCAAACAAATAATTAATAATAATAATATCTTGGGACAACTCACACACGGTCATCCGATCCCAAACTAGGCAGAGCCTGTGCTATGGCAACCAGACAACTGATAAACATACTTATATATTTCTAAATACATACATATTATAGACAAATTACACCCAGACACAGAACAAATGATCATGCTCATCACACAAAGATTTGTCCTGGGTGGGAATCGAACCCACGACCTCCGGTTTAGCAGTCAGGGTCACTAACCACTCG
>NDFZ01005481.1:1249551-1289668 GCA_002192655.3 Mamestra configurata
ATATCTTGGGACAACTCACACACGGTCATCCGATCCCAAACTAGGCAGAGCCTGTGCTATGGCAACCAGACAACTGATAAACATACTTATATATTTCTAAATACATACATATTATAGACAAATTACACCCAATTTAATTGAAATCCTATGTCTGCTCACAAATAAGCCTATTATGTATTAAATGGTAGGTACCTCGCCCCGACGTCATCACAATACTGATACTACCAACTATACTGTCTCTCAGCCGATAGCATAAAATGAAGTACCTACTGCAGAACCATTATAGCCCCAGCTCTAAGTAGCTCTAAGCACGAACGTAAGCCGACTTCATTCTGGCAGGAAGTGCTTCGCCTGTCTACGTGTCGCGGACGTCAGATTTGCTGTCTGGCTATTTTAGAACACGTCTCTTGATCGTCTACGGTTGACATCAGAACATGATATCCTAATAACGAGGACCTTATAAGAAAAACAATAATTTTGACTTTGGCAATCAAACATCTTGAAAGTATCTATAGACAGGAGCTCGTGACTACCATAAACATTAGAAGAACACACACATTGAATTTAATATCAGCATAAAATAAATTAAATATAATTTTACAATAACATTAAACCGTAAATGGCTCATGACTGAAGTGAATCTGTCGCAGTCAAAGTATCTATCATCATTGTACTTATGTAATACGAACTGTTCCTGTGGCTATGCTCTTGCCCTATCCCATATTAACGCTCCTAGTTCTAAATTTTCTATGGTACACTAAAACATCAAATAAATCTGCAAAAATCTGTATAATTTTCAGGCTCTAACTATCCGTAATGACAATCAAAGATCTTAAAATGACAGACGGGACCAACGGCTTAGCGAGCTTTCGGAGGCATGGAGGAGTATCGGTACGTAATGGGTGGTCATTCATCCGCGTAAGCGTCGTTTTACCTCGAAGGAAGATCGTCATGCTGCTATTATTAAACCACAGCAAAATATCACAATATTGATATGGTAGGTGCTAAATAAATTTGCAATAAAATTCATTGACCTTTCCCTGATATCTCGTCGTACCCATAAAACAAAATTATGATCCGTTTTTCATTACTAGAAAACGTAAAGGGTCACGAAAGATGTCGTTTCAGGACAGCTTTCTATTTGTTTTTGTAATTAATAATGTCAATAAATGTATTTGGCGCCTACCTTTCCTTTGTGCAAAAGTGAGCTTAACTCAATGTTGACCGTGCATTTTTTATATGTGTGTTGTGGCCAATCTCCTTTTTCTGTCTGCAGGTTTTAAAGGAACCTAACATGGTATGACGTGCGAATGGTATGTCATCCTATTCGAACCCAACCTATCCGAGTCGGGGTGCCCTAAGTTACCCAAACTAACCTCGGCCACGTAATAAAATGGCCAATTCTACGAAATGGCCGCGATATATACATACATAATTATGGCACTAGAGATTACCTTTTACAAACAAAAGTTAAACAAACCATTTTACTTCGATGCAATGTAATTTTGCACATTACTTTTTTTATATGACTACCTCATAAAATGGAATTATGTCCATATTTGTGTTTGTTGTTGTGCATGTGCCATTAATAAATAAATGCAGTTATTATTTGAACTACCTATTTAAAATTACTGGCATTGTTGACCTTCAAGGTAAGCACAAAGCTCTGCAATACAGCGTTGCATTACAACACCTCTGCTCCATGTAAGGGCATGCTCATGAATCATGTCGACTGCACCGTACGCCATACGATATCTCTAGTTTACACAAGGGAACACATTATTAATCTTCCCGTTCCAAGTAATATGATGATAGTGACGATCAATTAACAAACAATATTTGCTTACCTTATCGAGGAATGCGCCTCCAGTAAGTTTTTGTTTTACGTGATACTACTGATATTTATTTAGTAAATAGGTCAAAAATTACACTTTTACACGTCAATCTTTTTTGGACATTTTAAACTAGACGAGGCTAGTGTTTCCTAACTGACCACCTTGAAAACAAACACAAACACCGAAACAAACTCAGAGGTCAATGTCTCTTTTAACGTCCATACAATCCTTACTGGTCAAATCATTTGAGAACCAAGTAGGTTAATGTCTGAAGTGGTCTTTTGAAGAAAGTACCACACAGATCGGAGTGGACCCGTCCATATATTGTAAGCCCTATAATATACATCAGTCGTTGTTTAAATCATTTATCATATTGGATGGGAACAGACAAAACATCACAATCAGTCGCGAGAGACGATTGAACTTGAAGGCCTCAGTTCAGTTCCACAGGTTCAAGGCATTGACGGCTTCAATGCAAAAACAAAAAGAAAATCTTTACTTGTATAGCATAATTCAATTCAATTCAATTCTTTATTGCAATCACATGTGTCTTAACAAGATCTTAATTAGGTACATTTTTACAGTTCACATGGACCCTGTCGGGCACAGCAATTTAATATAATAGTAGCTTTATATAGGTAATATAAACGTTAGGAACAAAGTTAGATAAAAACAAATAAAGTAAAATGGAATATTAGTCAAATTAATTAGAAGCAAAAAGTCAAATAAAATTGGTAGTCAATAAAATAAAATCTAGTTGAATTAAAATACAAATGTCAATAAGTAGGTATAAAATGTCACGATAATGTCAAATCAATTAATTACAAATATCTTAAAATTAAATGGTCATGTCAACAAAAATAAAATATTAAAAAATGTTTAATGTAAATGTCATCAATGAGTTTCACGTTCTCAAGTTATCGTTAAAAAAATCATTCATTGTATAATAGCATTTATCGACAAGTAAGTTTTTTAGGCGTATAAATATTTTGTCGCTTTCTTCGTTTTTGACATCGTTCGGTGTTTATTATAATTTTGATTGACGTTACGTGAAGACTTGTACTGTGTAATTTTAACTTAGATTGATTGGGGTACAATTTGCGTGATCTCTAATCTAGAACGCGGTTCTGTCTTACAAACTTACAGTTTTCTAAAATATAAATTGATGTTTTTGAGTGAGTGAAGAATGAGTTAAAATGTCTAGTTTCCTAAAATGCGGTTTACAACTTTCGTCATTTTCAATATTAACTATTATTCTGATACTTTTTTTTGTATGATAAGCAAATCGTTGCTGTCTACACTATTTCCCCAGAGGATTACGCCATACTTGAGCCATGCATAAGCGTGTGAGTAGTAGGCGGATAGTGCAGTTTTCAAGTCGCTTGTCTTTTTTAGCTCACGTAATGCATAAACGAAGATAGATAATTTTGATTTGATTTTCTGAATGTGTGCCTTCCATGTCATGTCATCTAAATCTAAACCTAGCAAAGTAAAAGTGTCAACGCATTCTAATTTTTATACTGTCACATGTAAAATTAATAGTCAAAGGATTTTTATGGAGAGGCCTAAATTGCATTATCATGGTCTTTGAAAAGTAATGTCAATTATAATTCATAATAGCCGCACGGGTCGATCTTCAAGGTTAAGCAACACTTGCCGAGGTTGGTCTGTGGATGGGTGACCATCTTAACATACCGAGACTTCTCCATGCCTCGGATAGCACGTTAAGTCGTTGGTCCCGGCTGTATTTGTCGATCTTGGGCAGTCGTTACGGATAAGTCAGAAGCCAGATAATCTGACACCAGTCTTGCCAAAGGAGTACCGTGTTATGGGTAACACGGTATTCCTTTGGCAAGACTGGTGTCAGATTATTATTATATTGATTATTATTTGCCTGGGGCTGGTAGGCAGCCGCTCTACGTAAAATACTGGTATTCAGCTGATTTCGGTTTGACTGGAAGCCGACCCCAATATAGTTGGGAAAAGGCTAGGCAGATAATGATGAATTTGAAAGTGAGCTTCGTGACTAAAACCGCCCTTCGAGATCAAAAGTAGTAGCGGACACATGAAATAACCACGTGAGTACACATGTAAACACATATTAATATAAATGTCCCACACGTTTATTTACAAATGATATTTTTGCCAAAGAATTCAAATCGAAAAAGTAAATATGAACAAATAAAACTCGTAAATGTGCTCGCGACTAGAGCTCAAAGTTCAAAGGGGGAGAAAACATACTCGACGTCGTCTGCCAGCGCACCTTTGAGGGATAAAGAGATAAAAATATTCATTCAACGCGTGTATCGACGCTGATTCGACTGAGTGCAGCAATGGTCCCATTGATCTACATCTTACGCCGCCTCACTACGAGTACTTCAAGGTACACCTACGAAGAAAACGGTTGGAAAATAAATAACTCATCTTGCCAATCGTCTCATAGAAGTTAGCCTAGTGTTTCGTTCAGAAGAGATTAACTGCAAGTTCTAAGAATACAACAATGAAACACTTTTTTAGTTTCCCTATATAGGTAACATGTTTTTCTTATTCTAACTGCTGTTCTGTGCTATTTAAGGTAGTCCGTAGTCTGCAGTGCATCTGAAAATCCCGCCTAATTGTATTGCTTCTATACCTTTCACAGATAACTGTCTGAAACAATTAGGATTAAACTCTGCATAGATAATGGACAGCTTTCTTTTCGTTTCTGTAAGAAATCCTCACGGATAAAGTGCACAAAATAAGAACAAAAATACGTTTCTATGTGCTATTTGTAGGTACGCCGGTTAGGTATAGTGATGGTAAACTTGTGTGTTTCCTGTTATTTAAATCCAGGCTTTGCCATCCGTTCTCGCTGCGGGGAAATGAGATAACCCCAGAAGGGAGAGCGAAAATATGAATGTGTTCTAAAAAGCGACCGCGTTATTTACATTCACTTTAAACATATATGCGCTCTTACCGATCACAGAGCTTGTACTCGGGATTGTCAACTCTTATCTGTACTGTGCATATATTAGTAATGACTGCGAATCGTTTGAGATTGTGTATTATTAAAATTTATTAATCATTAAAATTTATTGAAATGGATTAAAAGCGGGCTATGACTATTTGATTATTCCATATTCGTTTGTTTCTCTTTCAGAAGAAGCCATACACAGAGGGCCTAGAGTATCGTTAACGTAAGTGAATTTTGAATGTAAAATCTACAACCCCATAGTATTTTGGTTTAATTTTATGCGACATACACAATTTGTATCATACAAAAGTATGAATATAGTATCCAATTCTAATAAAAGTGCGAAACGAGTATTATGGTTATAGTCAAATTTTACTTTACTTTACTAAATGTCAAAAACATTCGTGCTATGCCCTCAGGTCTGGAATTCAAACTCCATGAATTTATGCTAGTTTTTCCTGTGTTTAACCGCTGTCAGAAACAATTTAATAAAAGTAGGAAAAGGTTAATGTTAAGATAATTAAGTGTAGGTAAGTAACATTATCAAGACGTAAGCTTGGCAGTCAAATCGTTTGTCTAGATTTTCCTGTAGTCATTAAGGCGAATTCGGTTTGGATGATTCGACAAGGATTATTAAAATAAAACAGTTATGGGTTGTTTCTGTCGCAGCAGACTGGCTGAATCGGTGCCGTTTTATGGGCGGGCTAGACTTTTCATTGAACGGCACCGCTAATTTAGCGGCCTAATGACAGCCAGCCAATGCATCTAATATTACATTTAATGAACGGGATGGCAGATGCTTATACCGTTAGGGTAACCGTGTGACGAAAATATATCTAAGAAATACTTTAATTTGGGAATTCTAAATTCAAACAACAATCAATTTAAACATTCTAACCTCGATGACGGAAGTGGGGCTGTCCAATATTCTGCTACTTGGCTAGGTAAGTCATTAAACAATAGTGAACCAAATCACTTGCCTAGTTGCTTAATTAAATGCCGGGATGACAAATAGGCCGCTGATTACACGGCACCGTTAAATGAAAAGGCTAGCCCGCCAACTAAACGGCTGATTAATCTAGTTGGCTGCGACATTTCCACAATGTTAATTACATGTAGAAATAACTACATTATGGATTAGAATCTTCTTGTACCGATACATGTTTGGTCATACGGAAATCACACGTTCGCGGGGCATTATTTTAATTGAATAGCCAAGACAGGTTCAGTAGCGCGTCTCCTAATACCATACATAGAGATTTCGTAATATTTTTTTCTAGTTTTGTTTGTGCGACGATAAACTAATTCGCTTGTACAAACAATGATTGTGATGTGATATGATTCATGCATGAACCAGCTTCTACGGAACAACAGTCATCGACTGGCCGCTGATGTAAACAAGGTGAGCCCGTGGGCAGGGATTTTAGCAACACTATAAATAACATATTTGTAAAATGTTAAGTTTTGCAATTTAACCTCAATATTCTGGTAGAACTATGAATAGTGCTTCCGACGATACAGTGAATGCTGGAATGAAACTAACGCCTGTATCATCATATCAGCCGAAAGACGTCCAGCGGCTGTATATCAAATGCCTTTTACATTTAAATTATTATAAGTTAATAAATGGTTACATTACAACGTTTTATTGTCCTGCCAGTAAGTGAAAAATGTTGCTACTCAGATCTTTCTACATCATTGCATTTGATTAGAACGACAACGAGCATGTGTTCATAGTCAGGAATGATAACCGATAAGCGATGTGACTTGTTTCTGCGAATTTCTTACTTTTTCCCTTGAGCGCGTTGTGTTGATATGAATGACGTAACGACCATTTTTAGTATAATGATCACGACTCGCGTCACTCACACGACCTCATAGAGTATTCATTCATTTAGTAGTGGTCACTCAGCACGCATGTTATACCGCAATATCATTTATGTGGCGCGCACTTTGGACTTCTCGCTCGAGTCGCTCGGGTCGCTCGCGGCTAGCGATTGTGAGCGAAACGAATCGCGGAACGGTTCGCGTTTATCGTTGAACATATTGTTGTGCAGGCTAGAGCTAGGCAGAGCAGCTAAGTGCAGCATTGAAGAAATTGGATTGTATTGTTTGTTCACTTAAAACTTTCCCGGTTAGTTTGGCCGGCGTATCGAGGACTTTCCTGTGCCGTGTCCAACCGTGGAACATCGACAAAGGCGTCGTTTGAATGCTTCAAGGTACCAAATTTGTTTCGTCTAGCGCAATCTTTACAGCGATTAACGCCTTTATTGCAAACGTTTTTCAACCATTTATTGTTTGGGGCAACTTTGCTGATTCTCAGCGGTCTTGTCTTGGGTAGGGACTTAGATACCTACTGATCAACTTTGCTGATTCTTAACGGTCTTGGGCAGTATCTACCTACTTATCAAATGACACATAAATTGATCATTCATCGTCACTTTCGTACTACGTGAGCGCTTTAAATAACTAGGTAAGCAGAATAAACCGAGTCTAGTATCATTAACAATTATGTAAGTAAACAAGTAGGTAGGTATATAAGCGCAGTACAATAGCTATGATATAACACACAAAACTGTTCCAATGATATAGTAACATGAGGTCAAGGCGACAATGATAAGTAATCCTAATATCAAGGGAGTTCCGTGTTTAATTCCTAAATAATAGCTTTTAATAGTAGTACCGAAGCGTTTATACATCACGCCTATGTCCCAGAAGGTTCAGGCAGGGATGTTTAAAACACCCCATCACATTCCAATTTCGATATGATGAAATGTAAATGAGTTTGTTTGATGAATTTTGGTACAGAGATATACCCGTCTCCAGGGTTCCACCTGGAGTTGGTTGGAGGTTTCTTTAACGCGAAGGAAGCCGCGGGAAAAACCTAGTTACAATAATAATTACAACAAGCTAACAAATATATAGATGAACTAATGTATACATATTAGAAAGCATAGTCAGTCGTTGTCCTCATATGATGATGCATTTGTTTTAAAATCAACTAAGCACTACCTATATTATTTCATACATCTACGTTTTTAAACCCGGTGAGCCATTTCGGCATGAATCAGAGGTAGGGTTGTTGCCAAAAATAATTATAGATCGGTGGTACGGCCCGGCGAGAAAATAATTTGCGGTGTTAGGGTGGCATAGGGAAAGGGTTAAGTTTTATTTATAGGTAGATAAATCCACGTACCTATACACTCGATCAACCGGGACATTTTCCGAACCTCTTTTTTGGAACATGGGGGTTACATCCAGCCATTATTAGATTTAATAAGCGAAAAAATATGCACAGTTAGTAAAGGCGATTTTGTTCCATGTTCTTACAATTATAAGATTACTCGTATCAGTAAGAGTCATTTTGTCTAGCCTACCAATAATCTGCACATAAACTGCTGTAATGATTGCGACCGGGCCCCTGTGCTTGGATAGTATAACAACGAAATTATTCGGTAACTCAATAATATGAAGCTTCGGGCGAAGGGTGCCGGCCTCAACTCCCACCCCCGGTACCATGACTGACGTTCGCTCTATTCAGCATTACATAATAATCGGAGCCTCCCTTAACGTCTGGCTAAATTCATGCTCATCCTGCCACGCAAAGTCAGGGTAAATTCAAAGCTCAACATGTTGACACACTGTATAATTTTGTCGAGTTCATTAGACAATCAAACAACCAGTTGTGTTCTGAACTTCACAGACACTTATCCGTTACTAATTCGATTTAAGTTGTTAGTGCTAAGCAATCATCTTGCTTGTTATTTCTACCTAAAGCAAAAAAGACGATAATAATACCTAAGAGTATACAAATTTAAGTTTTCTTTTTCGAGAATACAAAAAAACTGGATTGTCAAGCTGTTCAGTCTGCGGCCCAACAGGTGGAACTTAACTTGAACGATGAAAAAAACGACAGAATACACAGTCGTAACTCGCGTCATAGCAGAAGATGTAATTAAATTCATTCGTAAAACTTAAGATCATTAAATAACTATAAAAAAATAATCTTTTTGTGTTATTGCTGAGTAGTGTAGTCTTAACTATGATATCTTATTTAATATTTCAATGTAAATTGCAAAAGCCGTAAGATTTTAAAATATCGCGTGAAATTGTAAACTATTTTCTCTAATAAGACGCGGATATATTGGAAACTATTGAATTTGTATGGGATTTATTGTATACAAAAGATTTTTTCATCATATATCGAGAAATTATAATAAAGATTTATTACAATCTTCCGGTGACGTATCAACATATATAAAACTCTTCCGTTACTGGTGACTGAGTGATTGAGTAACTGACTGACTGACTGACTGACAGACAACGCACAGCCGAAGCTACTGAGCATAGAAAGCTGAAATTAGGCTTGTAGGTTCCTTTGGGAGTGTAGAAGAGCACTAAGAGATGATTTCCCGAAATTCCTACGGGAATGGTAAAATCTAGTATAATACATAAAGGGAAAACTGACTGACTGACAAACACACAGCTGAAACTACAGCGACTAGCAACAGGACATTTAGCACAAGGCTTCCTTTTATGGTGTAGGTGAGTACTGAACGGATTTTTGGAAATTCAACCTGGGGTTGAAAAGGGAAAAGTCGCGGGCAAAGAAATAAAACAATTTTGTGTGTTTGCTATATACATATACATATATATATATATATATATATATATATAGCCAACGAGATATATATATCTCGTTGGTCTCATGGCCGCAAACGACTGCTGAGCGAGGGCCCTAGCAGATAGCACGTAGAGCTGTTGATCGTGCGCCTGATCGCTCCCCGGACGTGTCGGATTATCGTCCCATCGGAATATGGGAGTTAAGGAACAGGGGTGCTACTGTGTTTGCGCACACACTAGACTAGTGCACTATAATATGTCCTGCAAACAGAGCTAATCTTCTTTGAGATCGGATACCTTGTCCGAAATTCAATAGGGAGGATTATTACTTGTATATTTGTAAAACAATACGTAAGGTCTGGAAGCGCTGATCCATTGACGACATTTGTCTCTGACCTAAAGAGCTACCCACTACTGCTAGTAGTGGGTAGCTCTTTGGTATTGAGTGCCATGGGCTACTTTATTTCACGAAAACTGCACGATCCCTGAGGCATACATAAGTCACGGGAAAGAAGTAGTTTTAGTTTAATATATCAGACAGTTTGACCGACCCGCATGTCTGTTTATTGACGACCACTCTCGTCAAATTGACGCGTTAATTTATCTTAACTGCTACACTTTCCCCGAAGTCAGTGCGACTATATATTTTAGGAGAAAGCTTGTTCTATTCATTGCGCTGATACTACGACGACGCATAAACCTGTAAATGGCTATTAGCGAACCTGATAACTAATAGTTTAGAAGGCAATTTTTATGATTTTTTTCAAGATAATACCGAGATGTGTGACAGTAAATATCGTCGATATAAACAATATATCGTCGATATCAGTTTTTTTATGAGTAAATTATGAATGAAGCAGTTGAAGTTCCTGTTCCTCAAACTCTACTTTAGCAGGTTTTGATAAGTTCTTAATCAAAATACTCGGGGCGGTTTCTGATTAAAGTACTTATAGTTAAGAACGCTTTAAACCATTTTGTTAGACTGCCACCAACACGGTCTATAAAAACGATAAATAGATTGTTACAAATTATTGAAAAATATACTTACGTAAGTAAAATCGTAAATACTAATCCGACTGCAAAAACTAGAGTTACCACTGAAATAAAACTAAAATATTAATATGTATGAATAATGTGTTTATATTAAAACACACAGAAGTTGCGGGCACCATCTTGTAACCAATATTATAATGAAACAGGTACTAAGTAGAATAGGAAAACAACAGATATAACAAACTTTACTAACACACAAACAATACAATTCATATAACTGACAAAAGTATATGTATTGCTGTCGAATATTGACAAAGCGCTGATACGCGTAATTGACGTATTTATAAACAAACACTCTACCGGTCGACTCTATTGATTAATTCGCTCGTGAATTTTGCTGCTAGGCCGGCCAGACGATATTTACACCACATTATTAAATCAACACGGTCAGTTTACGTGAAATTGCCATACTAACAACCCCCCTTCCCCACCGGCTCCAAACCACCCCATGGCAGAATAATTAAATTGAACGAAAGTCTTTTGTAACCAACTCACTATAAAAAAATAAAAAATAATCATAGCGACGAAGATGCTTTTCGTTCCAGACTTAAGTTTTCTTTACGTACTTCCTTTTCTACAGTAAATAGACCCGACGTCTGTGGCGGAGGTTCTTTGCAAACAATATATTTTATAAGAGCTGGGATCGTAGTGATGCAGTTTTTTTTGTGGCGATGGCAGGCGGGTGCCGCACGTATCAATCCGTATAATCACAAGCCACGAGTCCACGACACCGTCTAGATACTCTATTGTAGTAAAGTTACGAAAATATCTCTTTTATGTGTTATTGTTGTAAGTGTTATTACGTAAAATGTTACATCAATCCAACTTTCCTTCCCGGTTATGGAAGTTAGGACAACAAAAACACAACGCGCTAGGGCGAGCCGGCTCATGGCCCACGATCATCGCAGCGCTCCACTTACTACTCTCTGTGTTACTCTTGATACACTTTGAAGATAATAACTTCGTGTTTACTTACATAAACTTTAATTTCATACCAAGACCATATATATTACACAATAATATCGACACAAACACCCATAGATACGATTAATTTCATGTACAACAAATTACATAGAAGGATCATCTTGAGGATCGATTCAAACCGTTTATAAGATCTGTAGACTAACGCAGTAAAATTTATTTATACATTTAAAGAAATTTTAACAGATTACTAATATCGCCTTGTGGTAGTGAAAGAGTTATTGCCGCGTAGACGTCCCGTATTCGCGAAATCGTTTACAAATAGCGTAACGGTGCTCAAGGGCAAGAGCTGTGGCGACAACGTAAGGGACGTAGCAGCGACGTAGCATGCGCGTAGTACTTCGTAACTGCCGTGTAGGACATGCGTAGAAGCCGCGGCGAGGGCACGTAGAGCTGCGCAGACCTACTTGTCCAGCGCAACAACCAGCGGGGATGAATTTCGTTCCTTGAGAGAGGCCATGGTAGAGCGGAAATATTCAACCTTAACCTTGTCTCCCAGTGGGGTGATGCCAATGTGGTCTCTTTCAACGCCACCAAAACACATGCAAGTCGTTTCGACGAAATTCCTACTTTTCGGGGTACATCTGTTCCTGTAACTAATCGGCTCGAGCTCCTAGGCATGGAGTTGACATAGAGTCTCAACTTCGGCGCCACCATTTAGTACAAAACCCAAACTGCGGCCAAAATGCTGGGCATCCTAAATAGAGTGAAGCGATACTTCACGCCTGGACAGCTTTTAACCCTTTACAAAGCACAAGTCCGATTCTGCATGGAGTATTGCAGCCACCTCTGGAATGGCTCAGCTAAATACCAACTTGCCGTGCTTGACTCGGTTGAACGCAGAGCTAAGAGGCTCATTGGCGACGTAAAACTGGTGGATGACAAGCTTCACAGCTTAGCTCATCGCCGCAAGGTTGCCTGCTCCTCGGTCTTCTACAGATTGTACCTCGGTGAATATGCCCATGAACTCCACGACCTTATCCCACCGGCCCCCTTCTACCATCGGACAACTAGACAACAACAACAACACTGCAAGTTACCATCCCTGCCTTGTTGCTATTCCACCAATTCGCAAGCGTTTCCAAACGTCTTTTATAATGCGCACAGCATAAGAGTGGAACTTGCCCGCGCCTGTGTTTCCAAACGCATAAAACCCTAATCTTTTCAAAGTTAGAGTGCACAGGCTTCTTCTGGGTAAGCTCGCTCCATCGTCGACTTTGTCCATGTCATCTTTGATCTAGACTTGAGTCAAGAGCACACCCATCTCAAATAATAAAAAAGACCACATGGATACGCACTACGCAAACGTCACTGTATTAGCTGTAGCTATTTATTCAATATTTTAGTTTCGACGGACGTGCAGTAACATATTAATTTTAGTACCTAAATTAGTCAGATGTCTTTTTTTTTTTAAAACAAGAACTGTGGAGTCGCGAACACCTAAATGAATGTACATTTTATATCACACATTTTATTTTCCAAGGATTATTTTACTTTGAATTCAAATGAGCATAGAAAAGTGTGAGAACTTTGCTAACGCTTCAAAACAATACAGTAACAACTATTAGTTGCTACTTACTTTTTAGCAACTGGTGCTGGCAGACTAACTTCTGGTTGAACTTTAATCAGTTAAGTAATAGCACTTCACACAATACAGTGAACAGGTACAGTCAGACCAAATGGGGCCAGCCGCTTACTGGCCGGCGCGATCCGAATTGGACCGCTTGTTTACAATTTACTCGAAAATGCTAGTTGGATTTTGTCTAAAGTCCCTAACAGGATCAAAATTGTATACCGTTCCGATATATAGTGGCCCTGCGGCCCATCGGCTCAGGTGGGAATGTAGCTTCGTTAGTTTTGCACCATTGTGCCTCGGTCCGTAGACTTGTAGCTCTCAGACTAGATACTTTAGCAGACTGTTGGATAATCCTGTAATAATGAATGCCCGGATCCTTAGGAAATTCAGTTATTACGTTTTATAAATACGTAATTATTTTCTTTAGAGCTGAGACAATGAGACAAGAATATTCAAGATAACTTCAAGCCTTTTGTTCTTCAGACAATGAAATATTTTTATTTCAAGTCTTAGCTCTACAAAATTTCGTGCCTAGGTAAGAAATATATAATTTCTAGGAATATAATATCTTGAAAGGAGGCTGCAACTTGTTTCTTACAAGTTGTTCGCCGTTGTAAGCGGCTTGCGGATGAAATTAATTACTTTAAAGATTCAGAAAGATAGACTTAATGACATCTATGCCAGCGGCTAGCTATACACGAGACCCGATAAAGCAGGGTCATACACATTATTTTCGCTCAATTTTCTTGTAAACAAGGTGTCATTTAGTGAACATCTTATGCGATTCAGACATTTATGAGGTTCAATAAAAAAATAATGTTTGTTGTTTTTAATGGTCGTATTCCATTAGACAACGTATGTCGCCCAAAGTTTATTTTACTGGAGTAGTGATTACGGATTGGATATCAGAAGAACAGCTCTAAAGTAAGAAAATAAAATGAGAGGTTGATTTTGGCAGTAAATTTTAACACAACCAGTAGGTACAACTCTTGAAATTGAGAAGAAATAGCGAACACCATAAAAGTGTCGAGGCAGTGAGCCTTATTTTTATCTGGGGTATATCCTCATGGATGTCCTACGCTCTGGGGCGGGAGGAGGGGTCTGTCAGACTATTACGGACTAAAACCACCCCGGTGTTCCATCTCCCACATACGTCGGCGATCGCGGGAACGTATGCGACTTCCGTAATCCCCGGCTTGTGCCGGCCCGCCTCTGCGGGCCACCTCGCGTCAGCGGGGGAAGTGAGGTGTTTAACTGTCCCCGCGACGTCAAAGAGGGGCGCACGCGCACGCGCCACCACCTTGGGTCCAGATGAATGAATGGGGGGCGAGGGACATCCCCAAATCCGCCACCCCTGGACCCAGCTGCGCCTGCTGCGGGCCGGGAGAGCGATCGAGATTTCTCTCTCCCTTTCCGCAGCCTCCTTCTGCGCGATTACTGTTTCGCAGAAGGAGACCACCGCGTCCCAGGACTCCTCGCCGCCGACCATAGAACGGACTACAGCCGGTAGCGAGAGGTCTCTGCCTACCACAGAGATAGGGGTATAGCGCGGCTCCTCCCAAGCGGCACACTCTGCCAGCGTATGCCGCTCCGTGTCCTCTAGACAGTCGACGCAGTGGTGACACGAAGCGTCCGGTTCCCTGCCTATGCGAAATCTCCCGAAGCAGCCATTCCCCGAGAGGACCTGCGTTGCCATGCCTTCTTCCGAGCCAGAGGTCGAGCACCGGCCGGATTTCCTCGATAGTGACGAGGCCGGGAGGCAGTGAGGCCTATGTTAAGTGGTATTTTTTGTGCTTCATTAATTAATGAAATTATCAATCGTTTTCAGATGGCGTTGGTAGAGGAACAAGGCGCGGGCGCCGCCGCCGACGACCCCGAGGCCTTGCTCAACGAGTGGCTGGGCGAACTCACCGTGCTGACCGCGGTAAGACAATCATACTCAATCATACTAAATCCTTTAAAAATCCTGTATTGACAGCTCACTGCATGTTCTCTCATTTTTTACGGTGATATTCTGAAAGAATAGTAACACTGAGGTTTTCGGAAAAGTGGCATTCTATCACCGAGTGTCAAAAAGTGACAAGCTATAGAATAACCACGTGGTCATATCTCACATTTTAGCATAGCGACAATCGCTATCGCTGTTCGTGCGGTTCTGCACTGCGTCCGAACTGAATCCGTGAAAATATGTTCCGCAGTAGCCATAGAACTATTTGGACCAAACAAATAGTTCTGTGGCGTACGCACTAGATCCGACTTGCGTCATCCGATTCCCTCCGTCGTCCGTCTCCAATTTAAAAGAAATATTGACGGAACGAAGTAACCGTAGTACTGTTTGTATGAACGCTTTCGCATTACCTCAGAATTCGGATTCAAATCGGACATATCCGCGCGACAGTGGGCGGGGGATGAGGTAGATTTGGATCAGAGATCGGATTAATGCATAAGCAACGTCCGGTCAGAGTTTTTCATATCCGTATTTTCTCTTTGAATGACATTTTGTCTAGAGCCTCAGTTCCTTTTGTAACGTCATTGACAGGCTTCATAGGGACTCCGTACCTACTACGTTCTTTCTAGCAACTAATACAAAGCTTTACATCTTTCTCCGCTGGATTAACAAGACTTAATCCAATGGTTTAACCAATAGTCAAGATAATGGCCTGTTTCACCACTATTGATTAAGTTCCCGCTCTTGGAAGTTAACTTTAAACAAATTCTTTTCCATTTTTAAATTTATTCAGTAAGTTCTATTCGGACATTGTGAAACAGGCCTTATGTCTTTTAAAAAACGTTTACAGCAGAACCGATCGATTCTGTAAACATATCGAAGTGAAGGCTTGGGTGAAGAGATCACGACGTCAGCTGTCAATCCATATAATCAAGATGGAATGACAGCTCACTCCGTGATCACGTGACATATTGATTGTATGGATTGACAGCTCACCTCGTGATCACTTCACCCAAGCCTTCACTTCGACATGTTTACAGAATCGACCGGCTGAGTCGGGTGTCAATTAAAAAGAACTGCCTATAAGTGAGCCTTTTTACATCATTACGAATTAGGAACGGTTCCGTCAGTGTAAACTTGCACCTTACCAAAAATACACATCTTCATTTCCTTACGTCACATTAGATACTAACAGGTAATATAATATTTCACGGCCTTCTTTGAAAATCCCCACGTTGCCTAACTCAACCCAATCGCGTGCCATAAATAGAGGCATCTGGCCTAAACTCGGAATCGTATTTTAGTCGAAAGATAAGTATACCTTCATTCATTAAATAAATAAAAATGGAGAGGCTGCTTGAGTTTTAAAGGGATGATTGATGCTGGATGTTGTGCGCACGTGTGCCTTGCAGCCGGCGCGGGCGCAGCGCGGTCGACGCCGCGGGACAGGTGCAAGCGCATATGCGCTTTTACCATGATTTTACATCGCTCGCCGAGCTTATTGCGCCTTGCGTTAACATCTCAGCCGCCAACATGCGATAACTTGATTTTCAACAGACCTTTAGCTGTTTCTTTAATAACCTTTTCGTGTCATGATTACTGTTTCTTTTTGCATCACATTTGATAAAGCTCCCCCATCGAAGTGTGTCGCCGACACTTATTAATATAATTGCAAGTCGCTCCGGCACAGATTAAGTTGTGTCCAACTCTTCGCTATAATCAATAGTTGAGGCAACAGATGTACGTTCGTTTAGAATGAATGGGGTGTCCAACTGTGACGTCTGTTAAGCTCTCATCATTATCTTTTAACTCGAACTCCTAATTTCAGTGGTGCGTGTTTTGAAACAAATAAAATAAATAAATAAAAAATAACATTTCCTGATTTTGATGAATATCTTTAAATGTTTATTTTCCTACTTAATATTTAACATGCCTACTTATTGCCTATTCAGTTTGCACCTAGTGTTTCAAAGAGACTACAAACATGCCAAGACTAATTTGGAAAGTATGGGATACAGGCTGAAGTTATTATTCGCATATTATTATGTGAATAACAAGTCAGAGATCGATAAAAGTGGATCCTGCGCATCTGTCGCGCGCGGCCGGCCACAAGCAGGTGTTTTCAACACAGCACCTGTTTCCTATTTTTTGTCCATCTTTTTCATACAACTTCTGGTATAGTCCCGTACAATTCACAAAACTCATTACAAATTCTCCGCTTAAATATAGGTATTATTTAAAATTTGCTTTAAGCGATTACCGAAATTGACATTTTAATGGCTTATACTTGTACACTTAGTGGTTAGCGGGTAAGCAGGACCTAGTGTGCAAACCGCAAACCTCCACGCAATTTTATTGTTAACGCATTTCATTGTGCTGCGTACCCATATATTTACAATAATTATGTAGAGCGTATTTTTCAACAAAGTTACATTTTGTTTAGTAATTGTGCAGGGTGCGGCCAGTACTTAAACAAAAGTAGGACAAATAAAACTAGGTCATCCTGCCGATTTCTTTTTTCATTGTCACGTGCCGATGCTGATATACTTAAAGCATAGGTGTCATTTCCATTCTGAAATATTCATTTTTGTTTCTATATATTTACCATATTATGTCATTGTATTCTGAAAGCCTAATTTATAAAGTATAGATTGTATGTATTGCAAAATTTTTGGTGTCTTATTAAATATAGAGGAAGTCTGAAACAAGAATCTTTGAAAATATTGATAAATTTTGGTGATTATCAGAAATGGATAATAATTTATTTAGTTAGAAGTGCGTGAGTGAGTGTAGGCAGAGTGGCAGGCACCGCACGCAGGGGCACGCAGGGGGCGCGGTGAGGAAGGCGAGGGCCCGGGGGCTCGGGCCGAGGGGCTCACGCACACCGGCGCGCCACTCATTCTGGAATCAAACAACCTAGCGTAACGGGCTGCGCACACGTGCGCAAGTCACAAAACACGGTGCCGCTTGTCTACTCGCCTCCCCCCAAGCCTGCCGCGGCCGGCCGACTCAGCGGCTCAGCGGCTCGCGAGCGCTCATGCTTCATTTTGTAATACTACTCACTTCACTGTGCTCTACGCTTACTAGTCGTGCTGCGTGCCCGCCAGCCCGCGGACGCCGAACGCGTTTCAGTTCCTCGTTAGTGCTCTTTGTTCTGTGATTTTACCAAACACGTATTATAGCTGGCGCGAAAAGTTTGTTTTCGGCGAAGTGAACGGGCGAGGTCACTACTCTGTGAGATATAATACTTAACTGTAGTGCGGCAAAGTTGTGCAGTCCGCGCAGGCTCCGTGTTCTGTGCCCGTTGAAATAACAAACTCGTTTCCATACATACCAATCATTTTAAGTGCATACTTACATCTGACTTGACTTATACAAAGTGCAGAATGCCATTAATTGAGTGGCGTTTTATTTAAGTCGTGCTGTCCCTAAGCTGTATCCATACGGACGCAGTCGGGAGCATGTCCCGCGTAGCGCCGGCTTTTGGCACGCTTTGCTAATAGTGAGAAGTGTTCGTTTGTGAGTCATTGCTCGCTGCCATGTAGACGTAATGATGGATGTGCAACTAAACGAATCGAGTAAGTGGCAGCGCGGAGGGTTTCTGTCAACTCTCAACAGAAGTTTCCGACTGGCGAGCGGGAAAGCAAGAAGTGTGCACAACTCTCCCACAGAAAATAAAAGCATCGAACAAACTTTGGGCATGACATCGACAACGACGGTACGTGTGACTAATGACTTATGACTCTGCTGATAGACAAGTCTGCAATTGTTTACTTACATGTTTATTTTATGACATAAACTCGGTTCAAAATAGAATTTAAATAGAGTCATCGTTTTGTTTATGACATTTTGTTTACCCAATAGCAATGTAGGTATGAAGTTATTGATACATAAGTTGCTAATGTGTCAGAATAAATAGAGATATTGCGATCCCTTCGAATAAATCTTCAACTAACTTGACGACTCTCACGAGATATCCACTCTGTTGAAATGCTTACACAATAACTGTGTAATCTCGTATTGTATAAATATCATTGGTATCAGTACTTAATTATAATTAACTGTTGACACAATAGGACAGACATCGAAACTTACCAAGTTCATTGTTTCAAGACAATGCATTCCCATCTATGTTTTGGGATGTCAGCTTGTATGTGCGTTGATAATTAATTCCCGGACATATAGGGACGTGTATGGGGTCCTTCATTTGTATTCACTGCGTCCTTAGCGGCATTAAAGGCGTGGGATTAGTTACTAAGACTATAATAGGTGATGTAGGAATAATTGCGAATAGTTTTACTAATGACTTCGAGCATAGTATATAAATTAGTTTGTTGTGTTTTAATTGCAGGGGTTGAACTCATCGAGTGATGGTTCGTCGGCGCTAAGACCGCTGGAGATCGTGGCGCCACGCATCGACACGTACAGGTTCTCGATGGCGAACTTGGAGGAGACGCAAGATGCCGACCTGGACGCCATACTGGGGGAGCTCTGCGCCCTCGACTCCGAGTACGATGAGGAGATATCCAGGGTGTCGTCAGGTAACCTTAGTTCCCAACAGATGTCAATATAAAGATCACATTAAATTGCTAGCGAAACTTGACAGTCATGTTTGTGTAGTTTCGCTACTCAATCCAGCAATCTTGTAAAAGATATTTATCTATATGATATTACCAATATTACCAACATATTCTGATCAAACCGTCATCCCACAGCCTTGTCATCAGTATCAAAGTCCAGGGCAGACGGCGGAGCGGAAGGCTCTCAGAGGCAAGATAAGGAGTGTGCAGATGGAGCATCCAGCATCGCTCGCACCGACTCCCCCGACAATGACTCGGCCTTTAGTGACACTGTTAGTTACCAAACTGTTTCTTCTTGTGATTGTTGTTCAGATGATAGTACAAATGACAATACAGTTTACCTCGAACACTTACCGGTAACACTTGTAATTATTGATGAGTTTCTTGAACATGATATTACAAAGGATGGGATACCAAACCTTTGGATAAGTCTTAAATATACCTACCGTGAAACTTATGGTAGGTAAATACTGCCGTAAAAGAAAATCGCGATTTAACGCACATTACTTTTTTAGATTTGCTTGTTTTGTGTCGTCACTCTTAGAAACTCTTTTATGTATACTATCTTCATCATCATTCTTGCCCTTATCCTAATACTTTGTATCCATAATATATGTGTGGCCGGCACAACACGTCTATTTCCATACGTCTTTATTACTCTTGATTATTCATCCGGAAGGGGAAGGGGTCCTTTCTGGTCATTTTTCTATTGCACATACACCCTAACAAGTGATACTGTAATGTTTTTAAACTGTGTTTGTGTTCTATTAGGTTTCCATGCTATCCAGCGAATCTTCTGCGTCTAGTAGCACCAGCACTAAATGTAAAGCGGCAAAACTAAATATTCATCAAACTCAGAAGGTAAATCCTAACTATTATTATGTTACTTACAATTATCTACGTATAATTGGCGTTTTAAATAAGGCAGTCCCATGATGCCTTATCTAAAATGTCCAACTGTTCTAGCTACTATGAATTATTTTCTTACTTTCCATCTCAAAATAATGATTACCCTAGACCCATGTTTACATACAATACACAATAATATGATAATACAATATGAGTAACTTTTTTTAACCTCTCCAGGACGCAAGTTTCCAACTAAAGGCTGATAAAATAAAGTTAGCGTTGGAACGAATGCGTGAAGCTAACATCAAGAAACTCTTCATCAAAGCCTTCTCTATGGATGGATCTTCCAAGAGCTTACTGGTCGACGAAAAGATGACTTGCGGATACGTGGCTCGACTACTTGCAGACAAGAACCACGTCACTATGGAGCCGAAGTGGGCCATTGTTGAGCACCTGCCTGACCTCCATATGGGTAAGAAGATCGCTATCTTCAAACTTCATCCTACTTGTTAAGATAAACAGTTACCTAATTCAGTTTTACCTATTTTAGAACGAGTTTACGAAGACCATGAGATGCTAGTTGACAACTTAATGCTATGGACGAGGGAATCAAAAAATAAAATCCTTTTCGCCGAGAGACCCGACAAAATATCTCTGTTCCACAGTCCCGAAAAGTTCCTGTTGACAGAAGACGACAGAGGTAAATGCACGATGCGACTGCAACCTGATGTAAGCATACTTATTAAGATTACAAATGAACTATTGCTAATGTTTAATTGGAAATGTTAAGGTTGGTCCAGCGAACATGACGAGCATTCGAGACAAGTAATCATAGAAGAGTTTTTCGGACAGAGTGGAGGAACTGCGAGCACGGTACCGTCCGTGTCGGGCCACCCAGTCCCTCCGATGGAAGGCCCACTCTATCTGAAAAATGATGCCAAAAAAGGATGGAAGAAAATATACTGCGTTTTGCGACCGTCTGGTTAGTAACAGTTTTGACAAGCTGCGCTGTGTGGCCACACCCCTTACGTCTTTCATAGGCAAAGCGAATAAGCCAAAGCGAATCATGTGTTTTTGAAATTGACATAACTTTATCTTAAATTACATTTCACTTTGTCATTATGTAGGACTGTACTACTCACCTAAGGATAAGGTGAAAACGTTGAAAGAGCTGGTGTGTCTAGCGACGTTTGACACTAACGAGGTGTACATAGGGTTGAATTGGAAGAAGAAGTACAAGTCGCCCACTGACCACTGCTTCGCGATCAAGCACCCGAGGCTGCAGCAACCAAAGAGTGTTAAGTTTATTAAGTTCCTGTGCGCTGATGACCAGCGGACGCTCGAGAGATGGGTGACCGCGATGCGTATAGCAAAGGTACGGAAACCAGATTTTTTAATGTATTTTGTCAATTAAGTATTTGAACCTGTACTCTTCCGCATCAAAATATATAGGTAGGTCTAATTCAGGGCAATTTCACAAAAAATAAAAATATCTAGGTAATACTCATCAGAATTTGTAGTGCTTTTAAGGGTAGATAACGACAATATTCAGACCAGGTAGACTCATTAAAAGTAATCCCAGAGTTCCCAGATGTTCGACAGACATCACAATGAGTGCTATGAAAACAATGTAAGCACAACTTTTTTTCGGGCTTGTTCCTCAAACGTAAAATACCACGTGTACATTGTCGTGGTTATTATGAAAGGTCTGAGATGTAACCGAGCAAAATTACAACTACATAAAGATATTCTGTGTGTCTGTGGGTCAACCAGTGAATTATAATATTATTAATAATATTTTATTCAAGTTATAAACTAATTGACTTGGATAGGTATAAAACAAATTGATGCTTGATTGACAAACGATACTCCTACTACTGCTTCTAATAAACCTAGTAAGATTATATAATCTCGAAATCGTGAGAGATCATTTCAATTACAAGAAATCCCATCCAAATTCGATAGTTGACGCAATATTGTAATATCTCGTCTTAAATATATCACCGGAAAATGGCTAACTCCGTAAGATTATAAAATATCTTGATAGTCTATATTCTCTCGAAATTATTCAAGTTTTGGTTCGTCATAAGTGTTTATAATCACACACATTTTATTATAAACTAACGGTGTTTGCAATAACTCAGTGACAAATCGTCCAGATAATTGCACATTTTTTTTATTTTGAAGTATGAGTACTATTTCTCTCTTGTTTCTGATTTATTTACGCAAAAAAACTACCGCCATCTACCGTCCCCAAGGTCCCATCTATCTCTGGGCCAAAATTCATCAAAAACGGTAAAGCGAATTAGGCGTGAATGTGTAACAAAAAACCAAACTCACTTCGCCTTTATTACATCTACTAGCTAGGATTAACTTTTATAAGTGTTTTGTGAGTTCATAAATAAAACATTAGTTACTGATATATTGATTATTCTATGTAAAACATGTGTTAATTTTTCTTATGTTTCACAGCATGGAAGACAGTTGCTAGAGAACTATCGTTCGTTAGTGGAGGAACTCACCCAAGAGGATTTAGATCATCTCGCTCACGCCCGTTCCTGTTCAGTAAGTCCATTGAAAGATTTTTTTTATTGAAACTAGTGAAAATGATATTAAATATTGACATAATCATAGAGTTTCATTAGAAAACTACCTTGTCACTTCAAAACATGTTGGTGGTTTTAATGACACATGTATGATTTTTTCAAATAAGTAGTTGTGATGTGGTTCCGTCCTAATACAAAGTGATTATCGCGCTAATACGCGATCGACGACATTATTTGTTTGGACGCTTTATCCTCCAAATGTACACGTCCAAAAAAACTCACACTCTCTCTTTATAATACCGTATGTAACGCATCATTTTAATTACAGATTACTTCAATACCGACAAAGACCAACGGCTTGCCAGCACTAGGCATCAATAGCCCAGCACAGTCCACGTCAAGCAATGCCAGCGTGGCTAACTCCGACATCAGCAGCGGCAGGTTGGTATCACACACTTGGCACTAATGCCAAGGACACACGCGGCTATTTTCGCAAGCCAAGATAGTAGCTAGCGTTAGTAAAGTAGCAAGCTAGTAACTCTGTGGCTACAGAACTAGCTTCATTTCAAGGCTCGTAAGCTAGTATTTGAGTCTAAAGCCAGGATAGTTTAAAAGGGCGGGATTATTTGAGCTATGAGAACCCCACCGCTGATTTTACTTCTGGCTTGATTGTTAGTTTCATGTGGCCATAAAAGCTAGTATTTGATTGGCTAGTTAGCATTTATTTTGCTTTAGTCACAGTTGTTATAGAAATAGATAAAAATCTGACAATGTAGTACATTATCTAGCTTGAGAAATGGCCTCGAAAATTTCTGAGAGAGTTCGACTTTCAAGAGCGTCGTCACTGTGGCTCCTACAGTATCTGTGAGACTGTCTCTTCCAAAAGCTCGGATGTACTATAATCATGGTCAGGAGACCTCCTATAACGTCATAAAAGCATCATGATTCCGGTTTAAGAGAGAGACGAAGCTGTTCGAGACAAATATCGCTATCCCTTTTTCACAACGGAATCGTAATGGCATTGGCACTTCGTTGTACGGCCCGAGGGACTGTGCGCAGATTTATAATGGTTTTAGAACAGCGATAAGCGATAACACTCCAAAAGATATTTTTTAAATCTTAGAATAGTCTAATCTCTGTCATTTTGAGTTCGCTACCAGTTTTTAAAGCCATTATTAATTTCAATTATGCCTTACATTGTGACGTTTCGCTTTCCTATCGATGTATTTATTTACCTTTATTTAATCAGCGACTGAATGAATTATTCATGTTATTTCAGATAATTCTCAAAATGCTTGCGTATGGTTTATTTTATGTTTTTCCCAGGAATAAAATGCGAATGCCATTTTTATTTCAAACTGTAAATAAAACTGATGTTACTGTTGCCATTGCTTCGATAATAAAGGCTATTTCTTCCCAATTGCATATGTATTAACGACTTGTTTGTAAACAAAAATGATTGTAACTATTAACGTGTGCAGACACTCCCGCGCATCCTCGTCCAGTTCGAGCGGATGTCTGTCCGACGGCGGCACCGCTTCCGAAAGTGCTTTCGACTGCGAATTTCCCATGGGTAAATATACATTATAACTTACACCTTCACGTTTCAGAGGGAAATTAAGTATTGTTTAAATTAACTGTTATTGAAATACTTGATATTTTTCCGATAAACCGGCTGCCTTTATAAATATTATTCAATTACCAACTTCAGGTACAATAAAGCGGAAGCCATCGATGAAGCCCAATATTCCGTTAACGTGGATGACTCGACAGCTCAAAGAGATGGTAGAAAAGGGTGGCGAGTGCGGGGTGGAGGACGAGGGGGGCGGCGACTCCGGCACGCTGACGCGGCGTCCACGCCCCGCACGCTCCGACGACTCCACGCTCAAGCGACACCACACCATCGGTACGTTCTACACAGAGCCGGCGGAACACGAGATATTTAATTTCATTCAATTTGCAAAAGCAATTCTAATTCCGTCTTATTCAACAGATACCGCAGAGTCCAGTGTGTTTAGCACAACAACCAGTCGCCTGAGCAGCACCGGCAGCGCCGGCAGCGCAGGCAGCCCGGCGCGTGATCTGCCCTCGCCCACCTACGGCCACTACGAGAGCATCCCGCGCGAAAGTCTCTACTGCAACAGCTCCGACAGCGGCTCCGCGCTGTACGGGTACGCCGCCGTCTACGACAAGGTGCAGAGACCACCCGCAGTGAGCACCGTGGAGGACCTGCCACCGCCTCCCCCTCCGACAGAGGACGTACCCGACGGCATGTTCAGTTCCACGCTGAGCCTCGACTCGCTGCCGCCGCCGCCACCGCCGCTCGAGCCCATCGAGGATCTGACGGGCTCGCAGCTCAGTCTGCCGCCGCCGCCGCCGGAGCACACGATGGAGGCGCAGGCGGCGGCGGGGCGCGTGCACGACATCGTGACGCAGCTCACGGCGCAGCAGGTAGAGCAGGCGGCGCGTGCAGGGCAGGCGCGGGCCGGTGCGCGTACTGCCGAGCACGGCCGCACGTTCCCGCGCCAGCCCTCACTCGACAGCGTGCACTCCGAGGCGTCGCGGACCTCGTCCCTTCATTCCGATAAAAGTATCTATGGTCAGCAGAACGTAGCGTACGGCGCCTGCCTTGCCGAACTTCAGACGAAGAAAATAAGTAATGGAAGTCCCTCCATCCAGAGAAAAGTAACTGCTGAACCTTCTAAGGAACGCACAGGCTCAATGAAAAAAGTGAATTTTGCAGATGACCTACCGACTTGCACTGACAGTAAAAAGAATAAGAAACTATCGTTCAATTTAAAGGAGCAACCGCCGTTATCACCACGCAAGCCTCCGCCGCCCAAACGAAATGAGAGCACTAGGTTATCGTCGCCAAAGAAATTAGCAGATTCGAACAGTAATCCTCCGAAAGAGTTCCTCAGGGACTTGCAAAGGGTTATGAGAAAAAAGTGGCAGGTAGCACAAAAATGTAAGCTGGAACCTGCTACTACGCCACACGAAGTTCTAGGTTTTAGAGAATACCCGTTGTCAGAGGACTACAAAGAGACGAGCGTGTCGATGTGGGTGCAGGAGCACTACGGCGGCGGCGTGGAGGACCCGTTCTACGAGAACGTGTTCAGCCGCGCGGAACCGCCGATGCGGCGCGAGGAGCCCAAGCCCATCAAGAAGCGGCCGCCGCCCGCGCCGCCGCGCCGCAGCGAGTCCACGCACCTCTCCTCACACCCCGCCGCCGCTGCGCCCGCGCAACCTGCCGTGTGAGCACATGACCACATGCTTCTCTAATTAATACAATCACACACAACCGCCATGTACCGACCGGAATTACATAGTTATTGGTAGATATAATAATTATTTGTACACATTAGGCATTCAATCATTGTAACGAGATATGTGTCCCAAAAATCGCTAAACAGATAAACGTAGCGAATAGCAAAAAATAAAAATATATAACTTTAAGCCTTTCTAATTATAAAACTAAGCTCTCTGAAGTTAAGTAAATGTGACGTATTTACTTGAATCGTAGTTACAAAACAAAAACCTAAAGGCAACTTAAAAAAAATACATGCAAAATTGTAAAGCGTGTTTCTTGTAAAAATGACCAATCTCGATAAATTGTTATAATTTTGAACGCAGTTTAAAAAAATATAGTAATCAGAATGGGGTGCTATTTTGAAAGGTATACTAAGGTATGTAGGTTGGCGTTTTGCAAGTTCACTTGCAATGGAGAGTAACGGGATAAAATTTTCGTAAAATTGTATAAGTTAGGCAAGGCGTTTTAAAAATAAATATATTTAATTAGAAGTTAGAAAAAATACAAGTTATACAGACTTTATACATGGTGTGCACGAGCTGTGCTGTGCGCTTCGATAGGAAGCGGAGGCTTGCAGTGAACTTGCAAAATATATTTATTGCGTGAGTTGGAGTTTTGTCAATTTTATATTATGTTCCTAGTTAATTATTGTATATGTTTTATTATAAACTCTGGCAGTCTATATCTAAGAATAAGTAGAATTATTCACTACAGCAGAATGTCTTTCATTTGATGCGATAGTATGGTTTTTCAGCCATCTAGAAAATAATTATATTGAACTTGCTATTCCATAGTCGAAGAGCTTCAGCAACTAATAGATTTATAGTTGAATGTGTTTATAGGTGTTCTATACAAAAGCTTGGAATGGCCTTACGCCACTGAAAACTCAACATAATATTGTAAGTGAGTAGTAGTGTTGCGAGTAGTCGTAATATTCCTCTTGAGTGCCATAACTTCTGACTGTATTTCTTTGATCATTAATTTATAAATGCGATATGAAATATTAGAGTAGTCATTTTCTGAAATAGTTTCTGCAACCATGTGCAAAAGGTGTAGTACACTTATCAAAATACAGTAGTCTCATGAAGTATCTAAAGAAACTGGGCAAATTTCAGTGTGGTTTACCTTCTGAAATATGAAAATACTGTGCAATAATCAAGATTTTCAACTGAAATGGAACTACAAGTCACTTCCGTTTTAGTTCAAAATATAGGAATAAATAGTTTCTGAACTATTTGCAATTTAACACGTGAATATAGGTACCTAGTAGAGGGCGGCGCAACGTTCGGTTGGAACATGTCAAATGCGATCACAAAGAGGGCACAGTTGCGTCCATCTGCAAGTGCAAGCCTACCATGACTACTGCCTTGGCTGTTTTGAGAGGGAAAGAGTAGGAGGTAGGAGGGACAAAATGAAAAATATACAGAACTCCAATGTTTCTGATCTCACTGTAACATCAGTAAGCGTTATTATTATGTTTGGGCTGTGATTATATCGTGTCTGATTTATTTTCTCAAAACAGTTTTATACTACAACGGTGGCTAATCTAATTAAATTACTCCAAACTTACTAGATTCAAACTTAATAGTGGCTCGGTACATGAGGCGAGTCAATACCTGTGCAGTAGGAAATACATGTGACAGCAAAATGCGAACTTCAGAGCCGCCTTTGAGTTTGAATCGGCCTATACCTAGCTATACTTAAAATATAGGCAGCCTGTAAAGTCGTATGTTATGATTGAAGCGTATTAATTACATTTCCACCGCTGTTCTATAAACTGCTGATAAATATTATGTAAATTGTTTTGTGTACATATTTTAACGGAACACAACAGCACTTGAACTAGGACCTTGTGTAGCTAATAAATTAAGCTTTGAATACCTGACTAGATTTAATTATTTAACGATAAATTACGTACGAATGTTTTTTTTTTTTTATTATTATTATTTTAGTTCGTTGAAACTGTTGAGTTGAGACAGTGTAATATGACTATTTGATAAGTCCACGAGGCCTTATAATATAATGAATCATCATATTATAAGGCACAACAGGAGAGATCAAATCTAGGTGTATCATTACTAATGATACACCTAGATTTGATCTCTCCTGTTGTTAAATCATTAAGGGAAAATAATCATTAAGAATCTAATTGTTACTACGCAAAACATGTCGACTTTACAAAGCGCCCGTAACTGAAAATCATAGTTTCAGCAAAAAAAACCATTAGTTCACTAAACATAGGTTTAACGCACATAACTCTGTCTTAACTCGCAGTAGACTTAGTTATCATTGATATAAACTGCCTTATTTATAGATGCTGTTTCATTACGAAAATCTTGCATTCCTTTGTTAAGTTCGGATGTTTTAATATGACAACAGTCTATAGGGATCTATGTCACCGGATTACAGCAAACAGTCAGTTTATAATAAATCGAGGAACATTGTAAACTCTTTCGTCTCCATATGACAGTGGATAATTGCAGACGCCGTAAGATTGTAAACTACCGCGTGAAATAGTAAACTCATTCTTCTCAATAAGACACGGACATGTTAGAAATTATTGAATTTGGATTGAATAAATTGTGTAAAATAAAATGATCTGTTCTCAATCGAAATATTATAATCTAATAAATATGGATCTTACGAAGTTTACAATTATCCCATGACACATGTTCTAAATAATCGAATTGGGATGGGATTTATTGTTTTCAGAATGATCTGTTCACAATATACAGTGTTTCTAATATAATCAAGATTTATTACAATGTTACGGTGTTTGCAATAATCCGGTGACCGATACATAGTTATTTCATAACACTGAAGATGATAGTGTGAACAAAAGCAAGTGAGTTTTTCAGTATACAAGCGAAGCACTTGTTTCATCACTTTTAAGGAAACGGATTAGGCCATTTTATCTGAGGCGATATGAATAGACAGACCATGACTGCGTTTATACTGGATTTTATGTTATACATGACACCAACGAAAGTCCATCCAATTTCAAATTCGGATTAGAAAGACTGAAAATATGAAATAAAAAATCCGATATTGACAATAAATTTACGTCCATAAAATCTGGAATCGTATTAAATGGAAGGGAGACACTGCACACTGCCTTAATGAATGTGCTCTAGTGTTTATAGTCCTACTGTTAATTATTTTAATCGAAGCTTGTTTTTAAGCAGGTTAAACGAAGAAAGTATTCTCAGTTATCACCAAAATCGACGCAAGACGCATCTCCTGAAATACTTTTTAGATGCTTTACAGTATTTCAGCGGCCGTATTATCATTTTAAGCAAGTCATTGATATTCTGACGCGTCCAATCGTCCAACGTTCTCTGTTATATCTTTTCGATATTTTCAGCGTAAATATAAAAGAGAATCTTCGTATTTACGAGTATTATAAGTGGAAGACTGCTGCTTAGTATAAAATGGATAGTAAATGTACGAAATTTCTCAAAATATCGATCAGATATAACGCTCACAAAGTCTAGGTAATTGTATTTCATTATTGTATTAGGAAATATTTTAATTTGTTGATCAAAGACGAAAATATTACTAGTCGTCTTTTTTGCTATTGATGTTTTTCAAGGTAATGTTTATAACTACCGTACCTACTGTAGACAATTCAACTTCATGATAATGATGACGTTTATATGTAAGTAGTTATCTCTGATATACATATTGCAATACCTACATAGGAAGATGTATAGTAATTTGATTTGAGCTTGTACCTTTGGACTAGCAACACTGAACACTGAGAGAACTCGATGTGGAACAATGTAACAATGTCGAGCGTGCATTGTGGTGGACTGTACTACAGTAGGTAACGCTAACTGAAAGTATGATGTTTGTTAGTAGGTATATCCTAAGTACTCTGATGTGCCGTGAGTCTCTAACAGGACTTTAAAATATCGAAAATAATCGTAAATACATAAGCACTAACTGTTCTTTAATGTTGTATATAATATCTGAGTTGATAGTTCTAAATTAAACACTGTTTACAGCTAACTAATAGATAGATACGGGTTGTATTCTCATAATTTTGACGCATACCTAATGATGTATTTGAAAATGGTTAAATAATCACTTTTGTATAACGCATTTATTAGTATTCTTAAAAATATGTTTAAATTGTACAGAACAAATTAATTATAACATTAATTCTTTGTATATTTTTTCAAATATAATGAAATTCCAAGAAAAATATGTTTTATTTATGTCTAGTTAAAGTAAAATTATAGCTTATGCCGAAGACACAGCTCTAATTGTTGATTGCCGGATCTGGACTGAAACTTGCCTCAACTCGGAGTTTGCCGTCATGAGGTGGCTGACCACAAATCTTCTCACTCTAAATGTCAATAAGACCAAATTTATCACATTCTCTACTATTAAATCAAGCCAGCCCCCTACACGATTGAAATTCGTGCGCACACCTGTCCAAACTTACACGCTAACTGTGGCTGTCAACTATTAGAAAATACCCCTAGTTTAAAATATTTGGAGTCACTCTTGATAGCAACCTGAAATGGAAGCAACATATTGCTTCCACTGTGGCACGTGTGAGAAAACGCCGGCCGATTTTAGCTGTTTATAAACCGTCTACTTTGCGCTCGCTCAGTCTGATAACCTACCGGTCTGGGGAGGTGCTGGTAAACCAGTGATGCTACGGGTTGAACGAGTGCAGAGAGCTGTCCTAAAGGTGCTGGCCAGGAAACCGATCCGATATTCGAAGTCCTCTCTATATACCCTCTGCCAGGTCACCAGACAGTTATTTATCCTCCAAACTATTCTTCACAAACACAGCCAACTTACCTTTGATTCTAAATGCTGTTCCGCACGCCGCTCGAATAGGGTTTGTAACACTGAGTCTCGTAGAACCGTAGCTGCTAGTGGTCATTACTAACACATAAGTTCAAAAATCTATAAGAATTAAACAAAAGCTTACGCATCTACCCATTAACCAAGAGCAAATGCAAAATGAAACTTGGTTCCAATTCCTTGGCTGAAATCACAAAATTATGATGAAATAGAGAAACTTGTGGAAGTGTAAAATACTCATCACCCCATCACACACCCCAACACACATGCCGCTAACACCACAAACACCGCTCGCACACCCCATTACCTACCTTAGACTCAGCACATGAACTCAACTGTCATTTTTATCTTATTTTTTTTTTGTTGGTTTTATTATCAATTAATTAAATAAAAATAAGCACTTTTTGTATGGAACATCATTCCATTCTGAATTTGCAGAAGGGCGTTGCTAGCTACAGTTTATACTTTTGCAGCTATCATCATTTTACCTGTTTTACTTATTCTTGGTTTTTTTCCGAAATAAACATTTTATTAACTTTTTCAGTTCCTACCAACGGCTCCGAGGGCGTGAATGTCGAAAGTTATTCTAAGTGAACATACAACCGAGATAAAAATATTATAATATTATATTTCCTATTGGTAGACATGGTCTACCCCCCGCGTGCCAAGTTTCATCTAAATTCGTTAAGCCGTGAAGATTTAACAAACAAACGAACTTTCTCATTCATAATAGCATCATAGCATCGCAATGCACGGTCGAGTACGGACGTGTTTACGCTGCTCGATACGAATATTATGTGGATTCTTTTTTCCATTTGTGGTATAGCTTCACACACGCGCTCGACATCGCGCATCCAGCCACCCTCGGCGTGACAGACGGGCACCAACCAGATCATCATCCGGGCGGCACACGTCTGTCGCACTTTGTTCAGGTAGCTCCCAAGCCGAGCAAAGGTGGGTATACAGATACCCACCTCTCATCGCTCTGGAACATGCGGTTTTGCGGTGGCAGCGTAACAGCGTACACCGGTATGCTGTTACGCTGCCACCAGTAGCGGGGACCCGGCTCGGGGCCGGTTGGCCCCTAGGTCCCAAGCCCCACGGTGGCCGGCCTCTCCCCTGCCAACGCACAGGTGTTGGTATCGTCGGCGGAAAGAAATACTCGTCGCTCGAGCTCGACGCGACTGCAACCGCCGGTGACACTGGTAATCCAAAGTTGGCGGCGGCGGCGAGGCGGACTTGAGCGACGGGTCCGGAGGTGGTGGTCGTGCACGTTGCGATGCTGCTCTTGTGATCATCATCTAAGTATTTTTATTACGTTCATCATCTTATTCTTTCATCATCTGTCGTTCACGTATATTTTCCTTCTTTCTCCATAATTTAATAGGTTTTTGTAGTTGTTGAGTTCTATTACAACAATTGTGCCTATATAAGGCTATATGTATAAAAAAACTCATTTTATAAAATTGTGAGGACGAAATAAAACTTGTTTTGACAATCAGAGCTGCCAGCTTTTATTATTTTGATATTAGTAGGGTTTTTTTTTTAACTTAAAAATTGGTCCTAAAATTGTGCCGGCCTTATTTCTAAGGAAGCTTACACAGTATGCCCCGGCCTCGGCCAGCAGTGGCCACGACGGCGACGCGCTACACAATTACACCGGGCGGTATCGATACTTCAGGCTTACTTACTCGGATATGGATCGGATGCAGAGCATAAATGCTCTGAAGCAGGGCTATATGCCATAGCTTACCTTCTGGTGAGGTAGAGGTCAACTATGAAGTAGCGCGGGCCTACGGACGGCGAGCGATGGGTGGCTCGCTGTCCGATCACAACCAGGGGAGCTACTCTCTAAGCCTTCGGGCTTCTACTACGGACTTCGGTCCGTAGTTTCGGGCGTATTCTACTCCGTATCACCTAACCACTAAGAATTAATGACAACATGATTTGACAGTTACTGTCAAATCGTGTGGTCATTCATTTTTAGTTCGGGTTCGGAAGTAATCGTAAGTCCGTAGGTGATATGGAGTAGAATACGCCCACAAGTAAGCCCGAAAGTACGGACTTCGGGTTTAGAGAGTAGCCCCCCTGGCCCGGGCGCGCGCTGGGGATGGAAGGATGAGAAATCATCTTCTTCCGTTTTGGGTGGAGCGGAAGGGCGTGTCAGACTCTTACTGACTAAAACCACCCCGGTGTTCTATCTCCCACCTACGTACGTCGGGGATCGCGGGAACGTATGCGACTTCCGTAATCCCTAGCTGGTGCCGGCCCGCCTCTGTGGCTCACGAATATCAATAATAAATCATGTAAAAGATTTTTTTTTCAAAAGTGTGCTACACTGTACCTACGAATCTCCAATATAAAGTATCGGTTCGCTCGACGCGGGGACGCATAATCGAGTAGCCGCCAAAAACCAGTGAAGGAAATACAAATGTGCCTTTTTTTAATGGATATTACAAGGGCGTAGGTCCTGCCTACCAAGTCTACTAACAGTCAAAGCTAATATGTAATCGGAAGTGAAGATGATAAGTGATCGTAACCTTTGGGTCCTGGAGACACACCGCATCACATCATTTTCATTTTCTTTTCGCGATTTCGTGGTTGATCCCGTAGTGAAAATGCGTTCATAATGATGAGTACCTACAATGATCCCTTTTCAGGTACCTATTGCGTTTATTCTGTTAACCGCTGTATATGGAGATAGCATACGTATCAACTCGGAAAGGGATCGTCACGGTATCAACTCGAGCCGTGCAGTATTCTTTGAATGAAACTCCTTACTACAAAGCACACTAATCGGAATCGTAACATAATCGCCTCGTCTCGGGGCAATAAGGCGCTAAAGGTGATACGGTGACGATCCCTTTTCGAGTAGATATGTGTGCTAGGACTATTACATCGAATTTTTTTGAAAAATCGGCGACTTTTCTAAATGTTTCTACATTGTATGTATAATTATGTACCTTTTCCTAGATAAAACCTTTTCGATAGTAGATGACAGTAAATAGTAGTGTTTTTTTTATTTCCATGTCACACTGCTTTGACATGACATTTTTGCGGAAAGCGTCGTTGTTGAATGTTTACTTTGTAATTAATGATTTACTTCTTATCTTCTTTAGATTTTTCATAGATTTTTTCTTAAACATTTTGTTTTGATAATGTCTATTATTTGAATTGATTTGCACTTGAGTTAAAACAATAAAACTTAGAAATGGAAAAGCCAAGTAAAACAAACTCACATGTGATTAAAAAGTCGAGGCAAAATAACAGTAGTGCCACTAAGAAGCCTCTACTTAAACGTAAAACTGATCCGGAACCACGAAAACAGAGATCAGCTACCATAAAAGATGAATGTAAGAGTGTTGTCCACATTTTAGATATTGTGTTAGCAGCAGAAGTAGAAAAGACGGGGTGTAATAAACCCGTCATGGTTCCTGTGTGAGAGAGAGACCAAGCTACACCGGACAAACGACAAACATCACTATCCATCACTGACGACGGAATCATGATGGCGTTGGCACTTCGTAGTACAGGACCTGCACACCCATCCCATGTAGTTAGAGATGTTACAATCGATACTTATAATATTGTTCCAAAAAAACGGTAACGTTTAAGCACGCCTCACATATCTACAGGCTGCTTGAATAGTGGAAGATTTGTCAAAGATGGATGTGGAATGTATACGAATACTAAATTCAAAATTTTCCGATAGTCACAAGGTCCTACAATGTGTGTAACAGAGAAACTGAAAGCGTTATTTAGCATAAAAAGGAGTACAAGGATTAAATAACTTTACAAGCTTGGATGTTGGCATTCCGGCGAAGGCGAATAGGAAGTCATTTGAGCCCTGCACGAAATTTGGAAACTAGGTCATACTTGTGTAAGCCAAATATGAACCTGATGCAGAGATTTTGAAGTCGCTCAAGCTTGTCCAATTGGTCTTGGTTGAGATAAAGATAGCTGGCATCAGCATATTCCAAGATTATATTTATACCAAAAACTGTTAAACCTCCACTTCAATTCCTCGCTATAAAAGTAAGCTGATTATTGATAAATCAGGCTCCAGTGTTTTTTTCTTTCTCTGCAGCGGATTGCAAGTGTGTTAAAATTATTGGTCACTTGGAAAGTGTGAATTGGCACGAACACCGAGAATACCGTTACAGTCCCGGACAACTTGCTCTGGACGACTGGAGTCGAAACCCTTTCATTTGGCTGCGTTATGTCGAAAAATCTGATGGTATACTAGCCGAAGATGACGTCCTCTTGTGAGTATATACCAAGCTAGAATAAGTCACACATTGTTAGTACACCTTCGGTTAGTGAACATTACCAGACAACATATCAGCCTGCCAGGGTTGCGGAATTTGTTCGAACGAGTCACCACGGCCCTGGCCCTGGAACGCAGAACGGCATATGGAGGAACACGGGTGGGTAGTCAGTAAGAGTCTGACACACCTTTCCACTCCCAGAGCGGGAGAAATTATTTGATGATTTCCCAAACAAAAACAAAGACAACATACCTATCTAAATAAATAAATATGAAATCCCGTTAGTTGGTTAGCGCCTAACTTGAGAACAGCTGGACCATTATCTCGGGTAAGGTTCATTGGTAAAGAAAAATTGGTATGTACTCTAAATTTTTTTTTTCTAGGTCATTTCACACGCAGACATGTTCTTAATATTATAGAGAAAACTTTAATGGCAAAGTACAATAGGAGTTAATTTTAATGTGTCCACCGAATGAATACATCCAACAGCTGATTACAATAACTTATACTCATCGTTAAAAACAAAAGTACCTGTGGTGAAGTTGCACACGACAACGTCTGTCTTATCAGCTAGTTTTAAATAAACATCTTACGACTTATAAATGCTTGTTTGGGTGGATTTTTATTATCACGTCTGAACGGCTAAACGGATCTGAATGAAATTTGGAATAGAGATTATAATCTGGAATAGCACTTAGGCTTCTTTTTCCCGGGAGTATGTTCTCTTGGAATAATTTCCGGTAATAATACGTGCGAATCCGCTGGCAAATTTAACGAATCGAAAATTAATTGCAGGTCAAAAGAGTCTGAGTATTGGGAGATTAACGAGGTGCAACGTTATTTCACCGGTGACCACCACTGTGATCAAGTGCTGTTTGTGTACCCCTACCCGTACCCGAGGATGGTCACTCCCCTCGGCAGTCACTTGTGGAGAGCCAACGCTGCCTTGAAGTTGCAATGTCAACTCTATCAACGCGAATTGCTCAACAGCATGGAAACTACTCTAAAGGTAGTTACTGTTACTGTTACTTTACTGATATTTCTATGGACATTTTACAAAAAGGCGTGACAGTGCAGTGACGCGCTTTCATAATAAAATTGTCGCATTGTTGTGTCACACCTATCTGCTGGATACTACGCCGAGAGGAGACTGTAACAATGGACAAAATAAAACAAAATAATTGGAAAAATTTACCATGCATTACTAGGAGATTTTGTAAAAAAGCTAACCTTATTTTTTTTAAGATCGTATTTCCATTATTTCATCATCCTGCCATAGGAAGTTTTAAGAGTTCATTGCCTGAGTAGTAGGTAATCTGAAGTTAAAGTTGTAGGTAGTGAAACACTTCTTCAAAATTAAAACTAGCTTCTTTAAAAGTCTACGTTATTTTCACAACAGAAAATGGAATTGGCCAAGGCGCAAATGGATCGACTGATAGTTCCCGATAGCATCGTCAAGCTAGATCGGCTTGATTATTTCAGCAGAAAGGGATTTTTGCGGCATTTGCAGAATATTCTAAGGTATAAAACGTGGTAAAACGACATAGTTTGCAAAAACTATGACGTTATAAACTGATTGATTGAAATTGGTGTGTTTTCTTGCAAACTTAGATAAAATATTACACAGAGAAAACCTTAATCTAAAAACACAACTGGCCTATCGCATTCCGCGATCTCTTCCAGGCAACTTGGAATGGCAGAGATAGTCTGTAGGTTAAATTAAATTAAAAAAAAAAAACAAGTTTTACCATGTAGGTCATGTATACCAAAACCAATCACAGTCATTTGACGCTAACTCGTGCACCATAGGCTATCCATTTAAGGAATACAGATACTATTATAACTATCTAGCTTTTGCCCGCGACTTCGTACCTTTTTTTCCCGTTCCCGCAAGAATTTCGGAAAATCCTCTCTTAGTGCTCCCCTCCACTCTCCAAAGAAACTACACGCGAAATTTCAGCTTTCTCACATAACGAATTTCGCGAAAAAGTATCTGCGTGAAAGGTACTGAAAAAAATACCTTCCCTTACTTAGCAAAGTTTAGAAAATGCTTATACAAAAGGTCGTTGAATAAAGTCTGTGTCACGGCTCGGACACGTACGTGTGTATAGAAATTGCGCACCGATATGTTTTGCGCTCCTGACAGATCACGGTCCGTATGGTGGAAACGAGTAAGTCGCAGCCATATCGTATAACACGCCGTATTACAAGTAGGCGCACCGATTTAAAAAATGCCGCTTTAATGTAATACGGCTACCTCACGTTCAGCCAAAATGTGGTGGCGATACGTTCTACAAAGCGGCGTCCAACGATTAGCTTTATTGTTATACTGCATAACAACCAATGCGCCTAATACAGCATTTAATGAACGGGCTGGCAGATGCTTAGGCCGTTAAAATATATGAATTATTTAATGTTTGTTATTCTAAATTTCAATCAACAATCAATTTCAACATTCTAACCTGGACGACGGAGTCCCGCTACTCGGTTCTCCTATTTCTGTCTGCAAGGAACCTAACATGAATGGCTCGCTTCGCTCGCTCCCTCCCGTCATACCATTCGAACCTAACCTCTCCGTGACGGGCTGTCTTAAGCGGAACATAGGGCCTAGTCCTACGTTCCGTTACTTCGCTATGCAAAAAACTAAACGATATTGAATCAAGTTATTTGCCTAGGTGTACAATTGAATGCCGTGATGTCACTTAGGCCATTGATTAAACGACCACGTTTAATGAAAAGGTCAGGCTGCCAATTAACAAGCTGATAAAGCTAGTTGTTGGAACTAAAACTTTCAAAGCGGCGTACCGACGAGCCGCCCGTTTGTATGTGGCTCCACGTTACTAAGCTGCTTTGACGAACGCGAAGTGCTAATTCAATGCGGCGTACTTTATTTCAGCACTAGCACTTCGCCCGCGACTTCGTCCGCGCGGATTTAGTAGGTACTCCACAAACTTCAACGCCCCCTCAAACCCTTTTTAAAGGTAAGTTTTGGAAAATTAAGCACTACGATATCCATTCAACGGTCTCAGGATCAGCCTACTATCCACCCAGTTCACCCCGTTCACCCCGCCAGAGGTTGACTATGTAAACATTGTTAGATCTGTTTCAAATTTCCCACTTTTAGCTTGTTCATTCCAATTTCCACGTAAATTGAAGTAAGCAATAATGTCCTCCCCTGAAAAATTCATCAACCCTTTTCGCCCCTTATATTTGTTATTCTTAATTTTTTATCCAAAACATTAATGCCGTGCATTAAGTTTCTCCCCAGTTAGCTCAAACCGCAACATTTTTCTTACTTAGAGCATCGAAAAATCCAAATATTTGTTATTTTTCTTTTTTTATCCAAAACATTAATGCCGTGTTTCAGCTTCATCGGACTAAGCGTTAAGATTCTCCCCAGTTCGCTCAAACCGTAACATTTTTCTTACTTAGACCATTTTTATGCCCGTCGTAACTTTAAAACGAAAGGTCCGATTTGAGTAATTTGAAGTGTAGTTTACATGTACATTATCAACCTTAATTCTAAACAAACAAACTAACTAATCTTTACTCTTTATAATATTAGTTTAGATAGATTAGATATATAATCCTGATGATGTGTCTGTTTGAGTATTATTCGCAAATTATCGGCATTCGATTGAACTGAGTCTATAAAATAATCATTAAAATGTCTTGCTATCATTTTAGGAATATTAAATTTCATAGAATTGGTTACCTCCCAAGTTGCTTTAGACTTGTTAGTGCTAGTTCCTATAAAATAGCTGTTTTGAGCCCTTTGTGTTAATTTGATCACTTTTTAATATCTCTTTGAGAATTATTTGAAAGCCGCTTTTGTATCACTATTTCGCTTTATTCTGTATTGCTATAATAAAGTTCATAATAAAGATCAAATAAGTTCATTGAACTTTATAGAATTTACTGGTGATTGTGGAATACTGAGCATACAAATGATAAAAGCACTCAATACAATTGCAAAAGAACTTGGCCCAAAGGAAATAAATACTAAAAATATTCTGCTTTTAATTTTCAAGATTAGAATCAAAATTTAGGATTCGTTGAATCTCGTGAGTTTGGAGGAATTACGTTACCCAAAAAATTGGGGCGTTTTTCAATTCTATTAGATTAAAACTCCTTTAATTGTATTAGAAGTTTCAACTACCATTACCGAAGTTAATGCAATTATCAATGTCTTCAGAACTGTTCAAAACATTATGCGCGCGTGGATTTCCTTAGCAGAGTTATTTTAGAAATGTATTTATTATACTCTTCAAAGATCTTATACTTACAATCATCAACAAATATATTTCGAAAAAGATTATTACAGGATTTTATGTTGATAAAAAACTCTATGGCCCATAACTCATTAATAGGTACCAACTCTTAACATCTTACACACGTGATAACTTTTAAACGAAATATCCGATTGAGATGAAACAAAAAGTATTTTACTTCTACATAAATACTCTTGATAACATAATGCTTAATTTCGATAAAGATTAATATTACGATACGTATTTAACGTAGTTTTTTTTCTTTAGACGATTTAATAATTATTTTGAACACAAAATGGGTTATTGTGATTAAACCATGATAGCTAGATATATGTTCTCGCGGACTTTTTTGTAGGTCTTAATGGGATCTTCTAACCCGTAGTACATCATTTTGTTCTTTTGTCAATAGTTTTTGCAGCGCACGCAAAAAAAGGTTTTTGATTTTACACCTTGTGTTACGAAATAGCAATTTTATTACGGATCCCTAATTTTGAAAAAAAAAA
>NDFZ01005482.1:0-55826 GCA_002192655.3 Mamestra configurata
CCTAGGTCCCAAGCCCCTCGGTGGCCGGCCTCTCCCCTGCCGACGCACTGGTGTTGGCGACGTAGGTGGGGAGAAATACTCGTCGCTGGAGCTCGACGCGACCGGTGACATTGGTGATCCGCTGTCCGGCGGCGGCGAGGCGGAGCTGAGCGACGGGTCCGGGGATGGTGGGCGTGCGCGTCGTGAAGCTGCTTTCGTCAGCATATTATTATTATTGCTTCCATACTTTTATTGATTTTTTTATTATTATTATTATTATTAATGTAGAAGCATGCAAAATCACACAATAAAAAAATCAATATGGAAGTCAGCAACCTATTTTGACCAATACAACATGTTCAGTCTGTCTCAAGCAAGTATCACATTCAGGATCTATTTTAAGGTGGGTAGTGAAAAATCAGCATGAGTCTTAAAAGTGTATTAATATTCTGATACAATACCTACCTATTGATATAATCGTGTAAATGGTGAAATCGTGAACTATACATCTAGGTAACCTTTATGTATATTATTACGATTAACACATTGTCACATAATTCGTTTACATTCCATGTCATAGTAATTGACTTGACATTTGACATAAAACTAACATGAACTTACAATCCTATATAAAATGTTCTCACTGAGGTCTAACCTAAAGATAAAAATACCATAGTTATCTCAAATAAGTTTTGAGATTTTAACCTCTATGTCATACACATTGGAATTCAAATCCATTGTATTTATCAGGTCATAAAAGACCCCAATAGGCCTACTTTCGTTTTACAAACGACTAACCAGTTACATAGTTTCAGATAAGATGTACCCCTAGACAATTTTTTTTTAAATATTGTTAAGGTTACAACAGTCATTCATTTTGGCACATTAGTGTTCTGTTTTATTAAAATGAATGAGATTTGCGTTGGCCGAACACAATAGAGTTGTAGAACAAAAGTAGGCAGGTATACATTAGTAACAAGTCATTATAATAATCAATGCTTTATCAATAAATCATACATCACTTATATGAACTGTCCTTTAAAAAAAACACTTCTACATAATTCAGCAAATGTCTATTGTCCACCATTTTCTTCACTTCACTGTATGAAAGTACAAAATTCATACAAAAATAGCATCTTTTAAAATTACAACTATTAAGGACCCCATAAGGGGAGCAAGATTTGCAGACTTGAGCAACATCAAAGATTTCCTTATATTCTTTGGCACTTCTTTTTTAGTATGGTGTTGAGTGCCACAGCAATCATTTGCATGATTTGCTTGGATGAGAGATGAATAATAATGATCTTTGACATTGAGCATTCTTCTAGTTAGAATTTAGAAGAGATCTGCACATTCATGCTCCACCTCAACAGAGCCCGCGCTGGACTAATATAAACTAGATAATGACGGAAAAGCATTCTGCTTGCTCACTACCACCTTCTTGTGTTGATATGATATGTAACCTTTAATCTTGCCGTCATAGATCAAGTTGGCCACAATACACTGAGTTTCATCAGCATCTACATCATCATGCCCCATCAGTTGTAAAGCCGCTTGGAAACTAGCTATATCGATTTGATGGTTATTTTCTGCTACATACACCTTTCTGAACAAATTCCTGTATGCATAGATCTTTAATTTCTCCACAATCAGGTATATTCCAGCACTAATAAAGAAGCTCTCATATTTTTCCATTACCCGGTCTATGCCTCTTAGATCACCATTCTTCACAGCCAAAACAAGATCCCAAAATTGCATCAAGTCATACTTTTGCAGCAAATGTTCAGCTGGCATGAAGCCAAGTAACATCTTCACAGGCACTAAGTAAGTGAGAATAAGACGCTTGTTCTTAATGCTTCTGCGGTGGCATCTAACGAACGCGAATGACAGAAATTCGTCAGCAGTTCGGTAATCTGAATCGAACATAGCTTTACGTCCAACAAAGTATTTGTATGTGATTTGTTGAGCTAGAGGAAATTCTTTTTTGACAGTTGAAGAATCAATCGCTCTTATTAAGGGTTTGCATAGATGAAGCTTGTTGATCCTGAAGTATACTTTGAGGAGTTGATTGACTAGAGTCAACATTCCTAATCTCTTGGTTTCAGCTTCAGTTGTGCGGTTATCAGCAGCACATACCCTGAAGCAGGCCAGTAAACTCTCTGCTGCTTTTTCAAGAATCTTGCCATTACTTTGAGCTGAAAAATAGACATAACATTAGAAGATTTGTATGCCAAGAAAAGACAAACAGTGATTATTATGAATAGAAGGGTACACATTGTGATCGCTAGCTTAAGATTATTTTCTGCTCATCCATGAAATGAGTAAAAAGGTTCTTTTCAGTTTGTTATGTATTTATGGAATGAGCTGTTGGAATTTTAAATTATATTCTGTTTTTACAAATTTCTGTTCTGTAATTTTAGAGATAGAAACCATGAGCAACTTTTTTACCCGTAGCTAAATTGTCTCTCACATCAAGTCTATGGGTTTATATGAGAAGTCTCCTGGCTGGTACATCGCTACATCATGCATGTGTGTGTTTCATATAAACCCATAGACTTGATATGAGAAACAAATTCACTGCAGTGATAAAAGTTGCTCAAGGGTGCTATCTCTTATGTAATTACGTAAGAGATAGCACCCTTGAGCAACTTGTGTTCAAAATGATATAAGTATGATGTTGTGATGTTATGTGTGTGTAAGTGTGTGTTGTTAGCAATTTTGATTATTAGAAAATTACATTTTAGATGTAGGTATTACTATTAATTTTATTGTTTAATTTCCAACTTGAGGTTAGTGTTCACATTTATTTATTCACCCAAAACCCAAAATGCAAGTATTATCAGAGATTGGATTGTTTTTTTTTTATTTCAGGTAAAAACAACTCCATAATTTTAACAGAGCTTTAGCAAGTTCACTTACCGCAAGCTTCAGCTCTATATGCTATAAGTCTTAGGTCCAAACACACGGTGTACATTAACGGTAGGCACCAGTTTGACTCCTTCTGTGCTTGCAAGAGGCGCACCACGCAGGCTACACAGGCACTCTGGTATTCAAAGGCCTCCATGAAGTCTTTCATGTATAGTGCCTACAAAAATAGACAATACATACTTTGGTTATTATAATGTAAATTATTTAAATTCAAAACTTTCTTGTTCAAGCACTCTATTTGAATTTTTAAGCTGCTAACACCAACTAAGGTGATATTAAGAAGAATGAATGCAGGCCACATTCCCAAAGATTGACTACTGACCCCGGAAAATAGTCTATCTTTGCTAAGAGTTGTTCCCAATCTAGAGGGGGAAAGCCAGACCAATGCCCAGAGCAGCATGAGGGGCAGCAAAGGGTGGTTGGCACATATTTAAAAAAGTAATTTTAAGAATTTGCAATTAATGAAAGCATACCTAAACATAAAATGAGAATGGAAGGAAATTCTACGGATTTCAATACAGATTTTGTATTTCAGAACTAGCAGCCGTTTTCATTTCATCAGAAATTCTAACATATTTGAGCAAGGTCAATTTTTTGAGTTCACTTCGCTCACTCTACCTTTTAATAACTTTGGAAATAAAGCATGTAACATGGGGATGGGATATGCTTTATTTAAGGTGTCATAATGGATGGAAAATAATGTGTTAGCCAAAGCGGCTGAATGGCTAGATTGGGCCCTAACTACTCCTAGTCATGCTGCTTTACCAGAAATATTTTTCATATCTTATTCAAGCCATGGACGCAATATAAAAAATATAAAGAATTACTAAATATTAAAAAGTAGAATAACAAAATGTGTGCAATGAAAAAGATCTGTGTGCAACAGTTGTCCTCTCTAAATATACTGATCCGTATTAAGATAATCAAGTCTACTTACTTTCACACATAGCAGATGACTGATGATAATCTCGTCCAAAGGAGCGAGACAGTTTCCTTCCACAAGAGTAGCGATATCACTCGAACGCAGGTTCCTATTTGCAACATGTTCGTCTCGAAGGGACAGCAGACGAGCCAGTAAATTCCCTTGAGAAGTTCTAAACATGCGTTCGACGAATTGTATGTATTGGTTCAGGCTACCGGTAGTCGACATCTTGATGTGTTATTGGAAAACTGTATTATTGTTTTAGAATCATAGTAAATCTATTAAATTAACACTGAAAAACTTTTAATCGTCATCTACAATTTTACAGTTTTGGGTTGTAATCGATCTTCAAAACATAGAATCCCATTCTGCAATCTGCAAATGCGATATTTTCTGACAATTCCACAGACAAGAAAAAATACGGGTAGACTATAAAAAAAGCATCAGCAGACAGTTCAATTTGGCATATACTTACTAAAAAAAAATTATTGGTTTATGGGTTTTCTTAGCTCAATAAAAGTAGTTTATTTTTTTATGTAGTAACATTTTATATTTTAATAACTAAACAGTAATGGGATTTTTGAATTTGTGTCAAATATAAAAATAAAATTGCTACTTGCTATGGCATTTGCCAAATTTTTCGATTTATTACCAAGTGATAGATAGTAAAAACTACTCACTTTGCTCCACTCTTGGATTTTTTTTCTGTATCGTGGGGTTACAAACATACACGGTCTTATTACAAAAAGCTAAATAAACTTTGGTTTAAACCTGTACTATTGAGTCACATACAAAAACAGCCAGACCCGGAACAGCTATCTGTAGGCCAAACAAAATATTTGTTCCGGGCGGGAATCGAACCCGTGACACGCAGCGCACCAGTCAATCGCTCCACCACTGCGGCAACCGTGCTGACAATGTAATTTTTCTTGTTTTATTCTAAACAATCTAGCAATCTGAACATTCCGATAATTCGGCACCCTGGTTTCAAATAGTGCCGAATTCGGAGTTTAACTACATCTATGGTCGGATTAGTGAGACTACGAGTTTTTGGAGGAGAGGCTGTTTTAATTACTCGTTTATTGATTCCTAGTGGATATTGTGATGTAAATTGGTGTAGTTTTATGTCTCAAGTGTCCACGCACCTGGAAAATATGTGGTATAATAATTGAAACAGGCGTTGTTGAATATACTAAAAAAGAAATACAATATTTCGGTTAGGACTAAAAGTAGAGACTTTTTGTTAGAATATTTTACAACGTAAAGAACACCCAATTTATCAGAATCAAAATCAGACTGTATCCTATAATAGCAATCATAATAAAGTAGCATAGTTAGGTCTGCCATAGATACTTCACAAGTGGAGCTGAGAATTTTATTATAGTATTGACTACCTCACTCGAAACTTGCCGAGAAAGCCGAGTCGATATTTTTGTTACATCTGCATTCTAATTCAAAACAATAAATTAAGGGCGTAAGACTAGGCAGTATGGTCAAAAGACTATAGCCCCCCCTATCTTTATTATACTCTTTGACTATAGCCTTCGTTCGGGGTAAACTAAAAACTAAAAAAAGGGAGACTCAACTGTAATGTCAAATTCAAATTGACATTCGTTTGTCAAATTTGTTATCACACGTGTGGTGTATTGCGGTATATAGCGTTTAGATTTAATTAAATATCTCTTAAAACATGGAAGAAAACGTAGCTTTAGACTCCAAGAAACAAAGAAAGTTTGTTAAATCGATTAGAGGCATCAAAAAGTTAATTAAGGTTAGTATTTTTAATAATATGAGCACACTAAAGTGGGGTTATAATAACTTGACTGATACTTTATTTATTTTCACAGAAAAATGAAGGAAAAGCCGAGCCCCAGAAGAAAGATGAAAAGGTTGAGCCGAAGAAGCCGTTTAGTATGAAACTAAAAGGTGGGAAAGTCAGTAAAAAGAGGAAGCGTAAGGAAAAGGGACTGGTGTATTTATCGCATATTCCGCATGGATTTTACGAGGTTAGTTTCATGTTTTCTTATTAAAAACGGATCAAAATAGGTAATATTCTATTGAATATTACAACTAGTTAGTATTCAATATTTCAGCACATTTTACATGGAATTAATATTATGTTAATGCAATTTCAGCATCAAATGACCCAATACTTCAAGCAGTTTGGTGTGGTTACCAACGCTAGAGTGATCAGGTCGAAACGCACTGGCAACTCTAAAGGTTTTGCCTTTGTGGAGTTCAAAGAACCAGCAGTAGGGCAGATTGTAGCTGAAACCATGAATAATTATCTTATGGGCAAGAGGTTGATCAAAGGTAAAGTTCTAAATACAAATACAACTATAATTTCATCAGAGTATTTTTTTCTTTGTAACTTGTGTATGTACATACTCCTATAAATGCTAGAGGTTTTACTGCATGTTTTGATTCAAATAATTAATTTATTTTTAATAGACTTGTCCTGGAACCTCACTGGTACTATTAAAGTACAGTTAATCATTATTGAGGTACACTTGTTTGAGCACAAGGCATTTAAAAATGCAAACTTTTCTTTCAGCTGCTTACATTCCTCCGGAGAAGCAAAAGCTGAGGGCCTTCAGGAAAAACTGGAATAGCGTGCACAATCCTGCAAGCAATAGAAGATTGAAAACGAAAAAGGTTGTTAGTTATATCACTAAAACAAGTTATTTATTTATTATATAACTTTATGTTCTAGTAAAAAACAATGCTTTAAGCATTTTCTACCAGCTGATATTATTTTTAATTTTATGAGTTTGATATTTATTATGTGTGTATGTTTCCAGGAATTCAATGCAGACAAAGATGATATAGCTGAACTAAAAAGGGCAAGGAAACTTTTGTCTAAGTGAGTTTTAAATTTTACTATTATTCTCTTTAATCATCATGTTACTGCTTAAATTAGATTTCGGTTTTTAGGATATTTTTTGTAATCCTGATCTTATTTACAGCTTAAATAAGAATAAGAAGAAACTTAGTGAAATAGGGGTAAATTATGATTTCTTCACACCAGTAGATGTGCCAGAAGCACTGCTCAATGACATTGTGAAACAAGAAAAAGAAGATAACAAAGGTGTTAAAGAAGAAAGTAAGCCTAAAAAAGCTGAAAAGGGCAAAAAAGAACAAAAAGAAAATAAGAATGCAAACAAAAATGAGGTAGCACAGAATGGAAAACAAACAAATGAAGCAAAAGGAAAGAAGAATAATAAAAATCAAAAGGATAATAAACCAGCAGAAGTTCCCCCCAAAAAGGTCAAAGCTGCAGAAGCTAAAAAAGCTCCAGACACTAAAACAGCTGTAGAGGCCAAAAAGTCTGCAGAACCTAAAAAAGAAACTGCACCTAAAGCAGATAAAAAGGAAAAAGAACCTGTAAAAATAAATAAGAAACAGCAAAAAGAAAAAGAACAGAAACTGAAGGCTGCTGGTGTGAGACCAGCAGAATTTATTAAAGTAGGAGAACAAGATTCTGAAGTATCTGATGATGACAGTGACAGTGCCTATGAATTTGACTCTGATGCATATGATAAGATGTTAGAAAAAATGAGTGAAAATTCTGAACTATCATTTTTGAGTGATGAGGATGATGAGTCTGGTGGTGAGGATGAGGGAGAAGTAAGCGAAGATGATGACGGAAGGTAAGATTTGTTGTAATTCTATAACTTACCAAATATAGTAATGGGGAAGAATAGACAAGTGATATAAAATAAAAAGGAGTCAGTGATAGCATGATGGTTAACTGGACAGAATGGAGACGCACATGGGATAAGGGCAGGAATATGATGAAAAATAGACAAACCAGAGTACAATAAATGTTGATGTAATATGAGGTTTCTGTAATATGGTCTTGTTAAGAGTACTTGTGTTCAGTAGGGTGAATAACCAGAAGATAAATGGATTATGTTAAAATATTCAATTTAAATATAAAAAATCTATCTATTTGTTTTCCAGTGATGAAGAAGAGGCACCTCCAAAGAAAGGCAAAGGAAAGCCAGCTCCAAAAGTAGTACAACCAGCACAGACTAGAAAACAGGTACTGAAACAACAACAAAAGCCTCAGGCAAAGAAGCAGGAACCAAAGAAACCTGTTGAAGTCAAGAGGAAAGCACCTCAAAGTAAGTTTGAATGCGAATTTGTCTACGCTAGAACCGAAAACACACTGAATGTAATGTGCACTGCGTTGGTAGGCACTGCCAAGGACTAGCACTAGGAATGGCGTAAAATAGCCGTGCAAGAAGATTTGTGTGCTTATTGAGCGTAAAAGAATAGCTTGTAGATTTCATAAATCCCTTTGATATTACGGAGTTAGAAATGCAGGGAAAATAATGCACCGTTTACTTACAATTAATTTTTTTCATTCATTTTTCTCCAAACGATCAGCTGATCGTCTAAGAAGAGTTTTTTTGTTTGTTTGAATGCACTAATCTCTGGAACTACCAGTCGGATTTGGCAAATTTATTTTATAAATGATAGCCACATCCATGAGAAAGGCTAGGATAGGCTATACGGGAGCGAGAAAAAAGTTAGTTATAAATAAAATCTAGACTGAACTATTCTTCCAAAAGGAACAATTTCTACACCAGCAATGGTAGTATGTGTGAAACAATGTTTAATGTAAGATCTCAATGTACCATATACTGAGAAATAAACAAATACTTATCGCCAATTACGCGTTGTGGCACGTTTCCGTTGCAAAGTGGTAGCATCAGTTAGGTCTCAGAACTCGTCATGGCGAATGTTATGAAAGCCGCGACCCATTTTTCTCTATGTATTATCTTATATTTGACTTTTTGTATTTGCCACAAAGAGTCATTGCTGTAGGCGATTTGGAAGCAGCCACAACACCGCGTAAGCAATTTTTTCAGCTCTGAGGCTCTAAGTTTTAGGTCATTGAAATATATACCTTATTTCGATTGGATAACTATTAAATTCAGTTGATAAATTAAAAATCCTTTGCCGTCCTGTCCGTCAGTCTGCGCAAGCCAGTATTCGTCCAGCAGTGGACTTCTAGGCTGTGTAGTGTCAACATAGCCTTAGCTATTAATAAAACACCTAAAATCTTGTATGGAATGTACTGCAGCATTTTCACTGATTTTTTACGATTTTCTTTTCAGAGCCAGCAGTGTCACCCAAGAAGGCGAAATTTGAGAAACAGAGTCAAAAACCCATGAAGAAGCAATTTAAAAAGAAATAGTATTTTTAATACAATATGTTTACACATAAATAATCAAGACTTTTTTTTTATGCACCATAATATTATAAGACTGTTGTAAGACATAAATAAAACATAAATATTGCAGGTACCATTTATTCATTGACTTCATTTTCTAATATTATTTGAAATACACAGAAAAAACCAATACCATAGTCTTATCATAGGTAAATTGCATTACAAGACTTACTGATATGTGCGGCGGGGTTCACAGGACACTACTTAACGATATAAAGAATTTAAAATTCAATAGAAATGTACATAGTACACAAATACAAACAAGAATCTACTCTATAAGATGAATGGAATATTGTACCTACCTATACTGATGAAGATTCATTGACTTGACTGAGCAGCAATAACATTTGTTCAACTTGTCTGTAATTTGCAGAAAAAATACCTGCTTTGGTTTGTACTTATTGTAAACAACTTTTTTCCAGTCAGATAAAACTTCTTTTTTTTTATAAGATTTTAGCCTCACTGAAACATTGAAGAGCTTTTAGTTGGAAAAGAAGAGTCCCCTCTTAAATACTATTAAACATCAAGCGGTCGTGCGGCGTCGAATCGACCGCACTGGATACATTTTCATTCATAATATCCAGATTTCTAGTCACAAGTATTTCTCGTTTCTAGTAGCCTGTCATTAGTTCAATACGCAAAAAAACTATTGCACTACCTCCTTCTCCGAGCCTCCAGAAGGGAACAAAATGCATATGTTTAAGTTGCGGCGTAGGCGTCGAAACGACTGCACGCCCGTGATTGCAATTTTTACCTTGACACGACTGTTTCTGAAGTAATCTAGACCAGAGTTGATAATAAACAACGATACCATTACCATTTATTAGATCTAGTAAAAATTAAAAACATCTAAGTAAAGCAACAAAACTCTCGAAGGTACAGACCTTTTTGGTTGGGCGTGCATAATTTGCTAAGTGTTGTCTTTAATTAATTCAAAGAAAATGGTTTATTTTTACTACCAATTTTGTTTTAAAATTAAAACAATTTAGTTCCTAGCTCAAAAATAGATAATTTCTGAATAAAAATAACAAATGAGTATTAAATAAATACTCATTTGTTATTTGCTCGTAGGTCATTTCGGTTACGCGCGACCGCTGCCGTTTTAAATAACCACGCGCCCGCTTGAAGGTTAAAGTACGCATTTCAACTCAAATAGACTTCCATTTACAATCTCACAATGTCACTCTGCCTCAGCAAGGCAGTCCTTAAAATGAACTAATACCATAATTATTATTGTATTTATTTATATCTAATTTATTCTGCGTCATTTAGTTGAACTATGACTGGTCTTTCGTCTTCTTCATCAGCATCTAAACCCGTGAAATCCCATTGCAGTTTATCTGTTAAATTATCCTTGAATCTTTCGATCATTGTGAGCAGACGACCATCGACTTTGCTGACGTAAGCGGTACGGAAAAATTCTCGTAGCTTCTTGTATACCAAATTTTTGTTCATAACAATATCAGCTAGGAAATCCTCTGGCATTTCTTCAATTTGTATTTCAATTGTTCTGATAAAATGGAAGAATACGCTGCGGTATTTGTGTATGGCATCGTCGCAGGAGCATATGAGGATCACGAGGTTTTTCCAGTGTTCAAAAGCATCGAGGGAATGTCCGATGAGGAAGCATAAGTAGGCGAATTGTAGTTCGCCGATTATATGCAGTGGCCTGAAAGTAATAGAAAGGTGTTACAATTTTATACATTCAATAAAAAATATTAATATATAGTTATGTCTCCCTTTATCCCTTATGCTCTTTTCTCTAGTATGTCATTCTAATACATTTCAAACACTCACTCATCATGCTGTGCGATCATAAGGTCTAACGAATATGATTGGTCCAAATAATGTTTAGTAATCTCTTCTGGTGTTGATCCTGGAGGGAACTTGTCACGTGGTATTTCGGTGAACCTCATAGACATTCCTGGAAAATAATTTTTAAAATGATGGTTAATATCAAAAACAGATCATATAAACTATCATTTTATAAATTTTCAATTGAGAAGAAATCACATTACATGTTCGTGTGAGATACTGGGTTAGCTATATTTTGATCTATTTTATGTGAAAGGATTTCCGATTGGTCCCATGGAAATTTCATTAATATCGGTTCAATAGTTTGGTTTTTAAATCAAAATAGCTGGAAAAAATATGTCATCCAAGTAAATGAAATTGCGTATTTTGATTTACAGGAGGAACTCGTGGCTAAATAATAACAGCAACATGGGTCGATCTTCAAGGTTAAGCAACGCTTGCCGAGGTTGGTCCGTGGATGGATGACCGTCTAAACATACCGAAACTCCTCCGTGCCTCGGAAAGCACGTTTCATTTGTAGATCTTTGGCAGTCGTTACGGATAGTCAGAAGCCAGAAAATCTGACACCAGTCTTGCCAATGAGGACCGTGTTACCCAGTTAATGGGTTGTGGAGGTCTGGTAGCTAGCCGCTCCACGTAAAATACTGGTATTCAGCTGAATCCGGTTTGACTGGAAGCCGACCCCAATATAGTTGGGAAAAGGCTTGGCAGATGGTGGTTAATATCACTCTCCAAGTTATCTTGGCCCATGATACTCAAAGAACTTAAGGGTAAGTTTTCTCTAAGGGGTCGACCTTTAATCACGTGGCGTTCGAAAAGGAGGGATAAGACCAAGTAAAATCTGAGCGAACGAATTTGTGTCCGTAAATTGTGATCTCTTTTTTAATAAAAACAAAAATAATGGTGATTCTGGCATGCTACGTATCCTACCGACGGAGGAGATAAGTAATATTAGTAGTAGTAAAAGTGGCCTAAAAACCTTCGTGATTAAATTATATAGCCCCTAACTAGCTTGGTTTACACCCAGTCATTAACTGTTCCTACAAACTCAAGATCTTTATGATATGAAAACAGGAAAAACAATTAAATGAATGTACTTAAATGAATTAATTAACATTTTAATAATATTACTTGTGCATAATGTACCTACCTATAGCATACTATTGTGACTGTACCTAAATTACCCTAGGCTGATAAAATTTTCGTTTTTCTTAAATGATGCTAGATTGAGTGTTAAGGTCGGTTTCCCCTAAGGGGAAAAGGCCTTGCCCCGCCATCCGCACGACCCCGTAGAGCTCGTCCCAGACTGGTCACTCTCCCGCCGTTTATGAAATGAATTCCCAAGAAGTATTTCACCTTGTCCCGACTTAGAAATCTAGAGACAAGTAGGGGGTAAAACAAACAGTTAATATAAAATAGGGTTGGGAATTCAAGGTAATGAAGAATGTACCTATAGAAGAATCATTTTGTTTGAATTGAGAAAGGTATAAGGCCAGGAGGAATACCAAAGGGTAGGTAATTGACACGTAACGCTTGCATTGGGAAATACATTGTTTTGAGTAACGTTAGTAAATTTCTTTACAATAATCTAGAGGCCCTCCCCAGTGACGTGGGGCCGCATTACAGCGACTGGCACGTTGTTCGTGTACCGCCGTTCCTAGGGTGCGTAGGACTAGAAAGAACCTGCCGCGGTCACAGCAGTACACGTTCCCTACGCTCAAGCATGTCTTACTCAATCCTAAGGCAGAGGACTGCGAAGTGCCTCAGTCATAGAGCGAGACAAGTTTCCAGAATTACTGGACGCGCACTAGAGAAATTAGCCCCTTAAATCGGCTTATCAACCCATTACTGTGACAACACAAAACTTAGCACAAGCGTACCGTATCGCGTCAGTCGGTTGCAGAACTCTTTACAATTGCCTTGCTATACGCCGAAGTGGTTTTGGAACTCGTTACCTCGCACTTCCTTAATCTACCCATGACGAGGATGCACACAGAGTAGGTACTCTGCAACCGCTCCACGTCTAGCAGCGGAGTGTTCCATCTGGGCTTCCTAAAATACGTGTCTCGCAAAATATTATTTTTTTGTATCAGTGAGTGGCCTACGGCGGCCGGTTGTGATTTAACGAGATACGATCCCTAGCGTCCTTTAGAACGACTATAAATTCAGTTTAGGGCCTTGGTGAAGCCTACCTAAGTGTGCGTACATCAAGTCCCGGGAAGTGTGCGTAAAGCAAAGTATCCTGCAGTCATTGAGTCCATGGGGTCGGGTAACCACTACTAACGTTTGGTTGGTTCGACTTGTTATTCAGTAATGACAAGGTAGCATTATAGCTCAAAGTAGCCCTAGCTTGTTGCGAGTAATATTCAGTTCAGCCTTTCGTAGGCAGTGCTTTGGTTGTCAATAGTCAGGTTAAAGTCATTGTTATATGCAATCTTCGTCATTGGTAAGTGTGAAGCACTTCCCATAGAAAGGCTTTCTCCGAGTCCCTAAAACCCAACGCAGGAGTAGGTTACCTCGCTCAAGTCATAGAAGGGAATCAGGAAGGATAGAACAGTCAACACTCACCCATTCGTTCACCAACAGTCACTGAGATTCACGCACGTGCCTTACACTCTATTCACATGAATACCAGACTAATATAGCCTAGCCTCAACTATACTTATCGTGTTAAAGTATTAATTAATACTCTCGCCCTAACCATGACAGAGACATAGCCTCAGTCCTAGTAATAAGGTCCTAACTCCAGTTATAACTAATCGACCGCTCCCTATCGTGGTCCCAAGCTAAGTGTCTTCTCGCCCACGTCCTTTGGTCGAGCGCACCTCTCACCAGACATCCCTAAAAAATACCACATTCCACAGTGTTCTCACACTTTCGCAAAATTCCTCTTATTGACATTTTTTCTACAGTTTCTTAGTTGTTTCACGAGTCCTTTTGGGTTTTGCTCGGCCCTCAACTATGGTTACCAGATGTGGCACAAGTATAGTAAGTGCTATTAAAAATCTAATATTTTATTCGTTTCTTTAGAAAGTTGTTGAAATATTTCGTTGAGTTGACGGCTGACCCTTGTCTCCCATTCCTTCACCATTAAAAGGACAATTTATGATTTTCTAAGTGTTCTGACACAATGTGGAGCATTAAGAATAGGTGACAGACAGTCATGTACATAATATATTAGTGACAAGGACAACTTATTATTCTCTAACAAGCCGAAATCCATACATTAAATGGATTGCTAGATTGACTGGTTATTAAACATTGTAAATAATTGTGCATAAATAGTGTATAAAGAAGGGTGGTCACTGTCCATACAAAATCCCCCTAAATACTACAGAAAATTTTCTAAATAAATATATAAAACCGGCCAAGTGCGTGTCGGGCCACCCACAGTGTAAGGTTCCGTAGTTATCCGTCCCGTAAGCCATGCCAAAAAATAGCAAACTTTGTTATGCCATTACAAAGGTACAAATATTCTTACTTTTAAGTCATTTTACGTAATTTTTTATAAGTTGGTCGACTGTTATTCGTTAACTTGTAAAGCCTACTTAGCTGTGATAGTTTTCCTATTAAATTCGTTATACAACGTGTAGTAATTTTTTCGTCTCCATATACAACTTTTGGAGACACATGACTCTAACAAAAATTAGCATTTTAAAGCTTAATATTTCGCAAACGGATCCTTGAATGGAAAAAATGGTTTTCGCACACCCTCAATATTTTTAAATTTACTTATCCAATGACACCCCGCACCATGATAAAAACAAAATCATCGCCACTTTACGTGTAGGGGTCACCCTAAAAAAATATTATTTCAAGATTTTATTTTACCACGGGCGTGACCCTACCAAATTCCAACTTTCTAGTGTTAAGCTAAACTGGATATAGAAAGACAGACGGACATAGCTAAAACTAGAAGGGTTCCTTGTTGACTATGGAACCCTAAAAATGAAGATAAAAATATGGCATACTTCCGAATTTCATCCTGACAGTCTAACAAATATTAAAAAATTGCTATGTAAATAAATGTAACATAATTTACCTGGAGCTGGTTTCAAATGTGGCAACATAGCATCTTCCCTTTCTTCTCTTGTAACTCTCTTTGCTCTCTTAGCATCTGACTGTCCAGCAGCAGGTTCTTCTTTCTCTTCTCCAGGCTCTTTTGAAGGCTCTTCTGTACTATCTTGACTTGCCATGGAGGCTGTTGTAGATTTTACACCCCTCGGTCTCTCTTCATCCGTCATTGATAGAAGTTCCACTGAAGCTCTGATCATACCATTTTCTGGTGATAGCTTTGCGGCTAATTCAGCTGTAATTTGAAATTTAAGACAGCTCAAATAATGTGATAAAAAAAAGAAAGAGAAATAGGTGTAAGTTGTTAGAAGCACTGAATGAGAGATTTTTTTTGAGCAAGTCGGATTCTCCCACAAAGTTTTGTACCATAAACCGAAAAAAAAACACATTCCTTGTATGACAGCCCCCTTTAATTCTTAGTTTTGTTTAATTTTTATTACTTGTTGTTATGGCAGCAATAGAAATACACACTGAAAATTTCAACTGTCTACCCTATTATGGTTATTGAGATACAGCCCGCTGACAGATAGACGGAGAGACGGACGGACAGCAGAGGCTTTGTAATAGGGTTCTGTTGGTAACTCCTGTATGAAACCCTAAAAACGTTAAACAGAGTGATTGGTAATAAATAACTAACCTGGTATTTGAGAAGTGAGTAGTTTCCATTTCTGCCATATCTCATAAGGGTATGGTGCAAGATGTCGGTCCAAGTTAAACAAGTTGTCTTTGAGTCGCTGAATACTTTCTTCTGTAATCTCATCTTTGCTCATGTCTTCCGTCTTTTTGTCCCACATTTTGACTAGAAACTCCTTTTTATGGAAGTAATGCATGAAGCCTGACCTGAAAATTTTTAGAATGATAATGTCAATACATATTTGAGGAGCAATATGTGTTTGATAACGGCTGACAGAGAACTTTTCAAAAGTAAATGCTCTACCCCTAATTAATTTAGGTCAGGAAGAAATGAAAAATGTTAGATAAGTACATAGGTATTTTGCCTATCAGTTATTACAATTTTCATAATGATTTGGAATCAAGATTCATTGGAAAACCAGCAACAGACAGCATCTGCCTGGCAATATTGCTGAAATGATTCTTTTTAGGCAATCACGAGGCACACACTATGTTTTGTCTTTTTCACTTGTATTATTTTACATGTGTAGTGTGTGGGTAAGTACTTAAAGGACTGTTGTCTTTCTAGATACATTGAGGGCTCACATTGTAAAGTGTGGTGCCTAGTAACAGCTCAAAAATATTTTGCTTTGTTCATGTTGCAAAGCATAAATATTAAATGTGTGTTGTTGGTATAGTGACATTTTTACATTGCCTTAATTTAACAGTGTGGTGGATTTACTAGATTCGAATTCCTTTATTTCTCCTTATCTCTCTCTTGATACATTTTTCATGGAAGCATTAGCCACATGAGGTTATATTATGAATATTTTCTATGGTCCATTATGACCAAAGAATAAAGTATTTTGACCTTGAAAGAATACACTTGTGCAAATATTTTGTCCCGTCCATGTCATCAAGATATTATAAGTGATGACATTTTATAATTATGGGTTCAAACACAATGCTTTTCACAAATTGTGTATGTTGTGGTATCTGTTTACAACATGTAAATTGTTTACTATTAAACTGAACACCATATTTGAAGCTTGTAGGCGTTGTTAGAAGAAGCACTTACCTTGGCGAGACATCCCCGGTACCTTTGCTCACTCCTGAGAAATGAATATAGTGTAATCCAGGAGGTATCATCTTGATTCCGCGAAAATCCTCTTCAGTATTCCAACATTGCATATCGATGCCAAATTGTGTTTCTTGAGGCACCCCGAGGAAAACAAACGTTCCTCCTTCAACCAAAAGCTTTTTTGCGGTTTCTTGATCCATTTTGTACTGTTAACCCGACGCAAATCAATAAAATGTGATAAAATACAACCAATCAATATGTTTACATCCGGGAAATGTCAATTCGTTTGACATTTGACATTGACATAATAAACATGGTGCTCCAGAATGAAATGTGCGGTCGTTGAACACAATGCATAATTTCACGCAGATCCTTTTACTTTTTAAACAAACCTGATGTAATTATTTACTAGCTTTAAATATTTAAATGTTTTAAATAATCAAGTTTTGCGATTTTCGTCAAGAATTTGGATAGTTTCAAATAAAAAGTTTCTTGAACGGAAGTTGAAAAGAGTCAAACATATTCTGGAACGCAGCACGCATTGGTGTGAACAATGCGCGGGATGTATAATAATTTTATGAAAGTACAAAATAAATAATAAGTAGCACTGCCGGAAATGTACAAACAGTAGAGACGTAACTAATTTGAAATTTCTTCAGTGTTGTGTGTGGCTATACAAAATAAATATCAAGTTGCCTTCAAGTTTGAGTTAAGTATTGTCTTCGATATTCGGACATTCGGGACCATAGAGTATAGTAACTAAAAAGGAATTCGGGACAGTGAATCATACAAGTTTCGGAAATTGAGTGGAGTTACTATTGTGGGTTGGCCGAACATTTCTAGTTAACAAGTAGGAACGCCAAGAGAACCTTGACTGATTAATTGATAACTACTAATCGGTATTCCAAGAGGTTTATTATTTTTGAAAAAATCTTACCCTTGTAACGGCTGTCTACTCATCACCCGAATCTATGACTAGGTACACGAACCCATTTCCTTTCTTGGAATGGAAATATCAGAAACAAACATAGTTTAGGTAGCTGTTACTTCTTACTAGTACTTATCACAACGACAACTATAAGACATCAGGGATCATGGCATTCATAAATGAACAGAATTTATCAATGACCTATACACATACACATACATACACACACACATAGGTACCTAGTACGTACCACCAGATATCTACTGGACAGTACAAGTGTAGATAGTTAATGCAACTTCCCACTTACCTATGCACTACTGATTCCGTGCACGGTTACTATTCGCACCCACCCACCTACACCTACCTAGGCATAACTGCCCAACCTAAACCGATATTAAAAATCCGCTAAGGGTGCATACATACCTACGTACGAAAATTGCGCCGATCCCAAAGAGGTTTGTTTTCCACTTGTGATTTCGTCAGACGAGCGAGCACACTCGTTCGAATAGTTTGCGTTCGTTGAAAAATTCCCACCGAAATTTTAGTCTGAATTTTTTTCGAGTTCTCGCGTCGAGGGGTTAACACAGAAAGCTAGATGTCGAGCATTACGCAGCACCTGTATTTTTGTTTTAGTACTGATTTTTTTTGACTAATTATTTTCAACAGGTGACGAATTCAGCGTCTCGAGCACCACTAGCGGCGGCGAGACGGAGCGGCAATCAGAAAAGCGCTTTAGTTTAGCTGTCGCTTGCAATTAGTGGATTTTATGTACCTACTCGTACCAGATTATCCTACTACAATGAATTTTGGCTTTATTTCGCGGTTTTAATTATCGTTGTACCTATCTGTCTTCTAATTGGAAATGTTTTGTTGTTTCCAGGCACTGAAAAGAATGGAAGGCATACCGTATCATTAAAAATTCTTCTGAAAGACAAAGAGCAAGGAATGTCAAACGCTGTAATCATCTGAATCTAGTTTCAGTAGACATGTCTATAGATGTCTCGACGCCTGAAGCTTTATTTGAAACTTCGTTGCTTTTCATAGCCGTCATGTCGGCGATGTTTGAGAGGCGTTGGTTTCGTGGTGTCTGTCCGTCAATCGATCTGACTGTCGTCTGACTTCAAAAATTGGCTCGCTTCAAAATTCATCAATGTGAGTGATGAATATGAAGTGAACCAACGCCAAACATTTTCATATATCGTTGCTTATTCATGCTTTTTTTTCCTAGTAGGTAGATCCCTAGTTTCATATTTCTCTGCCTTTAAGCACCTACATACAATTCATAGGCGGTCCGTGATTAGAAAATGGCGCAAAATGATGGATTTAAAATCTATCATTCTTCGTGAGAAGATGTGATCTTTAATCATTAGGTAGGTATTCAAGTTCCCATTTTCATAATAACTTATCATGAACATTTTAACGTTGACGAAGAAGAGTCACTATATTTTCTTCATCTGACTCCATATAAGGCGTCGAACGGCACTCATTGTTTCATACTCGCTGTAGTAGAGAATTCCTTTATCCAAAAACAAAGTTAACAAAAAGCTGGCAATCGGTTCGATGGCGGTAATCGAATTACAGGCCGTCCTTTTACACTACAGGGTCTCGATATATCCGATTTTTGATAACGCTGACGAATAGAGACTCTCAGTGGATATACACCTGGGAAATTAGGATGTAAATTTCCATTCGCTCGCTCTTGCGAACCTATATTCGCGGATTCTTTGTTTTCATCGGAAATTTAAGGATACGGAGTCTCGGGGGCCCTTCCTCGCGAAGACAACAGGATTGAGTCTCGAGGGATCATGAAAACTGGGAAAAAACATACATCGATGCCAAATATGTAGGTACCGAAATATCACACCTTCTTTCCCTTACGGGTTTGAATATGTTGTTTCATTAGTGTAAATTGAAATCACATGTGTTTATGTTGTTTGAAATCCAGCTTTTCACGATTTTTTATTAGCAAATCATAAATCATCGTATGGACACGTAGATCGATTCGGAAGCCGTTACCTATCAACCCGTCGCTTTAAAAGCGCAAATTACTAGTTGCAGGCTGGTAATAAGCCGTTTAGGTCCTAAGCCCGATCTCTCCCTGGTCGTGTCGAATTATCGTCGCACTATGAGAGTGAAGGAATGGAGAATGCACCTGTGTTCTCGCACATAATTGTGCACTCATATTTCTTGCGGAGTGTAAAAGAAGACGCAGCGTTGCACAAGGTGGACTTATGACATGGTGAAGGCCGCGGGAATCCGCTGGATGCGAGATGCAGTGGACCGGTCGATGTGACGACACTTGGTGGAGGCCTATGTACAGCAGTGGACGTCTATCGCCGTGGCCGGTATTCGGTCTTGACGACTTATTTATGTAATTTCATTTTGTCACAATTTTACCTCTCAACCAATTTCCGAACACCTGCAAGAGCTACTCACAAACTACGTCTAAACACACATCGCTATAATAACTTAGTAACCTGTACATTAATGTACATCGGCGGCACGTCTCGGAACCACTCTGGAGACATGAACACTATTAAAAGTTCTCCTAACTCAGCGAGAGTAGCGACGCAACTAGTTTATGTTAGAGACCTATCTAAACACCAAATTGCCCCGGAGATGTAATTCTTACAGGGGGTACAATGGATGTAAGTTTCATAGCTGAACCGCGGCAGAAATCTCGGAGGAATGAGATGGTAGGAATAGGCCGTATGTTGTTTTAAATATGACCGTTTATTTTTATAATAATGATAAGCTTGCTCCGATTACGGATAAAATAAAAACTCTTTACTTATTTACTGGTATGATTGGTCTATTTCTTCTTCATCGGTGGCACGACAAGATTTCAGATTTTGCTGGCCCAAAACTTCAAAACGACAGTGCAAAGGTCTAGGTACAGAGGCCAGTATAGGAGATGAAGCATAGTTTGCGACTATGTCCTGCTTGCGTTTATTAATGGTAGCCCACTTTTATTAAAATGGTGACCGTGTTTGTGGTGTTGAACAATAATGAACTAAATATTTTATAAAAATTTGATCGAACATTTTTTACCCTGATCACCCTGATCGCGAAGTCCACAAAAATTTAAAAAAAGCGTTACGGTTTTCTTTCTTCGCTACGTGTAGAACTACAGTGCACGGCGTAGGTCACACCGTGGGCGCTACGACCGCGTGGCACTTCACGATTTTGCAGCTTTAGAATGATTATTTATTTATTTGGGAATAACTAACAGTTACACAATAACTGCAACTCACACCGTTATCTACAGAATGCAAATGGATTTTGGATATGAGCAAAACGAGAATCAAGTTATCATAATTTCACATGTTATAGGCCCTTTATGGCCTCAATAAGGCCGGTGCGAAACCCTTTAGTGGGCATCGCAAATATATCCAAATCTTAAAAAAGTTTATTTAAATTATTACAAATACGGCGTTACGGTGCGCGAGCTCCAGCATTAGATCTACATGAAGAAACCGCAAAAAGAGGGCGAGCGCACACCTCTTGCCTCAAAACACTTCTAGAACAAAGTAATGTTCTCTATTGGTTATGTCTGAGCAGTCGTACCTGTTATTGCACACATCATAAAGGAACATCGTTTCAAGAAATAATCTTCCAGTCTCTAGGCTCATCATATCGTGTTTTTTTTAAACAAATCACTATACGACAGAAAGCTCCGGCAACAATGGTATTGCACGGACCTTAAGAATTTTCGTTGGAGCTGGGTTCCATATAATCACAGCGTATTCAAGTTGGGACCAACCTTGCAAGTGACCTATACAAATGTATGTATTTTATTGTTATTACTATAATCAAAGACTTCGAGAACCACATCGGAAACTTAGACGAGCGTGGTTTGGATTTTGGGGTGTATTTTTTTGCAGCTCCAAAGACAATAATTATCATAAAATCTATACCTAAATCCTCTGCTGTCAACCCGCTTAAAAGCTTCTGCCAATCTACATTAAGTAATTATTTATTAATTAGATCATAATTAGCTTTATAATAGTTATAGGTACCTAATTATTTAAGCAAGTCCAAGAGGTTCTAAAGACGATTCATACTTAACAATGACACAAAAAGGCGGATGGTTATTATTAGGTGGTACCAGTAAACATGGTGGTAGCGTTGTTCCTAATAAGCAAATCTAGAATACGTCCCCTACAATTTTATTCTTAATGGAATTAAACTGGTAGGCGTTGAGTAGAGCAATGAAGTTGTTCATGTGCCTACTGGCAGATGTAACGTTTCCGCCATCGCAAGTCAACGCTGTTTCGCTATCAAAAAATGTCGTAGGAAGCCACTCATGATTCGGTAGGTTTTAATATGCCTATATAATAGTTTAGGACGCGTATATATGTGATAAATTCTGTCCTATACTTATCCATATTTGAATACTTAATCATTTTAAAATGTGAAAGAACGTACGTCTGTCTGATCATGTTTTAACGGCTGAAGAGAATTCCTGAATAAATCTGTGATGTTTAAGGTTTCATTGTACCCAATAATTTTTACTAAATTAAACATTCAATTATTCGTATAACAACTTTAAAATACCTCAGCAGAAAACTCCCTTTATTTATATTTAAAACTTTCCCCTGGCACAACTTGGTAAAACATAACCGTGAAACTCTCATATATTCTAATAAACATAAGCAAAACTCTGAAGTTCTTTCGAAACAACGATATTTTACTTAACGTACGCAATAAGCACAGGTTCCGTGATGTATGAACAGTATGTAGGTACTAAAGTTTTGTGGGTAGTTACAAGTCAACTTTACTTGCATTTGCATTTCAGACAATAGCACCAACAAAATAATAAAATGAAAAAATCACTGGGTATAAATCAGGAATATATTCCAGCAGCAATTACTGTGATAAGAGTTTTTATAATCTGGAAATGATGGTCGTGTTTATCAGGAAACATAACTATATCTCTTGCAAGTTAACTTGACACCTCACTCGCGAGACATTTCGAATGACGTTTTGACGTTTTAATTTAAATTGAACAATTCGATTTCAAAAAATATAAACGCATTAGCATCATTGTTACCGTTGCAACGGAAACAATGATGCTAATGCGTTTATATTATTTTCATCGACAACGACAGAACAGAACGTCATTCGAGCCATATAATCAAGATGGAATGACAACTCACTTCGTGATCACGTGGCATCTTGATTATATGGATTAACAGCTTACCTCGTGATCACTTTACCCAAGCCTTCACTTTGACATGTTTACAGCCGGTCGATTCTATAAACATATCGAAGTGAAGGCTTGGGTGAAGTGATCACGAGGTGAGCTGTCAATCCATATAATCAACATGGAATGACAGCTCAGTCCGTGATCACGTGACATCTTGATGGTATGGATTGACAGCTTATCTCGTGATCACTTCACCCAAGCCTTCACTTCGACATGTTTACAGAATCGACCGGAATTGACCGGCAGTTCTCTTCCACGGTCACTCCACTTTAGTTTTCACGGCGAGAGCTTTACAGAGTAGGCCGAAAGTTCTTCCGTTTGGGAGCTACCATACCTACCACAGACACAGAATTTTATTCACGGAAAGTGAGTTCCGCCATCAAGAACCACCTACAAAACTCACTCTACCTAGGCAATATAAGGCACATTTTACGCGATCATTAACAACAGTGAGCAACTAACAAAATACTAGTCGGAACTTCAACAACTGGGCCAGTGACCGTACCACTTTCAAAGCGGTTAAAGTAATAAACGTGAGTTGGGACCTTTAGTTAAATTGCTATATTAATTTATTAGAACAGCTTTCGTGATTGACCACTGTGTGGTTATATTTGAATGAGGAAAGAGCTTTTCAATTGATTTGTATCTCAAGCACCGGTAACCATAATAAGTAAATGAATAGGGAAGGTGTGTAAGTATCAAATTATGATTTAGTTTATGATATGACTAGCTGCCACTCGCGGCTCCACCCGCGTAAATGTCGGAAATGATTCTCAAAGAAAGTTTAAAAATATCCTGTTTCATTCCAGACTATAATCTACCTCTGTGCAAAATTTCATCAAGATCCGTTCAGCCGTTCTGACGTGAAAGAATAACAAACATCCATCTATTCATCCATCCTCACAGACTTTCGCATTTATAATATGAAAGTAGGTAGGATAGGATATGTTATGCTTGACGATTTCCGACATGATGGAATAACAAAAGAGATTCGCAGAACTAAGGTAACCGACATGGCTCGGAGAATTGCTAAACCTAAGTGGCAGGGCACCATTTTGAATGAATGGCCAATGAAACCGAAGAGTTCTGGAGTGGCTACCAAGTAGAGGAAGGCACTGCTTTGGAAGGTCTTCTCAAACTAAAAAAAAAACTCAAAAAATGTCTTTCGGCAGAAATGATCATCGGGCGTCGGGAGTCGCAGGGCGATCCCGGCCACCATAGGCGCGGGCCTGCGGACGGCGAACGTTGGGTGGCTCGCTGTCTGGTCACAACTAGGCCCAGATAGATGGCGCGTTGTGTTCCACAAGCCCCTCAAAGAGATGTCAGCATAGGAGACGGGGCCAGAGCCTGCCAGGGTTGCGGAATTTGTTCGAAAGAGTCATCACCGCGGCCCTGGAACGAGTGGTGGCTTTTGAAGGAACACGGTTGGGTTTTAGTCAGTAAGAGTCTGACACGCCCTTCCGCTCCACCCAGAGCGGATGAAGTCATTTGATGATTTCCCATCCCTAAAAAAAGGCATATTGTTAGTGTCTTTTTGTAGTTTTTGCCAGTTTAGCCAGTGGAAAAAGGCGTGAGTTTATGAGTATATTTTTGTAACCATCGGTTTTCAAGTCTTTAACACCGATGCTTGTTCAAAGAATATTTATAATCAATTGTTTACAAGCATCGAAATATTTACTTAACAAAATTGCTAATCCTTTCGGAACAGCTAAATAAAACCAATAACCAGAGTTAATTAATTTCAAAGTATTAAGCAGTTGCTATTCGTACGATCCCGTTCGATACTTTCAAATTGTTTTATTGCAAAGTTTGTACCCTCTACCTACTAGAGATGGACTGGAGTTAATCGATGAGATTTCGTTAGTAGACAATGACGATTCTTTTTGTCTTTGTTTCTATTAAAACGCTGTTAAAAAGTGGATAATTTATTTGAGTGTATTTATATCAATTGCATTTGCTGAGATATTAATTAAATTTCGTTGCTTAGCAATTTGGTACATATTATAATTAGGCCGGAAAGGTTCGGATAATCCATGCAGGTCCTTAATTTATTATATGACAAGTTCGAAAGATCTATTTAACTTATCAAAATGATAAATTACAAATCTGCATGGGTAATAGTAATCAATTTAATCTCACATCTCTACATCATTGTCGGTATTGTTTAATAAGCCCTGGCGTCGATAAAATAATGTTGCATTTCAGGATAAAAAGATCAGCAATTTAACATAGCGTCCACTTCTGTCCAGACAAGTTGTGTTTACGACGGTCGAACGCTGTAAGTAACTGTTGGTATTTTACAAATTAAAGGAAAAAGCTGAAACTAAAATATATTACTGAGGGTAAATTCTCGTATTTTTAAGGAGCGTTCATTTTTGTATCGCAGTCGCGTTATTTTATACTGCCAAAAACGCCTCCGTATCTAAACGTCCAATTCGCAAAATGAACTATTAGGAAATCGTTCTATTCGCAAAATCTAGAGCGGCAAAGACTTACAAACTACCAGGATCCCAGGAATCATGACGAAGAATTTCCGGAGCGAAGAAGTATTTTTTAAATTTCAATCTAAACCCGATTGTAAAGATCTCTACGCAAACAAAGTCGCGGGCAGACAATAGTTTGAATAAAAGTCCCTATTTTATGAATTGATCGCGAATAAAAATAACTCGGTATTTACTTGTAAAAATTAAAAATGTAGGGACTGGGAAAAGTACAGTCATACACTGTACTTTTCCCATTCTCGTTTTTAGGTCGTTCGTCTACTAATAGGACGATTTGCTAGTAGATCATTTTGCGAATAGGACGTTTTGCGTATCAAAACGTCGGGGCCCGATTGTCGCTGAGATGAAATTGCGACTTACCTGCGAGAATGCCTGCCTTCTGAAATAAGGAAAGTAAAGTAGGATCGTATTAAACTGAAGGAAGAATCATAAACTAATATACCTGCAAACCTCTCTGTGTTTTAAATTTAGGTAGTCCCTGTTCAACTTTAGTGAGAGGTCTAAAATTATATTAAAATTTTGAATAAAAGTGGTTTAGGCTTGAAGCCGTGGAAATATACAAACTCAAGGATTCATACATTTGACATTCTCTTACCGTGAGGCAACCGGGATGGGTCCAGACTAAGAAGTAATTAAAAGTTGTCGACGCGGACGGTCCTGTCCACGCGACCTGCCATTAAACATTATCTATAATTTAAATCATTTGTAAACAACGTTGAAGAGAGAAAAATCGTTAAAAATTACAGGCTCTATCCAGTAATTTTTAACGATTTTTCTTGCGACAGTTTGATTGCGACAGAAAGACTTCTTTGTCGTCATAATAATCAGCAGAAGAAATGTTTATGAAAGTAATCGAAGTTTAATAAGTTCTTTCCCTCTTTACCCTCAGTCTTGGTGAACAGTTGATCATTGTAAGGTGGCTGGTTACAGTTGTATAACAGCAGCCTGGGATCGAGTTTATGGCGAGCTAAAAATTGACTGAATGCCAATTAATGGACAGCTGCTAGTGATAATGATGTATTTATACCGATTAACACTTATGAGGAACATAAATATGTAGTCTTGCCCACCCCAATAGTCGCAATCACTGAAACTGAGAAGACCAGAATCAATAGTGCCGACCATCAGAAACGATTCAACTGCCTTTGATCCTCTAATGAAATCAAGTAATGAATAACGACAGAGGTGAGTATCACCTCTATTATATTATTATCTCCTTTTGTTACTTCATCTGGCAAACAGGCACAAAATGTGTGGTCTTGTTAAAAGAACAGTCCTCTTTTACCGGTTTGTATTTCAAAACATCGTATACCTAATACCTCAATACTCGTATTTCTAACCGGAGTGGTTGGACATGTTATTGTTTCAGTTATCGACGCGAAGAAAATTGAATTCGTCCACAATCCGCGGGATTGCGGGATCGGATCCGACCCGGAATCGAACGGTTTGTTTCCCAATAGTAACTGCCATTTGTTCTGAGGACTATTGTTACAATAGCAATAGATTGATTGGTGTTATATTACGGTTAGCTGGTATAAGACCATGATTGGATTGGCGCGAATGCGGTTTAGATGTATTTTGATAAATTGAGGGATAAGTATATAAGTCACAAAGACGTGGCGTAGCTTAGAGTCTAGATCATGGCACACATTAGATCAGAAACTTGGCTATAGCTTTGGTCAGAAATTAGGCCAAAGGGCTAAAAATCGTTAAAAAGCTATGGCTTTTATCGGCCAGAATGGGCTAGAATATAAGCTGGGGATGATAACAAAATACTATGACCTTGAAACTAATGTTAATAAAATAAAAGTTTAAGAAGTAGGAATTCTGTAAAGCATAAAAAGTAAAAAAAAACTCGATCACTTGGTTAAGATGAAAATAAATAAATTGTCAATTTTACGTTGAAGATTATCCCTGTACTAACTGCAAAAAGGCTAGTTGTTAGCCACGAGGCTTCATCTGAAAAATCTACACTCTTCACGTGCTGATCCAAGTTACGGTCTTATAAACCGAATTAGGTACCTATAGCGCGATTCATTTCGTCATACAAACGAGATTGTTTAACAAACAACAACACTTTCTAATTTTCAATACAGAATTCAGAAACTTATTGGCATTCTTTAAATCGGATTTCAGTTTACAGTGCGGAATTTATATTGAAGACATTGTTAACGTTCTGAAAAGGATATTAAATGGAAATGGGATTTTGTGAATGATTTCAGTATAAAAATTGATTTTTGTCTTGAGATGGAATACTTTTACACAGAAATAAGTAGGTAACAACGGTTAAAGTGTAGGGTTTAATAATACTCTCGCTAAACTATCTAAACAAGTTTGATACGATGTTTTCAGTACAAAAAGTGAGATTATCGTCAGAAACAAGTAGTTAAGTTCGAGTTACGAAAACAGAGGTCATCATAAGATTTCATAAAGCTCACATTTGATGATGTCAAAAATAGATTTCAATAGGTATCTAAGACAAAAAATATAGTGATAAAGACTGTGGTCTTTAGGTCTTCAGGTTGCCAGATATTTTTAGATATCTTTGGCTTGTAACAATCCTTTAAAAAAAACGAGTATGATCAAGATGATTGTTCGAAAATCGTGATCCTAACTCAACCATGTTATCTGTTAGTACATTCTGTCAGTAGTAGAGATGGCAAAAAAAATCGAAACGAACTCCGGAATAAAAGGACTCGATCAAGTTAATTAGTAAGAACGTTTTGTAGAACACTAATTGACTATTTTTTTGCGCTGGTGGCCTTTTGAGGACAAAAGTTAAAGTAGATGGACTCATTAGTGCTGAAAATAGTCTTACGGCCCGGCTTTTGTGTTTCTTGTATAATGTACGTTAATTTTATTGTGCTTCTAGTGGTAATGCCTTAATGGTGATTTCTTGGAAGTACGTAGTGTTGACATGTACAGAGAGGAAAACATAAATCCCAACATACGACTATTTTCTTTGTCTTTATCGTAATTTGTGGATGTTTTGTTTGTGTTTCGTTTTTGTAAACTACATACATATACCTATACAGGGTTCAAATAAATTGAAAAATGTTTATTTGTTAGAACATGGTACAATAGATCACAACGTTTATTCCATGTGCGTGCTCCTCTATAGCTCTAGCATTAAGTAACTTATGTAGAGAAAATAAATGATGTATTATTATAGATGTTACAATATTGGTTCCAGCATATCCTGACATAATAAGTATGGCTTCAAATATTTCTATAACAAACAAAAAGCTTATATATATTATTAACCTATTAAAAATTAGGAATAAGAGACTAATATATTTTATGAATCTTTGATAGTAAATGAATAAATATTGAAATTTTATTGTTGTTATAATAATTGTATAATAATGCATAATATGTAGTCGCATGTGGTAGACTAAAGGTTATTTTTATTTAAATTATATTACTAACGACTTATTCTCTAAATATTCTTGAACACTATAATATTTTTTTCCTAATAACAGTCTGAACAAAACACTTTTGAACAACGGCAATAGTAAATCTTGAGTATTATTTGGTAAATGGTTATGTACATGTAATAATTGTCATGCTGTAAGTAATTCTTTTAAATAGCATTAATTTTACTTGGGATAATTTGAATTTGTTTATGTGTCGTGTTCTTCTATTTATTTACTAACTACTTTTTTCGAATAAAGTATACTTTTTTTTACAGAAATGCATGTTTCAAGAATATAAAGGCATGGTAAAGACAGTATTTTCAGTTTATGAAATAATGGTTTACAGCTATTTAATTTTTTTAAGCTTATTTAACGTATATATAATAGCAAGATCATTAAAATAAATACAGTAAGAGTCTGACACTGCCTTCCGCTCCACCCAGGTCGGAAGGATTCATTTGATGATTTCCTATACAAAAAAAGCCCTGAATATAGAGAGATACATAATTTAATACAACTTACCCCAAAACCTTATTAAAAACAAAAAAACAGGTATTAAAAAAGCAATCCAATTACTTAATACCTATATGTAAATAAACATCAAAAGAGGTATCTTTGGGTGTTTATATAGGTATTAAGTATCTCAATACTATTCAAACACAGCACAAGAAACGTTACCCAGAAATAGAGTTTATCTACAATTCTAAGAAAATTCGAGCGAGCTTTTCCCTTGACCCCGAAATCTAACATACAGAAGGAAAATCTATTATACGAGACATCGGGGTTAGGCTGCAATATATTCAACATTAACATTTTGTTCGCCTATTCCACAGGCTCTATAGACTCTGACTCTTCATCTGATTTGAATTTGGCGTTATATCTGTTACAGTCAAAACTGTTTATCGGTCAAAACCATTTTTTACTGCTAAATATTTATCAAAACTACTTCTGTCTAGTTAAAACTATTTTTAAGTTACTAAAATTTACTTAAAAACTAATTAGATTAGTTGGCCTTTTAGAATCAAAATTATTTTAAAAAATGAGATTCTAGATATAGGTAAATGAGATTTTACGTTTATGAAACACTTTATGACTTAAAAATACGTTTTCTCGGAATCCAGTCAAAACTGGTTTTGACCGACTTTCAGTTTTGGCTATAACCAATAATAATGTCAATACAATGCCGTTTGCCAATTTTGATTTTCAACTGTCTAGACTGAATAAATTGAAATATTATGTAGGTACTGTTTGAGTGCCCACTATAGACACGATTCCGCCGTACAAGATCAATTCGCAGAAGGGTTAGGTCAAGGCAAATATTGTTTTGTGTTCATGAAAAAAGGCCTTCGGTGTTAAAACTACAGTCTCAGTTCTTGAGTCTATAATTGGTCTACGAAGATACCTGATACGCCTGATCTGGTTCTGGTCGTATTGGGTTAGACTATGAGAGCCAGAGTAGGGAAGATGCACCCATGTTTGCCACTACACTTGTGCACTATAAGATCTCTCACGTCTCGATGGCCAGTGTCCAGTCCAGTGAAACCGGACCGGTCGCTCTTTGATGCTATAGACATTCCCAAACCTGTGTGTCTATGACACAATACACCTTTGCCTTTAGCCAAGCTGGTAATCTATACAGCAGCGACTAGTCGTTTTATGAAATCTCAGACTAACAATACAAAAATCCAACATGGTTCTCGTGTCGCAGAAGAATATTCCTCGTCTACAATTTTTGTTGGACAAAACGCGTGCGTATCATTACGCGTAGTCTACATAGTGCTGACTAACGAAGTAGTGTTAGTGCGAAGAAATGAACGTATCGTATCGCGCCTCATTAGGCTGGAGCTCGATTCACGCGTGCTATACAAAAAATGTATGAAGCTGGAAGATTAGGTACGGTGTACACAGGCGCTGCAGTACTGTTACTATGGTGGCGCCAGAAAGATTACTAAAGCAGACATTGGGTTAATGACCGCTGTTGACAATTTTTTAACGCATAAATTTATCGACATTCTTAATTTCAAAATCAAAATAAATACAAAGCCGTTCTGAATCGACATATATCGTAATCCCTGATATTTTAACTAATTTACTTATTTTATCTTTATGGACAGTAGTGGTACATGGATGGAATGTATGCAAATACATGATTTTGATGTTTGGGTTCCCACATACAGATATATTAGGTAACGGTCAGTTTACTTCATTGCCAATCTTTTGGCACTTACCATAATACCAAATATCATATTTTTTGATTCGACTAGTATTAATTAATGTCTTGATGGATAAATTGCAGCCAATATTCATTCGTTTTCTTATTGGATCTTGATTAGTATTGTAAGAGCGACTGTTCTAATCTGGTCCTGCGATGATGAATGACTGGATTGAAGTGGTCCAACATCGATACTGTGTCGCTACAATGAACTCTAACGTGAAATGCATAATTATTTTACACCAAACTTTAACTTCAAAAAATGTATAGTAAATCTAGAGATCATTGTGGATTGTTATATTACTCCGCATTTATCAATAAGGTGGTCGATTGTAGTAGGTATTTAAACCCCCACCTAATCTACTTACTTGTCAAAGTTTAATTGATGTTCAAATAAAGCAAACTTATCGCATCGCTACTACTACGTCATGAGATTAAAACCGCGTTCTTGCCGACGCTATAATATTAGCGCCTTTCCTCTTCAAATTACGAGTAGCTTTACCCGGGACCACAATAATTAAGGACATCTATATACACACATTTATAATATTTGCTGTTTGTTTCTTTGCAGGTTTTTGCTTGTTTTTCTCTCCATGGAGGGTAGAAATCTGAATTTATAAGTAACGTAGCGAGTGAAGAGGATTTGTTTCTGTTGCTATTTATTTTCTTATTGATTTAAGAAGAGAGTTGTTAAAAGGCGATCTTATCCAACTCTTGGATCATGGGACCCGAGTTATTGATCTGGTTAAAGGAACGGTTGATAGTTCACGTGACCTAAGGGCTGGGTTTTTACTTGGCCAGAGGATATGCATTACCACAGAACGTGGCAGTGCCACCAGAATTTATTTTTTATGTATAATATTTAGTTTAATATGTCATTTACTTTTACAAAAATAAAACACCTTACTGATTTAATGAAATATCACCACACCATAGTGTAAAAAAGGTCCTTGCTTGATGTCAAAGCATAAACTTCCACATCTCTCTCAGGGCACTTCTTCTCAATAAAACTAAAAAGAAAATTCATTACGGAACATATTTCAGTGCCAGTTGTGAGTAATTCATTACTGCTGTATTTTAATTAAACCTTCCAGTTTCCGTGGGAGCGACATAATATTGTAATTCTTGCTTGAAAAAGCAGTGCTCCTTCATAGGAGCAACTGCTCTGAAAAGTAAAATATATTTCATGTAAGGAGAGAAACAAAATAATACGCTTTGGCTGACCCTACATCGATGTCATACGCTTCAATTCGGCGTCACATAAGCAAGCACACAGCTCCGTATATAATATTTGGTAAGATCCCAAACTAAACGTGCTGTAAGCATTCCCAATTGCCTTGAGGGATGGCTCTCAGCCACAGCCGAGCTCTCGAGGCGCGGCCGTGGGGACGATAGGGCACACTCTCTCTGTGGCCCCCACTTCAATCCCCCTTATTATCCCCTTTTGTCCTTTTACCTTTTTGCACCTGTCTGGCTGAGTGACGTGTTAAAATGCAAAAAGCTGTGTTGACTATAGTAAAATGTGGAAAGCGTAAATGAAAAGGATTTGGAGTCCCAAAGGATCGGTAACGCTCTCTTGTAGATGCGATTCTTATACATAGGTAGGTACTGATGACTGGGAAGAATATTAAACTGGACAGTTTTACTCCATAGAATTACAACTTTCCAAAAAACTCCAGAGTGCATCCCGATACATTACGTTATATTGAAGCACCTACTTAAAAAATATACAAACGGAAGAATATAAAAGTTTTTTGAAGTCAGTTGAAATGAAAACGACTGTTAATGAATGGCGTCAACTCTCATTTTGATCCATCTTAATAGATTTTAGTAAACCATTGCTAAAACTGTCATGGCAATTAATTAAAAAAAAACAAAACTAAGGCCAAGATTGTAGGTACAAAAAGACCACGAATTTGCTGCAGAAAACGCATATTATGCTAATATTCCAGTTACTCGACTGTTCTCAATGTACCCGTACGAAGTATGAGCTTACTGCATAATCTAATGAGGTCAGAGCAGAAATGCTTTTTGGAATTAACATAATAGGTCTATTATTATCTAAAGCGGAAAGCGGGAAAATTTTGTTTTAGTTATGAGTTAACATAATGTGAAAGAAAATCAATGGTCACTGCTCAGCTCCATCGTCGACCACATCTTCGTTTTCGATCATATGAGATTGAGTTCAGCGAGCTGATCAATAATTATTATTATTGATCAGCTCGCTCGCAAAAAAGAGTTCATGTTTTTGTTATTAAAATTTTTTTTTTCTAAAATAAAAGCTTTTTATCATTATGATTTAGGTACTATGGTGTACAAAAAACACCTACAAGGTACTAAAACAGAAACTTCCCTCAAAACATTTCAGAAATTCGTCTCTTAAAGTCTTGCACGAAGATATTATCGCATGCAAATGCCTGAAATAAAGCAATATCTTGAACAATAAGGTTCAAAGACTTGCAACACGAGGTACAGGTATCCGTCTTGAGCACAAAGCTTTCTAGAATACCTTGTTGTTAGTTCATTGCGCCGGAAAAGAAAATTTGTAGGACACCTGTAGTTACTGGCATGTAACAATGTGCACAGTTGTGACGTAATGTGTTGTGTTGTGTGTCTTCTGTGCGCATTTGTAGCAATTTCTGTGAAGGAAGCGGTGAAAGATATGCATTTTTGGGAGTAGTCGCAGCAATGTTTTTTTAATCCTTTACGGTTCGTATTGTAACATTCACAACGAGTATGTTGTGATACTAAACTCCATGTAAAAAAAAACACATACGCATCATGTTCGTGCTTGTTTTCACGTAATGACTGCACGAATGAAAAAAAATGATTTTTTGTGTCAAGCCCGCCACACATTCCCAACCACTGGAACTCCTGAAAGCTAGAATTAACAGTGGTGACCACCGGAACACGCAAGGTCCGTGTAGTAAACAACTCCATATGTAACCTGAATACTAACATAATATTGCGTTCATTTTGCCTAATAATACACTCCCATAAGATATGATGAGCGGATTGTTCGTATTCAATATCAGATGTAGAACATTGGCGAAAAGGCGAAGCCAGAAGTTTAAAAGATTTTTTTTTAAATTATAGTTACCATGACCTGTGAGAAATAAGGCAACATAAAATTCAAAAGTCATTTATTCAAATTAGGCTGAGTGCCAGCACTTTTTGAACGTCAAAGTTCTACATAAAGACAGTCCCCCAAAACGTCCGCCCGTCACCACTTCCTAGTGTTGTAGCTGGGAAGAAGAAGTGGAGCAACAAACTCCCCAGCAACACATCTGTCTGTTAAGCTTTTAAAAAACACAGTGATCCATCTCAAGCTATGTCCTATCCAGAAGCTCACGGACAGATGGGAAGAACTGGTGGAGGTGACGGCCTTCGATGGATCTGTCCTACATACATTGCCATTTGGATAAAAGTTCCTCCCAAACGTCAGTCTGCGGTTTAATTAATCTAGAGATCTTAGCACGGTCGCGTTGCGGTAAAAGCTCTGGGTTCGTGATCTATCGAGCGTAGTAGTACATTGCAGCACGTCGCTACACTTCTAGATCGACTGGGAGTACACCTGCCAGCACCGGTAAGGCTTTAGTACTAACCGTCCTATACGCTTTGCATAAGAATATCAAAGCCAAACGCTAGCTTTGAAGCAGTTTACGTCGTACCGCCCACCACAACCACCTTTAGTGACTGTGATGATGGGTGACAATTCATAAGTACCTGTAAATGGTTTATTTGAAATAAATGCTTTGAATCTTGGGTGTGCACTGTCCATAGGAAATAAGTAAATTATTTTATGATTTTAATTCTTGGAGAAAAGTGAGCCGCCACGGGAAGCCTGACAGAATAGAAATAATTTTGCACATATAATATGCATAAAAGGATAGCTTCTGAACGGAAATAAATATGGCAAAATCAAAAATAAACTATCACACAGCGTGGCGATGCCAGTCAGTCTGACTGCCGCATTAGATGTTAGACACCAAAAAACAGTATTTTTTGAAGTGAATATTAAATACACTTAACTGACTTTAAACAAAATTTAAAACCTAATATCACAAAACAACTTCTAAATTTAAACACCTCTAAGAAAATTAACTGACTGGACTCTACTGGAATTTATTTCAATCTAAAACTTGATATTTATCGAAACGAAATTGAAATCTTAAATAAACAGCTTTTCAAAGGGCGAAAGAATTTTAATCATGATATCGAAAATCTTAGTTTCGGATCGCTCAGAACTTCAGATCCTAGAAAGGAACTTGCTAGGTACTTACGTAACACTAGGACCTATATTATAGATTAGTGGAAGGTAATGCTAGCGTTCTATAAGCCCCTATAAGCCTAGTCATTCGTCAACGCCTAGTCACCGACGGTAGAAACTTGACGTGTGTAATCTCAGACCTGAGTCAGGGATAAGAAGGGTTTGGCTTTGAGATGTTAAATGGCAACGTAAATTTTAACTGAAGGCTATCAAGTTCAAGTACGTGGAAAGGACGTTAAAGCTTTTTTATTTAACCATCTATTAATTATAACCATAATAATAAAAACTTAGAACAATAAATATATGTTCCGAGTTTTAATGAAGAAAGGCGCCACGTGACAGTTCATGATAGTTTCGAAACTATAACGAGGTTGTACAAAAGCTGGTCTGAGAAGAAAGTAGGTACCCTATGTTTGAATTCAGAGTTTGAGACAATTTTCAAATTTTGGAACAATAAACTTCAGAGTTCAGATTCAATTGCTGTATTTTTTATAGCCTAATCAATTATAAAAATGGTCAATTAAAAATCAACTTAAACATGCATCGCTTAAAGTAGATACTTGGGATGCTGGCGATTGATTCAAATTAACTCAAATTATAAATTTAGGTATACATAGATCGTAGCCACTTAAGTTACTGGCTAAAAATGTCTCTCTCTCTCTCTCTGTTTCACTGTTTTGAATGATAACGTTAAATAGGATTTTGTAACGTTATCATTCAAAACAGGCACCAAGGACTGACGCTGTCCTCTATTATTCCCAAACAGAAGAAGAGATTTCCATTGAAATATTGGATAGATAATAGTGTTGTATCCTGTGATATAAAGCGTCGTCGGTTACCGGAGCAGTCCTTATCAGGGCTCATTTTATGACCGCGTAAATAATGGACATTTTCGAGAAAATTTTATTCAATTTCCTGGGTCTCCTCTTTGAATAGAGGATGTTTTACATAATAGTTTGTGGTGTGCCATTTTAGGTGTTAAAATGTTTTCGCTTACTCACTGTTTTGGCAGGCTCTTTGGGTCACCAAAGTGCCGATCATCTACACACAGGATAAGAAAATGTCCATCCTAAACGTTGGCCTTTCCAGGTTCGTGTTTCACGCCTCCCGAAAATCCGACAAATGACTGTTCTCAATCATCTTCGATCTCACTGAATTCCTAAGGGAATCCCAAAGATATCCAAGCGCCCAAATTAACACGAGGGATGCGAACTGATTGCATTACAACGATGCAATCATTAGATGTTCCTTCGTCTGAGGGTGTTGGGCGTGCTGGTAACTTAATTACCACGTCTATATTGGACGTATTGACTCGGAGAATTCCAGGACTTGAGACTTACATGTCATTTTATTGATGATTACATTGAGATTTCGGCACGGTCCCGTGGTTTAGGAATAGTGTTAAGAGTTGAGGTAGTTCTACTTTAATTTAATGCTTTGTAGTTTTCGTTTGTATGAGGAATGGCTTTTTTTAAATTATGGGAAATGGCGTGTCAAACTCTTACTGATTAAAAAACCCATTCGTGTTCATTCTAAAGCCCTTTGCGTTCCGGGGCCGCGGTGACTCTTTCGAACAAATTCCGCAATCCTGGCAGGCTCTGGCCCTAGTGGGCCCTGTCTCCTATGCTGACATATCTTTGAGGCGCGCGTGAAATACAACGCGCCATCGACCCGGGACTGGTGGTGATCGGACAGCGAGCCACCCAACGCTCGCCGTCCGCAGGCGCGCGCCTACGGTGGCCGGGGATCGCCCTGCGACTCCCGACGCCCGGGGCGTCTTCTCCTGTAGCGGCGGTTCGGGCGAAGGCCTTGCCTTTCCCTCGCGCGGCCTGGCTCCTCCTTCGCTAGCATAACTGCTTCCCAGAAGGAGGTGACCGCTTCCCAAGCCTCCTCGCTCCGGACCATGCATTCAACCAAGGCTGGACGCGAAAGGTCACCGCCGCCGATCGCCTCGACGAGGACACGGCGGTGCTCAGCAAGCAGAGCAGACCTCCACCGTATGCTCTACCGTGTCCTCCGAGCGATCCTCACAGTGCTGACACCCGGGCGTGTCCTCCCGCTTAATCCGAAACAGGTACCTCCCGAAACAGACGTGTCCGGTAAGTACCTGCGTCAGGCGGAAGGTGAGGACGCCGTGGCGTCTCCCCAGCCACTCCCCAAAGAGGAGCCTTACTGCCGCAATTGTGGCATGCCTTCTTCTCTTGGCTGTTTTTCATTACATAATATCAAGCTGAATGAGGTGTTCTAAGTTAAGCAAAATAGGATTCAAGTTATATCCATGAAAGCAGAGATTGAAGCAAATTAATTAAATTATTTAACAAATGCTAGCTCTGCTGAAAAGCCTGCGCTTGTTAGATGAAGAATTCGCGAGACATTACCAGAGCCCACTGGGAAATCATATAAAGTACGTTACTAATTGTTCTCATGAAATAATTCCGCGCATTCCTTGACTAAATTTCTCAGCGCCAAGAGCAATTACTTGAGCACAGTTCTGAGGACTTCGTCACTCATAAAACTTTGAATATCCTAACGACATTTCGTGTAAGTGAAACAACACTAATATGATAGTAGCCAGTTTCCCGGAATCCGAGCACTTACCTCGCCAAAATCGTCTTTGAAACTTATGTGATATATTTCAAATTCCTGTGGAATTTTCTGGTGTGTAATTTGTCCTGTGGGCGACCGTAGGAACCCTATACAACTAAGGTTCCCTAATATCGCACACTCGGTTAACTCGTAAACTGGATGGTACGGTAATAACCTTGGAGAATGGATTCAGGGAGTCTGTTAAAAATTTTGGTAATTATTTTTATATAACAATGGCGACTCTAAAAGAGGCCTTGTTGGTTGAGTGTATATTGTTTATAGAAGCTAAATGGCTGTAGCAACTGGTGGTGATGAATAATAACATTATAGCTCATAGTTTCAAACAAAAGTAACCACCGCTGATAGCGGGTCCAACAAACGACGGTAAAGTTTACTTAAAGTAATAATTCGAGATAATTTCAATCCATCGCTACCAATTATTCAAGTATAGATTTTAGCAGTGTATTTTAAGTTGACTTTTACGAGCTCAAAAATTTTTATGTTTTGTATTGAACTGAATGCGCGAACTGAGCTTTGAATGTGTACTTTGTAATGTTCAAATTTTTTAAAACTTTCGCTAAATTTTATTTTAAGTGTAGTAACTTAAAATGTTTTTTTTTTGTTTTGGTTTATCGTCATTAGATATTAATTATGTCGATAATAATATTGAATGACCTATCACCGTTTACGGAGCGTCTCTAGCTTATGCAAACTAGCCCTGTAAATTAATTCTGGGTGTTAAAGGTAAACAAAGTTCTTACTATCACGATTTTCCTAATGACCTATACCTCTCTATTTAAAGCTTTTCCTCATTTACAGACCATTGGGTAAGTATCAAGTAGAACTTGGATTATTATTGGATACAAACTGTGTATGCGTTAAGCCATGGGTGCCAAAAGGTTAATTTACTAACCCCTAGCGCTAACCACCGTCGTGATAATTTATTCAATATCTTAATTGATTAGTACATTACGCAGGTTAGCCAGTCTGTTTAGACGGCACGAGGTCATTATCCCAGCTTCCTTTGAATACACATACCGTATTTAGTAATTATTCACATCCTCTGATTGCTGTTTAGGAGGACAGAATTATTCAACCAGCGGATGCTGCCGTATTTGTTGCTTAAATTAGAGACATTGGCAAAAGGAAGTCTTTGGACAGCAGTGGTATTTTGGATGGATTTTATGTGATAATAAACGTAAAATATATAAGACGTCATGTTTCGTTCCGTTGTAATGACCAGCAGAGAAGTTCTCTGGAAAACGGCAACGTGGAAAAATATTTCTTAGGAAGAGCATTAGAAAACTGATGCCAAAGACCGATTAAGTTAAGAACAGCAAAGTTAAACTTCCTAAAAAAATGTCCGTATCAATAAAAACATCTACTAAAAAAGGAAATGTGGCTTACGTAAAACACAGTTATTTTTAATTTCGTTTGTCTCCGACTGTGAAAATCAAATTAAGTACTTCAATAGGCAGGTAGGGAGATAGTCCTTGTTGTCGAAAAGAGAAAGGCGAATATCCCGCCAAAACAAATTGTGCGTAATCTTTGCGACCACCACCCCGCAAAAAGGTGAGTCCTCCATTATGAATAACTTCCACAGCGTTCATCTAATTTAACTTGTAAACATTACAATTTAGTCGCCCATCTCGACTTGATGCCTCCAAAAGTGCTATTCGCTACCTTTATTACCGGAATTTTTATTTCGTATCTCGCTTTTTGTTCGCTTGTTATTTCTTTATGAGTAACCTCGTTTACGCTTACGAAAGCTCCAAAGATATTTTAATAGTCGTTTTAGGTTCTTCTATAGATAGATTTATAAAGAATTTTGTTTCTTAAATGTATTGCCTAACCTTTGAAAACCACAACAACACGATTTGACATTCCCAAAAAAAGCACACGCATCGCTGCGAAAAAGGCGCAGCAGATACCAGTATTTGAAAACAAATCCAGCCTATTATGTTTCAATTACACTGAAAGTCGCGGATTTACTGATATCAACGTCGCATTGAAACGCTTATATCCCAAAGTAGCTTCAGCCAACTGAGTAGGGTTATATCAGGGTTAGCAGGGGTTAGCGTTCAATTGGATACTGGAAATACCTTTTGTGCAAATTGCCCTGTACCTAGGTCCTCACAATGTGACCGAGGCGACGCGGCGTTCGGCTAACATGGCAGTTAAGGGTGTAATTGCATCCGTTACAGACGATGTGCTGCGATCGGCGACCTTTGTTACAGAAGGTGCATTGTTAGTTCTGACGTTTGGCCTAGGCTCTTGTACAGTTCAGTCGGTCGATTCTGTAAACATGTCGAAGTGAAGGCTTTGAAAACAGAGAGACAGAGTATGGATATGGTTTTTTTTTCGCAACTTCCCTTGGTATTTTAAGAAAATTCATTTCAAAGATAAACCCATTGGAGAACGTTGACGGACAAACATAGTCAAAGAACCAAAATTGGAAATCAATATCACAGTATTGAAAGAATAACTTGAAACCAACGAATAACACTACAGAGAATTTAGAATCAAAGTCGTAAACTGTCTATTGAAACAGGCGATACCTTTCGCCGTTAGTCGTGGCTTACGTGTGGCCGGCGGATGGCAATATTGGCCATCTCTATGCAACGACGTACTTACGAACGAAGCGGTCTGACAGCAAATTGATACCGATGTGTAATATTACATGTTATTAAGACGACACATTTTTTTTTTGGGCGTTTGGCTGCTGAGGCATAAATGTTCGCCACTTGGTAGGGAAGCGAAACTTTGGACTTTATAGCGTGAAAAAAGTATCTTAGTGTTCTTTGCGTTATTGGTTTTTTCACAATTGAACAACATTATGCATTGATCAATGCTTGCGTATAACATAGCATTCCATTTTAACGGAAATTATTTGTAAACGAAAGGTGCAGTTCAATATGAAGTCAAACTTCCAGATTGGATAGGTTCCTACCAAATAAAGACTGATTGATCATCTAAGTCTAGTTGCCAAATTAACTCGGCCTTAGAGTTCGCAATATTTCCTAGCAGTATGTTGATAGTGTGAAGGCAAGATTACATAAATTCAATTTGGGCACCTCAGAGAGCTTTGCAAATTGCCTCGTCGGCCAGCAACTGGAGTTAACTCTTTGATGCTGATCGCAGCGTCATTCCGTCACCCGAACGCTCGGGGAAGCTTTCAAACGCTACATAGATATTCAGTCAAAGTAAGCCACGTTACGTTCGAGAGGGAATTTAAAATTCTCGATAGACATTTGCCGAACGAACGCTAGACCAATTCTGAAATATTAAAACGAACTGAAAGCTTAGAGCCTAGTATGAACATTTTTATTTGAGAAAAAAGCTACAAGATACCAATAAAAGAACTTAGAAAAGGAACAGGTTTAAAATTAAATCTAAATACGAATATTTCTGACAAACTTTTGTAGTAACTGATAGTCTTCATTGACAAGTTTATGTTGTCAAGGATTTGATAATATCCGCAGTGGCATATACCACACGCATCGTGTTTGTGAACCCGGATCCTTGTCTCCAGCCAGATACTATGACTATCGGATCGCCAATCCTTATAAACCCTCTCTCGATACCCCAGCTGATACCGAAGTTGACACGTTTCTCAAGATTCAATGCCCACTCCGGTTCCAGAGGTTCTAAAAACACAAAAAAACACATTATAAAATGCAGTATGCATTTATGTGCTGAACTAGCTCCTGCACACGACTCCATCATCATATCAGCCGAAAGACGTCCACTGCTCGACATAGTTTGCCATAATCGCTACGCTTGGCAGGCGGGTTGGCGATCGCAGTGTAGCTGTTGCAATGCACAGATAATGCTGCTGCCCATTCTCTGGTGAATCTCTTAGTCACCTCTTACGATACCCATGGGAAGTGATGGGATGGTGCTATTCTTTTACGTCCGACATCATACAGAATTTACTTCCGAGATGAAAGTTATCCGTGTGTCAAGTTTCACGGAAAATCCGTTCGGGCAAACAGACATACTTTCTCATTACATTGGTATGGTCAAGCTTTAACTTGCGGTTTCGCCTGCGTTAGATTCGGAAATTATCCCAAGAGGTCTGGTAGGCTCCACGTAAAATATTGATATTCAGCTGAATCCGGTTTGACTGGAAGCCGACCCCAATCTAATTGGGAAAAAGGCTAGGCAGATCCCAAGAGATCGTTCGCCCCGAACAAAAAGTACCCTATGTCCTTCTCCAAGGTCCAATCTATATCTATACTAAAATTCGTTGAAATCAATTCAGCCGGTTAAATTTGAAAACGTTCCGAAAAGATTTTCACATTTATAATATTATTTATTTTAATGTGTTAACTTAGGTGTTGCAAACTGTAAACAAAAATACCTTCAAAAATTAAAGGATGGATCCCTCTCCACATATGAAGTTGGCGTGCCACCACCCCGTACCTCGTCACCGCTAGTATTGGGCAGCGGGGCCTGAACTTGGCGACAGTCTGCGCTGCCATGCCTGAAGATGTGATGACCACAATGGCTGCTGCTATAGATCTCTGTGCTGCGATCACTCCTGCCATTGCGGCTGCTGTACACTGGTCGCACGGTAATGGCGTCTAACAACGACCAAAAGAAGAAGAAAAAGAAGAAGTATTTAAGAATAAGAATAGATATTTTTTTAGTCAGCCCATACTATCCCGCTGCTAGGCAAAGTGTTCCCCAAGAAGGAAAGAGGAAGGGAGTGTCAGACTATTATTCACTAAAACCCACCCGTGTTCCTCTAAATGCCCTTTTGCGTTCCAGGGCCGCGGTAACTCTTTCGAACAAATTCCGCAACCCTGGCACGAGGCTAGGCCAGTACCGCAATAAGCTTATAATTTTAATTCGGTTTTAAATTTTACTCGATAATAGATGTTAGACAAGTAGAGATGTATGGAAAAAAACTGATGCTGCATGGAGTCTTAATACATTGGGGTAAGAGTAGGGGGATGATAAAGGTGCTGGAGTAATTTAAACTAGATGTAACATGTCAGATGTAGACTGACTGGGCTGATAGGCGAAAAAAAAACGACTTTAAAAACAATTTAACAAAGATTCAGTTTAACCTATAATGAATTCTATTCTAAAGATTATAACTAGGTATTTACCTTGTCAATAAAATTGTAGAACACTTGCTTGGTCCAAACACAAGCCTCAGCTTCTTTGCAAGTGACACTCAAAGTGTGAATGGTCTCCGCTGGGAACATACCTACTGCTGTTTCAGCACCGATCATTAAGCTGTCAGCGCCATCCAGAATACAGTTGGCTACATCAAGAACTTCACCTCTCAGGGGAATCCGTTTAAATCTCATACTAGTCAGAAGGGCAGCGCTTATACAAGTTGGAATGTTGTGCTACAAGGTTGGAAAATATATTAAAATGAAGGGTAATATAAACTGGTAAAATGTATCAAATACTATAATAGGTTCCGAGAGACGTTGTCCTGGTTGAAAGTTGGTTTTTCGCAAGAAAAAAAACCCATGCCGATTGCAGGGCAATCTACTGGGACCTATAGGGTATTTGACTAAAAAATCTAATTAGTCAGTCAGATAGATTTTCAAAACATATTGGACACGTATTTTTTCTTTTGTCACGTAAACGAAACATGAAGACGATACAGTGTGTTGAAAATGTGTGAAGTCACTTACAAGTAGGTACACTTTTTACTGGAAAGAGACGTTACAAGCCTCCACTCCTTATCTTTGATGCGTTTTATCTTCGTATTTTTTTATTGATTTGATAAAATAAAAATACGTATCCAATATTTTTCGAAAATCTAACTGACGGACTAAATAGAATCATATTTTTTTAAACCAGGCAACATCCTTATTGTGAGTCGACACCATCCAGGAAAAAAGTCATCAAAATCGATCCAGCCGTTTCGGAGAACTTCGGTAAACATACACAGAAGAATTGGGTGAATCCTAATTCACAATCAGACCTGGTAGATATCGTCATAATCGGGTTCAGGGATTTATATTCGATACAATACAATAGATTCGATATACGATTTATATATATAATGACTGTTTTTGCAAGCTACTTACTGCATTAGCTCGAGCCAACATATTCTTTTGAGCTACAATCAGTTTCTTCGGAGTAATGTCGGACCCCAGTTCTTGTCTCGTTATCAATATAGCATTTGTTACCTGAAATCAGGAGTCAACATGATTCGACACAATTTAACCTGGCTGAATTGTTTTTTGAGAAGGAAATAAAGAATTACTGTCGCCAGTATTTTGGGCACACTTCAGTCGTGTCGGACGTCGCGGATGAATTCTTAGACGCCATATTTTAGGTTTTTTTTTTAAATTTTAGGTGTAGATTGTTAGTTAAGTATTTTAAATGTAATAATATGTACATAGAAAAATAGAAAAAAAAAACAATTGACTGACTTCAACATTTGACTATCACCCGTGATTGGCTGATGTTACTAATATAAAATCGAAGTGGAGAAAAAAATATGACATACTTCTAAAATGGAGTCGAAATTCCGAAATCCTTCGAACGTTTGTATATTTGCCATAATAGCAATTTTTTTACCCTTCACTCCTAATATAGATTTTAATTCGAGGACACAATTGGCATTGCTTACAAAAGATGCAATGATGATATCGACCTGCAAAAGAATACATACGATTTTTCAAATCTTTAAATTAAGAGATCAAGACGGCAACTAACAACACTTGAACACATTCCCAAGAAGTTGGTAGAATCATCGCAGCTTTGATTTGTTGGATTGTATTTTTTCACAATAACATTGTTTATTTGTGTATGTATCTAAGTATGTTTTTGTTGTTTTTTTCTGTTTGTCTTTCAAATAAGTTGCACCTGCCGTGTCCTGTCTTTACACCACTTTAAGGTCGACCGATAGAAATAGACACTAAGTCCGTCTTTAAACAGTGCTTTTTACTAGTGCATAAAGTTTTAATAAATAAAAAGACTATATGAGTACGAACGTACCTGCTGCTGAATCCCCATTTCAATATCGAGTTTGTCTTTATCAGTAACATTTGGCATGTCCAATACTACGTTAGGTACAAACACGTCCTTATAAGATCCCAAAAATCCTCCTCTTTCGATCTTGCACGTTAACGTAGTCGTTGATATCATTTCCACTTTCAACATGATGGCCTCATTGTCCAATAAAATGTAATCATTTTTGTTTAGTTGCTCAGCGAAGTACATGAAATCCACGTAAACTGTGTATGTAGAACATCGATCCTTGTATGTTTCGTCTGTTGTCAATCTTACAACATCGCCAGTTTTTAGTTCCACTTCATCTCCGAAAGTCTGGAATAATTAAGTACAAGATTGAAAAATCCTGAAAATATTAGCCAACTAGTGACACGCCCCTACTTCATGGACATCGAAATTTCTTAATTATAGCTGTATGTAAAAAGCAAACAAACAAAAACCCTCCGATGTTCTGTAGACGAAAAAAAAACATTATAAGCAATGTAGTTTAGACCAACGATACAGTCATACAGACATACACGAAAACCGACTTTATTTAACACTAGTTACCGCCCGCGGCTCTGCTCGCGTTAACCCGGCGTCAGCATGGTAGAAAATAGGTACAACAACTGCATGGTGGGTCATAATTACCCGGATTTTAAACCGTAGCTGATTTTTACCATTTGACTATGACATTAAGAGCAAATTTGTGTTTAACTTGAAGAATAGTTAAATTATAATATCTTGGAGATAAAAAAAAAAAAATTAAGTTACATAAAGACCTTTTTATGTATTTAAGAAATCAGTATAAAATTTACAACAAAAAATTCAACTTCTAGAAACTTACTAATAAAAATACAAAAAAAAATACTAATTAACACGTATTTTTAACTTTTTGGAATGACAAATGTGAGATCTTTAAGAAAGTATATGTAAAAATTATAAAGAATCTTAGCGTCACTAACTAACTAATCATTATTAGCACCGTCATCTGCGCAACCGCCACAGAAAGAAATTATATGTTCAGGGCAGATGAATTTGGATGACACTCAAAGGTACATCATCATCATCATTGTCTGATGCCCCTTGCTCGGTATCACTCTGTTGAGAACGCTCGCTAACGTGATCATCTTCCTCGTTTTCCGAAGAATTTTCTCCTTCCGAGATGCTTCTGCGAATTCTGTCAATATTAGAATATTGACAGAATTCGTTGCCTTTCGCATTCCTCTTTATCCATTATTCAAATATAACCTAAAAATAACAAAATATAATGTAATACGTTATGACGGTACAAATAAATAAACGCAATAATCAAATAATGAACTCAACGTAATTGGCACGAAATGGTATCATCGAATGTATAGTTGGGTCATATTTACCTTTTTGTTGTTTGACCGCGTCTATCTTCCTGTGCAGGCGCACACCGTCTAAGTTGATATAAGAAACGAGGGAGGCGAGGCACTAACTGCAGCTACTGAGAAGCGTGGTAACGTCACACTATTATTTTCTTAAATACCCGCATTTAAAAACATCACGGGTCATTATGACCCAACCTAGCAGACGCCGGGTTAATGTCGAAAATTATCCGAAGGGAACATACTCCCGGGATGAAAAGAATCCTACGTGTTATTCTAGACCATAATCTACCTCTGCGCCAAATTTCATCAAGATCCGTCGCGGCGTTTGCGCGTGAAGAAGTAGCAAACATACACATACACACACACTCACAAACTTTCGCCTTTATAATATTAGTGTGACAAGTGTGATACATGGATTAACATTAGAAATGCCAACACAATGTAGGTATTGCTTTAACGGGCATGTGTAGCCATTGGCCCTCTGGTCCAAAAGAATATTTGCGATGAAAAATTAAAATACTCACGTCGGCAATTCGTCCGGTCCTTATCTTCCTTCCTGAGAGTCGCATGGCAATCGACAGTGGACAATTTCTTCCCATCCTTATGCTAAAGTTTGTACTAGCCGCTCTGACTAGTTTTATAGCTTCCACATGTTCCTCTCGTGGTCCAAAGTTCATGTTTAGCATCGCTATATTCATGCCAGCTGCCATCATCTTCTCCAGTATATCGATGTCATAACATGCTTTTCCTAGAATTAGGTAAGTATATTTTAATATTTTATTTCATAAGTCAAAGTGGCACTATACTATGTGTGACGACTGTCCCGTGGGTCTCGTGGTCGCAAGTGCGACTGCCGAGTGTTTAGGTTCCGATTCCCAGGTCGGACAAGAAGTGATACAGGGTTTTTTTTTCATTAGGAATTTTGCAATAATAGCCCGAAGTTTGGAAGTCAGTTGTGTGAAACCCTCAGAAAGCACGTAAAAGCCAACACGATTGAAGTTCGGTATTTCACCGGTCGTGTTGGATTGCCGTGCAATCGGACTATGACAGTAAAGGAACAAAGAGTGCGCTTACGCACACATGGGCACTCCTAAAACTTGGTTAATAATATCTGTTGAGATTTGCCACCGTGACCTAAACTCGGTCGGGAGGACTAAATAAAGTGTTATTGAAATTGTTATATCAAAAACTGAAACTACTCAGGTTGTTAAACATTGCTAAAATCCTCTGAACTATAAAATTATAATTGAATTTGTGAATAATACGTGTGAGTATTATTATAATTACCTACTTGCCATATAAACTTATTATCTACAAAATATGTATGGACAATTAAAGTTTGATTTTAACGAAAACTTGGAATCCATTTTTTTATTACCAAGTGACGCAATAATTCCCGTCATCCGTGTGCAGGCGGCAGGAGCTTTGAGGTCCAAGTTCAGGATATTGTCCAGCGAAGTGGGAGCATGTGCGGCCAACAGTTGTTGGCCAGGTAGCACCATGGCGTCAAACTACAAATTATCATTTTGGGCTGATTTAAATTAAGTTTTGAAGTGGGAGTGCCGGGAAATAAAAATTATCACGCTTATTCGAAACTGGCTCCTACTCCCACAGATTTAGACTCGTATTGAAGTGTATTTCACACTACACCCAAAATTTCTTACTTTTTTTTTTACATGTGCAATTTTTTTTTACTTTCGTGTAAGTGGGTTAGAAAACGGTCGTTTGATATAAGTTTGTAACTGTTATAGTCTCTCGGCTCTATGACGGCCTCGCCTTCAACTCGGGCCTTTTAACCGCCTCGGTTGCAATGACAAAGTTTGCTCACTTGCATGAAGTTGTTCTAGTATTAAGAAGCGATTACCGAGATGTGAACATGATAGTTTATTGCTCAATTAATGAAGGTTAAATGAATGTTGTACATGCGAATAATTGGCATAAAACGTAATTATGGTTCAGTACTACTAAAAAGCGAAGTCAAAACAAAATGTGAACCGGGATTATTTTCTTTGAACTATATGATTGTGTTGTATAGAAATCTTACTTCAGAAAGTTTAACATCATCATCAGTTGGCCAAACCATGGTTATTAATAAAAAATTGTTACGATAATAATCTATAAATAAATTATATTTCAAAATTAACAATAAATACAAACTTCTGAATAATTCCCTTACAATGTTTGTTTTGACATTGACAAAGAAGTAGAAGATGAAGTTTTATTTTGTATGAGGTTTCCACGTTCAGCCACTCTATGGAGGCTCGATGCCATAAATAATAAAATGCACGTCAATGGGTTCCTCTAGAAATCTTATTGTATTATTCCTGGCTGTGATGCTATTTATTAATATAAAAATAAAGTTAAATCATTTAATTTTGAGGCTTCTTTGTACTGGTTTTTTTTCACAATCGACCAACCCCTTATAATTTACGATATCACTTCTAAAAAGTATAAAATAACATAAATTTCGGAAGTCAGTGTTAAAATACGAAGAAACAGCCAAAACCACCGACTTTCGAAATTAAAGTTATTTTATACTTTGTAGTGTTTTTTTTTATTTGGAAGACGGTTGTATTATTTTTTAATTTTTGTTTTATTTTTCAATTTTTAGTAGTACCTACCCCACACCTAACAACACCACTGGAAAGTCACAGGAAAGTAAAATACGCAATTTCGTTTACTTGGATGACATATTTTTCCAGCTATTTTGATCTAAAAACCAAACTACTGAACCGATTTTGCTGAAATTTGTATCCTTTCACTTAAAAAAAAATAATTCATATCGGTTCATAAACTACGGAACTATGAGGTAGCAAACATAAAAAAATACAACCAAAATGAGAACCTCCTCCTTTTTTGAAGTCGGTTAAAAACAGCAAACAATTTATAAATCATCATAACCAAGCCTTTATTTACAGCGATTAGTCTTTCAAAATCCAAATCCCCTTAGCGGGATCAAGGATTAGAATGTTTACAAAAGTCAGGTGGGATCAGTACCATTCCAATTGGGGGTAAGCTGAATGATAAACAAATAACAGCCACAGCTGCCGCTAACAACGGCGACAAAAATAAATAAAAGCTCAGGTAGATAAACAGAGCCGACTTTTATTTGTGGTGGTACCATTAGGGAAAGGAAAGATAAACGTGTCAACATAGGCGAGATGCGAGACGCCTACTGTTATAGGCTTTTGGGAATCGTCTTCTTTTTAAATATCTTTGGATGTTTCTAGGCATGACGGATTTGCTGGCCCTATAACTTTGACCCATAAGTTGTTCAGTTATAACTACATGGCTATGAATTATAATAGTTGTGGTACCCATTTTTTTGCTTTCTTTACTTCACGGTAGCACAGCTATAAGTATTTGTCAACGCATAATTGCAAACAATTCTCGCGTTATTGTAAAATCTGGATATATTGTGAAAATTTAATTTAAAATACAATCAATTCCATAAACATTCTATAGTTAATATGTAAATAGTAATGTTCGTGTCTTATCAAGAACACTTTGTAATCCCACGCGATTTATTATAAACTATTGGTGTTTGCTTTTGGTGGACCTGTTGATACCTATGATCAAAGCATGTAGATATAATATCGAGGGATTTTGATAGTTGGCGTTCTGTTCCGAAACCCAAGAGTAGTAAGTTCATTAAGAGTTGCCCGGAACCTTACTACTTGGAATTTTTATATTCTTCGTGAAACTGTAAACAAGATGCACACGATGATTTCCTTGTGGTCTCCAATTTCTAATATTGTTGCCAATTTGTACACGTCTGATAGTAGAACGGGCTCAAGGGAAGCACAATCTATAAAATTCTCGTCCTCTTGATACGTAAACCTTTTGTATTCAGACTCTCACCGACTCCCAAAGGCCCACATCAAGAGTTACAATGAAATTCACGAATCGTGATGCGAAAATATATTCAAGTCAAATATATTCCACTTTACTGTGAAAAGGTAGGAGAAATGCTGGCTTCATATCTAGGTTTGAAATAGGAAAAATTTTGTTACCTATCAAATACATAATGTGATTGTTTTAAAGTTAACAAATTTTACAGTACATACAACGTAAATATGCAGAGGAGGCAGAGGGCCATCTACGTTTCAACTTAACATTGATATGTTTATATATGTTTTCTTTATCCTACGTCTGGCAGTTCGTGAAAAATGGGAAATACTAAAAGTACCTTTTTTTTTGTTTTCGAGTGGAAACCTTCAAAAGGCGCCTGGACTTTTGGGGAAAAAGACTAGGGAGAGTGTCAAAGTCAAAGTCAAAACGTTTATTTTAATTAGGCCATTAAACGGCACTTTTGAACTCCATCATTTACAGTTCAGTAAAATAATAATATTACATTAATAAAGTGACTCTACTGTCCATTCGGAAAGGTAGATTCTTATGGAGAAGAACGGACAAGAAGTGTGTGAAGAGTGGGATTTTTACCTCACTAAAACCACACCGGTGATCACCATCAGCGAATCATTGAAGGGCCCCGGTACCTCTTAAAAGACCACTCCGGAACCCCCTATGGCACATCCCTGGGGAGACTGTAAAGGGGTCTCCCCTGAGCCTCGCTGTATACGGCAGCACGTGAACACTGTACCATCGTCCTTCCCGGGATCACTCGGTTCCCCACTTTGCACGCCTGCGACCTACATGATCTTTAAGTCTGCCTAGCCTTGTCGGTTTCCAGTCTTATCGACCGACGTCCGCGACGATTATCAGCGACCTCCTCAACCCAGTCACTATGTGATACGAAACCTCTTGGCAAGATTAGTGTCAAATTTTCTACAGGACATGAAAAAAAAAACAAGAAATAAACTGTTATTCTGCAAGTTGTTTAATAACAACATTCGAAATAATAATATTCTCAAATAAATGCGTTAGTGTATAATATAATGAACCAATTTATAACAGTATTTCGTAATGTCATGATGACAGTGAGCAGATCAAACCGAAAGTTGTACTGTGTATCAGTAAAGAGCCGCGCGAGCTGCTTAGACTTAGGTATACAATTACTAATATTATAAATGCAGAAAAGTGAGATTGAGTGAGTTAGTACGTTTGCTACCTCTTTACCTCCAAATAGCTAAACGGATTTGATTAAAACTCACAACTAGGGATTGCAATTTAGCATTGTATTCAATCCCGCGGGATTTTTGCTGGAATTACTTCAATCCAGCGAGATCCCGCATATATTTTGGTTGTTTTATGAAACTTAAAACAAATACTTTGTTATTGTTATAATCAAATATTTATTAAAAATACACAAATCAACAATACCTCACTGTATGTAATTGACTAATTATTTCACAGTTCGGGTACTTTGTTACTTATTAATAATTAAAAAAAAACTCCAAAAACAAAAGCAAATACCAATAATCGGTAATTATAATTTTTGTACTTTAATTGACTAAAAAAAATAATTCTAATGTTTATCTGAACTAACCAGTCTCCTTTATTTAATTTAGTTTAAGATTACAAATAGTATGTATTTTAATTTTCCTTACTAAAATCAATCAAAAATATTGTCACTTTACTTCTCTTTTTGTAAATATGATCTTAAGAAACAAATAGCATCAGTGGTGTTATCTCCCAATCGACTTCTTATAGTACACAATATGTAGCTAGCAGCCGGATGGGCTCTTTCTACCTCAACACTTGCTGGTTCAATAGTTAATTCGGTACTTGCGGATTCGCACTGCGGATCCATGAGTTGTTGCGGGATCGCGCTGGATTGCGTTATCCCACTTTGCTGGATTGCAATCCCTACTCACAACACAGCTACCAGACCATATCCTGCAATAGGACATATGATACTTTTCATTCCGGGAATATGTTCCCTTGGGATAATTTTCGATATCATACGGACGCGGAGTTGCGGGCGTCAGCTACTTACACCATGAATTAAAAAAGTAAAGTAACTCGAGAAGTTTGTGTTTATATGTGGTGTGTAATATTCGGAAACACTACACCTATAACTATTTGAAAAGTACCTATATTATTTTGAACTAGTTTTATTTAGGCTTGTCTTCTGGATTGTCCTTTGCTTTTTTATTGTCTTCTTCTTCAACATTTTCGTTTCCTGCTTCAGTTTCTTCTTTCTTTCCTTTCTTATCTTCTTTGACCTTTTCATGTTCTTCCACATTTTTCTCTTCTTTAGATTCCATCTGTTCTGTTTCTGCGACTACTTCTTCAGTCTCCTTTTGTTTAACTTTTTCTATCACTTCAGACATTACTTTTGAAGTTACCGTCTTTTTTCTTCGAGGAGTTGGTTCAGCGAATGTATTGACATCAAAGTCATGATATGACTCGGGACATCTGAAAAAAGTATTTGGTATTACATTGTAAGTGAGTTCTTGTCTTCTCCGTTTTCGACACAAGTAAGTTGATTTCTTGACACACTTTGGAATTATTTAATATATAAAAACGAATTAATAGTACATGTAGGCTTTTCTAATTTTAATCTATAAAATAAAGTTAGGAAGCCAATGTTTTCTGATAGTGCTAAATACTCACTCTATTTTCTTTCTCTTGTTTTTTTCAGTCACAGTCCATATCCGAACAGCATCACAAAAAGAGCTTTCTTCAGTAGCCTTTTCTAGCGAAATGTAACTATCACCGCAATCGATCCATTTCTGTTCGACAGCGTATTGCAGTGCGAAGGTAACACGGGCTTGCACAGTGTTAAACCATATCCGACAAGGAGGACCTAAAAGAAATAAGAACATATTAAAGTAAAACTAAGCTATGAGGGATCACAACAAAACTTTGCTATTCAATGTATACAAATGTATCGGGTAGTGGATTTTTCGTGATTTCTGGGTTGGTCCCAGAGTAAAAGTTGTTCAAAATGATGAGTACATTGACCCCTTTTCAGGTTTTGCGTTATTTCTGTCACACTCTGAACATATTTCATAATACCGAAATATATGTATATACGTAGTATGTATTGAAAATAAATTACAAGCAGTACGGCAAAATACAGTAGAAATACCTTTATACAAAAGTGGCACAACACTCCTGTACATTTTCAGTAGCCTTACAGTCTTGATTTTGGTGCTGACGCCGATGATGAGGCTGTTGGGTCGCAAGGTGTTCAGGAGGTAGGCGGTACGCCCACTCACAGTGGGGAGTATTATGACTCGAGCGTTGGTCTGATTGGCGGCAGTTGCGCAAGCCGTGGCACTGGCTTCGGCTGCGTTCACTGGCATTCTGACCTACAAATTTCGTGCTTTAACTTCAAGAACACCATGTTGTGTACCTAGTAAATGTGCCCTCGGAATATTTTTATATCACCAACCCTGGCTAATGTGTCCAGTGATCAAATGTGCTTTCGGTATTCTTTTCGGTAAAAATCTTGTTTGATCTTTATTGTTAGCTTTAGTCGATTATCAAAGAAAATAAAGTGCTGCTACTATATAAACTGGAAGCACGGTACAGAATAAAAAGCATTTACTTGAACATGTAGCGGCAACAATGCCGCCACAAGAAAATCTAACGAAGATAAATTTGTACGGTAACAAAACGAACCGCAACGCTATCTATCCCGCCAGCGACAAACTACAAACGAAATCATCAGAGTTTTCCGTACGATTTGAACGTATATAACAATCCAAATATCAACTACCAGGCAGTTGCCCACCGGACACAACAACCGCTCGGTCAGAGGATCCTCTCTTTTCGATGGGGGTTTGCGGGGACTTTACACCCTGTTCCGCATACCTCTATAAAAAATCCTCACTACAAGTACAACGATCCGTTCTACTTGCCGCTTATGTATACGTATTCGAGATATTGTATGCTGCTAGCAGAAACGCTAGCGTTTTTTAAATAAAAGTTTGTATAGTGATAGTCCGTTTCTTACCTGAGATACTAAGTTCCAGAAATCAGTCTTATTAACACAAAGAGGTTCCACACTTGCGCAAACATCGTTTATAGTTGTTATAGCGTTACACATATTATAGATTTCATTACATTCACTAAGAACGAAGCCTGAAGCACCTTGCAGTATAGCGTTAGTCACATCAGATATATCCCTGGTGCATAGATAGTCATTAAAAAGCAATTCTTTGAATATGTCACCTGATATGTAGAATGGTTTGCCAGCCTTACGAAAGAAAAAAAAAGAAATTAATCAGGCTGCTGCGGTCCAGAAATGTTATGTCACTATAATGTTATCGATACCTCACGACATTTTCCGGCCATGTATTTTTGTACCAGATACATGCGATTATACAACGCTGGTTCCACCTCATAAGGCAAAAACTCCCGTGAAATCATAATGCCATCAGATTCCTTGAAAAAAAATACATGTGATTGTAGGACCAAAAACAAAGCAACACTCAATATTTATATAGTCCCCAACAGTTAACTTTTCAGAAATCAAAAAGACATTGCCAGCCAAGGGCCCACGGACCATCGACTTTGTGTCTCACAATACAGTTTATTGCGAGCTGAATCTTACCCTGACCAAATCGTCGATGTTCATTAATCCTTCTTGGGTAGATATCCCAGCAATAAGCATAGGCCTTTTTAACAGGTTACTTCCAAAGAATTTCTTTATGTCCAAGATTGTATCGACTTTACGCGGATAGTTGATTATGATCATGTTTATCTGAAAACCATTGCATGTCATTTGTATTGGCTAAATAAAATACTTATAACCATAGAAAATGGCGTTTTAGAGGGGGAAATAAATATTTGTTTAAAGTTGTTGTATCTTGTTTATTTGTCCATCAATTTTGATTTGGTTTTCATAGTTAGTATTCTACTTTTTTATAATTATCGATAAATTAGTTAGAAAACAAATATTGATTTCATGAATTTTCCGTAGTAGGTATTGTCATTGCCAAACATACGTACTTGATATTCCACGGCAAATTGTAAAAGGTGTAAATCTTTCTTTGATATAGCATATGGATGGCTTCGTACAACACCCTTCATGCAGACGTAGGCCATATTTTCCAAATAACCTCCCTTAACAACAGTGCATTTAATTGATTTTTCTTCCTTTTCTATGCACACTAAAATTAATTCGTCTTGACTGATACTAAGTTCCATTCCTATATCAACATCGATTGTTAAATAAGGATTATCAACAAATATTATGTTTTTATTGCATTTATCAAAAACAGATATGTCAGTCGTTAAAGTTATTTCTGAATCTGTGTCTATTAATATTTGATGCACGTCCTGGATAAAAAGAAATAAACAAGTTTGAAACACAATTGATTTAGTAGGAAAAATAATTAGTTTTTAGGGCCACAGCAATAGACTGTTTATTTTCTTATTTTTGTATGGCAGATGTACAGGGTATTTCAGAATTGCGTAATTATATCGATGGCAGCAAAGTAGAAACGGACACCTACATTTTTTCGAAAATGCTTTTTTTACAAAAATGAGCTTATTTTAATCCTATTTACAAGTCTGTATTATTTTTTTTTCAAAATTCAAAATAATAAAGAAAATTTGACACGTAAATGAAGACATCTACACTGGATTTTTAAAAAACATCGCAGTAGAAACGGACATTTGAATTTGTCCGCCTTTACTTCGGAGCTTTGACAGATGAATGAAACGACGTAAACACGGACATCTGCCACTTGTTCGTTTATACGTCGGACTTTTTGTATAAGTCTCAATCTATGAATGTATGATTTATTGATTTTATAAGAAGATTCATAGATATTTTTCGTTAATTAATATACTACTTACTATGTACATT
>NDFZ01005482.1:57731-260693 GCA_002192655.3 Mamestra configurata
ATATATATTTTTCTTTAATGAATATACTACTTACTATGTACATTTTTGTTTATTCTTTTTTTTCAGAGTTTGACTCAGAAAATGAATTAATTGCAGAAAATGAAATAATGCTTAGAAGATGTTCTTTATTATATCCTTAAATGTATTACCGGAGATTATTAACTTACTTTATTAGATATTTTAAATGAAATGGGCACTTTTTATTAAACGTATAAACGGTAATCAGGCAGATGTCTTCTTCTACGTCAAAGTTTTTTCAGAGTAAAAAAAGACATCTACATTATTTCAGTAAGATAACGATATAGCGATAAAACCTATTACACAATTCATAAAGAAGGTTATTTTAAAGCATCATAGAAAATTTCAGGTTAATCGGTCCATAAATCTCAAAATAACCACTCTTTTAAACTAAATCTGCTCTCCTGTAAAGTTGCGATTTTGTAGATGTCCGTTTCTACTTTGCTGCCATCGATATTTAAGGATTATTTTAAAAAATCTTGCATGAAAAAACTCGACTGCGATAACGACAAAAAAGTTCTAAACAAATCACTTTTCAAGCAATATGATGCAGTTTGTGGCATCAAATCCGTGATTAAACAATAAATGTCACCAACTGCATCAGATACAGAATATCGCCCTTAAATAATGACCATGCACTTTTGAAACACCCAATACTTTAATTTGTACCCAAAATCAATTGATAAATCTTCAATGCAATAATTTACCTCTTCAAGAAGCCCAGTTTGTGTTATACATGTCTTCAATTCGATACACGTGGCACATGGCCATTCGTTAAGGAGACCATGTTTTTTAGCCAAAAATTTTGTAGCCATATCGATCCTGCTAATCATTCTTATTCTGTCAGCTTTAGTGCAATGAGACGTTTTCATTCGTACCACGTTCATTCCCTTTTCCATCAATTTCTCAAAATCGACTAGTTGTATTTGTGGATCGGCTGAAAAATATAACTGCAAAGTTTAACGAACATCGCTCCCCAGTCCTATATAATATAATACGTGCCAATGCCATCATGATTTCGTTATAAGAGAGAGACGAAGCTATACAGGACGAATAACAATATCCCTGTTTCACAATGGAGTCCTCGTTTTAATATTTCATACTATAAATTGTTTTTTTCTTTTTTTACATTGTTCTCATATATGCAACAAGGTTTATATAACCGGGATTTTTGTAAACATAAAATGATTTAAAAGAGTGTCCGTGGAGTTTCTTGCACGTTCTTCTCCATAGAGATCTACGCTTTCGAACGAGCAAATAGCTTAATGTTTTTGACGGACTGACTTTGACAATTCAAAAGTACCTACCTGATAATGGTTTATTTGAAATAAATGCTTTGACTTTGACTTGACTTTGACTTTGAGTCATGATAGCATTGACAAGTCAAAATAACGGCAGGCTCCACTAGGAAACAACAATAGACATTATCATATCAGTCCCTTCCCGCTGTCTGTACGCTTAGATCTTTTAAACTATGCAACGGATTTTAATGCGGTTTTCACTCATCATCATCATCGTCATATCAGCCGAATGACGTCCACTGCTGGACATAGGCCTCCCCCAAGTGTCGCCACAACAACCGGTCTTGTGCGTCTCGCATCCATCGGTTTTTACTATTATTTTTAAAAAAAGTCTAGAAGATTTATGTGTATTAAAATTATAAATAGTGTAAGAAAGTCGATGTTTTGCCAAGTGATCAAAAAGCGCTTTACGGGCGCACATCAGTTAATATTACCCGTGCGAAGCCGGGGCGTGTTGCTAGTGGATATTATTTTGCTGGCTGGCAAGATCTGTCCGCACCGAGTATAAGTCGCAGGCAAGTCAGTGATTAAAATAGTCACACAGTTTAGCGCGGAATTAGGTCTGCACATGCACATAAGTACACTTCTCATCAAAAAAATCGAAACACTTTCGTTTTTATTGTTTTTGTCCTAATTTTTTACAAAAGAGAATTAATTCCATGAAAAAAAAAACATTATTGTGTAGCTGGCAGTTTGGTCATTACAGTAAGAAGAAAAAAATCAAAATTCGAAATTAGAATTTCATTTGTTTATCCTATAAATGAAATTAATCACTGTTTTGAGACAAATGTGTATTTAGGGTTGGAGTACGTTTCTCGTTTAAAAACTAAAATTAGCGCTTGTCTTTAAACTTTTTGTTTCTTATTTCATTTACTGTGACTTTGGGACGTCTGAAAAAACTTTTTTTTCTAAAACATATGGATACTTCGCCCGCAGAAGCCGCCCAAGTGGTGGCATTGCTGGATTCTGGACTTAGTCAGCGTGTTGTGGCTGCAAGATTGCATCTAAGCTTATCATCTGTTCATAGAGTCTACAAACGCTATCGGGAGACTGGTTCGTTCACGCGCCGTTCAGGATCTGGCAGGAATCGGGTCACTTCTGAGCGAGATGATCGATTTATTGTAACAACCTCTTTACGAAATCGACGCCTTAACGCTTTTCAACTGCAGCAGCAGCTTCGCGTTGTACGAAGAGTAGCTGTAAGTGACTCTACAATAAGAAGAAGGTTGAAGGAACGCGGATTGGCACCGCATAAGCCAGCGAATGGGCCGAAATTAACTGCAGACCATCGAAGAGCGCGCCTTAACTTTGCACGCGAGCACCTAACTTGGTCATACCTTCAGTGGAGCAAAGTACTGTTTTCTGATGAGTGTAAAATTATGCTGTATGGTAACGACGGAAGGAACAAGGTCTACAGAAGAGATGGAGAACGCTTTGCACAATGCTGCATTGAAGAAAAGGTCAGCTATGGTGGCGGTTCGTGGACGGTTTGGGGAGGAATCAGCGCCGACGGTAAGACAGAACTTGCCTTTGTATCTGGGCCACGGCTGCCTGCACTAAACTCTCATCGGTACATCGAACAGTGTCTTGAACCTCATGTGATGCCCTATGCACATTTTATTGGCAACGACTTCATATTCATGCACGACAATGCTAGAGCTCACACCGCGGGCGTCGTACGAGATTATCTTACCGAAGTCGGTATCTCCATTATGGTATGGCCAGCAAGAAGCCCGGACATGAATCCCATTGAACATCTATGGGATGAATTAAAGAGACGAATTCGAGCAAGAGATCCAGCCCCAGAAACACTTAGCCAGCTGCAAAATGCAATCCAAGAGGAATGGGATAATATACCACAACATGTGATCGTGACTCTCATCCGATCGATGAAGAACCGTATGGAAGCAGTAATAAGAGCTCGCGGAGGGAATACAAGTTATTAAATAAACGTTTCTTACATTTTTTTTCATTTACGCGTGTTGTTTTACCCATTTCCTTCATATTCCATACAGGGTAAAAATTACTCATTATACAAAATACGAAACCTATGAAGACTTAATTTGAATTTAGAACATTAACATTAGGATTTAAAAACCTCATACTACTCACTATTAAATGACATTTTACATTTATTCCTAAATATACACATTTTTCTGATAATCCTTATCAAATCATAAACTGCGAGGTGTTTCGATTTTTTTGATGAGAAGTGTAGGTTGAGAAACCAGAGCTCCTTGTAGCAACTCAGCAACTGATATTTTGTAGAAAGCGCACCAGAAATAACTGAATTATTTCAGAACTGCAGCTGAACGTAGAAAGTAAACTCACAGCACCCAATAAATACAGGCTCCAGACAGTATACGCGGCACGATGCGTTTGCGCAGTGACAGTGTAGAATCAGGGAATAATGTACGTTGATGTGTTTGTGTATATAGACGAAATGTCGACTATGGCATATTTTCAGAAGGAACTCATGCTTATAACTTCAACTATTAAATAATTGATTTTTTGGAAGAGACAACGCAATTTGGCCAATATTACGTAGGCAATATGATATTCTATCAAAAACTGAAAACTACTAAAAAAATAATCAAAAGATGTTGTTTTTGGTGTCTTACTCGCTATTACGAGTATTATTGCGAAAGTTTGGATGGAGGGATGGATTTATGATTGTTTCTTCCTCAATCACGCTGGAACGGCTGAACGGATCTTGATGAAATTTGGCACAGAGGTAGATTATATTATGTCTGGAATAACACGATAGGATACTTTTTATCTCGGGAGTATGTTCCCTTAGGGAGAGGCAGCTAGGATACTATAAAACAAAGCAATGCTGCTTACCGATTGTTACAATAAGAAGAGATCTTCTGTGTGCAAAATTAATCTCTTCCACATACTTCGTATCAGTAATGTCAATGTCTTTAAATTCAATCGTGTCTGATAGCGTGTCCATTATAATAAATCTTCTACAGCACTTAAAATACCTTATAAATAAAACTATCTGAAATATAATATTTTACCGAACAAAATCAGACTTTCTAAAATATTTGTCACTTTTATATTGACGATTAGTTGTCATGTTGTTGATACTTGGTTCATAGACTTGGTTAAATGAAAGAAGTTTGGTAGACATGCTTACAATCTTTTTGGTTTTTTGAATGAATCTTCTTTCTAGTTCATTTTCTAGGATATCCTCGACCATGCATAAGGTTTGCTTATAAAATTTTGGCTGTTTAATGGTGGACATCCACTATGTTCGCGAACGTCTTACGCTCCGCGCTCCACATAATGAATGCGCTTGCGAACTTGGTTCGCACTTGGTTCGCAAATGTATCCACACTATGTGGAGCAGCTGCAGGAGCGCGGAGCGCAATCGGTTTGCGAACATAGTGGAAACCCGCCCTAATAAATTTTGCCGGTCTATTCTGTCAATATCTCATCGTGCCATTCCATCTTTTTTGCATGCTCACAGCTCGCTTCATGTTGACTTCACCTAAGCTTACACGGTGAGATGTTTACAGAATTGCACTGGCGATTTCGATATGGATTTGGATTTGTATGAACTGTTTTTTTTTGGGTCCCGAGTCAAAATAACATCCGCTGTAAAAGTTTAAGACCACATACCAAAAAACAAAGCATCGGAATAAGAAAATTTTATCAAAATGCTAACAAACATTGTCAACGTTTCTCGGCCATTCTTTTCTTATTTGCACAGTTAGCGGCAAGCTAATGGACAAACAAGGGTCGCGCCAATGTTGATTTTCAGTTAGACCGTGCAAGAACGCTTGTATCTTACAAGATTTATTTACGTCGCAGGCGGCTGCTTGGATGTATAACTTCCTCCGGCATGTTGAAATAAGAAAGTATGAGTTACACTTTCAAGAAATTATACCTATGATTCTTTTAACGTATTTTTAGGGACGAGGATGTTTCGTTTATTTGAACATCGTTGAAGACGATTTACCTTTGCTTGTGTGATTATGTTGCTTGGCTTTTGACGATCGGGGCCGGCCTGTGCCCTGCAATGATGATGATGGTGACGTTGTTTTCAAGTCAACTGTCATGAAGATTTTTTAGAAAAATGGTGACATGGTTTTTGAAAAAAAATATATACCCACTAGAAGCAACGTGTTCTCTACGTTGCTTCTAGTGGGTATATATTTTTTTTTTTTTAGGATAACTTATAGCTAAACGAATACAGTAAAAGTTTAAACAAAATATGGCCAATTTCAAGTTTCCACATGTATCATATGAAACAGAAAATTGAGAAAAAAAGAAAACTATATATATAACAGAAAAAAAAAAACAAATAAAAGCTTGTAAATAACTACATATTTACGCTCGAAGAAGCTATTACTTAAAATTTTAAATTAATAAGGACAATTATAGCATATTAGGTACTTTTATTTCAGTCGAAGACGCGACATGAGATTTTTGGTAGTTAATTGTTGCAAGGCTGAAAGAGAAGTCATTTGCCTTTTCCCAACGATATTGGGGTCGGCTTCCAGTCAATCCGGATTCAGCTGAATACCAGTATTTTACAAGGAGCAGCTGCCTACCAGACCTCCACAACCTATTAACTGGGTAACACGATACTTCTTGGCATGACTGGAGCCAGATTTACTGGCTTCTGACAATCCGTAACGACTGCCAAAGATCTACAAATGGCAGTCAGGACCAACGGCTTAACGTGCTTTCCGAGGCACGGAGGAAACTCGGTATGTTAAGATGGTCACCCATCCACAGACCAACCTTGGCAAGCGTTGCTTAACCTTGATCGACCCGTGCGGCTGTTATTCTTTAGCCACGAGCTCCTCCTGGAAGAGAAGTATTGACGGAATAATGACATTTTGCGTGAAAAAAGACTAGCCAAAAATGGATGACAAAAAAGCAGGTTTGTGAAATATGGATAAAACAATTAAAAAGGTATCAGTGCTCATAAGCTATAGATACCTATTAAATATAATATTACCATAATAATATTACCACCCTTTTATCGTTTATTGCGCAATTAGAATGGCTGGCGCGCTTGCTCATATTAACAAAACTAATTATATTACGACGATGTACGGAACCCACTGAAAATTCCTGTCTAATTGCGGGTAATGTCTTAATTTGTACCAATTATCGTCATTAATATTTATTAAGAAAGTAATTTTAGATTAATTTAATAATTCTTATTTTGAGCTTTGAAAATAATTTACTTTTAGGTGTATTTATTACTAACTAGGTTTTGCCTGCCTCTGGCTTCGTCCGCGTGAATACTGTTTCATTATCCTAAGGGAACTTACTGCCAAAATTAATTGTATCTATTGTGGATGATGTCCTGATAAAGGTCGTAATCTGTCCGTGTGCTTAGTTTCAATATCCGTTCAGCGGTTTTAAAACGTCAAAATAAAACAAAACAAACAGACGGACACACCATTTAAATTTAAATTAAATTAGTATGGATGACGTATGTAACTGTTTTCCGATTTGTTTATTTAAGTAATTTTATTTGTAGCTAGGTAACCATAGGTTTTTTGAACTCTTCTTAACTCTGCTTTCAGTATAACCAAATATGCCCTGAATAATAATCCTAATCCAATAAAAATATTCGTTCCTTATAGCACAACTACTTTTTAAACTAGTGTCATTTTTATAACGAAACCTTCAGAAACATCCACTTTACAACTTAGAAAAAAAACATTAGAAAACTTTGATTACAAAGGGTGGGTTCGAAACCTTTTTTTTTCCATAACTGAAGACGATACTCCTGGAGGAATAAACGGTTTGATATCATCGGGATCTGCAAAGTTTGGAGCCCTAGGGAGGTGCGGGCAAGTCCTGTCTCCATTTTATATCGTCCAAGTTGTATTTAGTTTTATATGAGTGGTTTTCTTCTTGGTTGCAAGCTAAGAAATGGGAAGGTAAAATGACATTTGTTGAGAATACTTACTAGTTCTCGCACAGTTTGCAGGTAGGTGTTACTGAACCATCCTTAAAAAAAAAAAGGTAGGTGTCATTTTCATTCGGATTAATGACTGTAACTGACTCTGTAATAATCTCTAGAGTCGGATATGTCACTTTGAGTTTGACCATCCGATTGGTGGGTTATATTTTCATAGCACAATTTGATGTGTGTTTTTGAATATAACTTCCGTTCCTGAAAAAGTAAAGATACTTTTCATTCGAGGAGAGGACAATAGGTGGAAATAAAAGCGAACCGCTAAATACGTAGGTAACAATACCTTTATTCAGGTGTATACGGTTACTGTTTTTATTAATAAAGTACGGTTAAAATCATGAAAACATTGTTCATTAATAATTCTGTTTGATCTTTTGTTTTCACAGAAATCATTAAATACAAAGTAACATTCGCTTATTTAACCACTCTTATTATTATTTTTAAATTCAAATGAAAGATAGGTCAAACATTAATTAATGATGTTAACCAAAGCTTCTACATCGATTTTTTGCAAACAAATCGGCCTCGTTGAAGTAAAGGGAAAATGTTGAAAAAATTGCCCCTCGGGGAATTGAAAAATTGGGGCTCGTCTGCGTATTTCAATTGGCTTAAAATTGGAACAAATTCTTTCAATTTTGTAGCAAGTAAGACCCTAAGAGATATACTTACCGTACTTATTGACATTACATTACCCCATATTTACTGAAGATTGCCGCAATTTAAGAAGAAAGATAGAAGGATAAAATATTTATAAAAAAGTACAATACACAAAAGCACAGTTAAATAATAAAAAAAATAAGAATCCTAATAAAAAATAAAACGATCACAATAACCAAAATAATAAAAAATATTGCGGTGCTGCCAACATCATACAAGTTAAAAATGGCAATAAATAATAATAAAATAATAAAAAATACTGGCCAAGTGCAAGTTGGACTAGCTCACTAAAGGGTTCCGTACAATTACCCGAAAAAAACATGTTTTTTGGTATGCCCCCCCCCCCCTTTTTAATATTTTTTGTTATAGCGGCAACAGAAATACACCATCTGTGAAAATTTCAACTGTCTAGCTATCAAGGTTCATGAGATACAGCCTGGTGACAGACAGACAGACAGTGGAGTCTTAGTAATAGGGTCCCGTTTTTACCCTTTGGGTACGGAACCCTAAAAAAGAACAACCAGAGTGCAGTGTGCGCTTCAAGGCTGCACCAAGTAGCAATCCAGCTCAGCTTGTGTCGGGCAAATACATAAATACAGAATATACCTGACGCTGATATTTTGCTGCATCCCTGTGAGGGCCTACGGACGTCAAGCTGAATTTGTGGAAGAACAGTTGTTTGTGTTATAGTGTTATTGTGTTCTATGAGAGTTAATGTCGTAAGTATCAAGTTTAATCGTTCACCAATGGAAAAGTAAGTAAATAATTTGCGGACAAAATAACAATAGATTTCTAAAATTCCTTGCATATTATGATTTTAGCTTGGTATGTACTCTACAAACAGTATCCTATTAGGCAGTGTTGAAAGTATATGGACCATAGCCTGAATACTTGCCTAACAGGTACACTAATCCACATGCTCAGTAGTAAAAAAAAACATTAAAAATAGTTCTTTTCACGCAAAAAGCTTAACTGCGACAAAGGTTGGCAAACCATTTCGAATAGGCGACCGCGCTATCCGTCCGGGGCACACCATCTACATAGCTTTTAGACAGGGCTTTCAATCAGTTGGTGACAGTTAGATTGAATCCAATATGGAGTGAAACCGACGGAATAACAGTAATTGACGGCCAGTGAAATTCTTTTCAATGGTAAAATAATCCTTCTATAAATGAAACTGTACAATAGAAATTGTGAGTCGAGTATGAAAGAGATGTTATTGTTTACAGTATTTAGTCTTCATGAAGAGTTTTTAAGTTAACCAAATAAATGCATTAAGATATTTTCATGTGCAACCAATCGCGGAAATAGAACCGATATTTATGAAAATACCTGACTCATCACATTGGAGGACTTCATTAATGACACCGATGCTGTAAATAACGTAGCCATCTACTGGGCCCAAACAATCTAAGGAGTTTACCATCGACTCGAAAAGAGGAAGAAGACTACTGCAGGCTGCATTGGCACACAGATCCTGATCACAGACGTAAGTCTAGCTTTCAACATGCAGTGTTCCCAAGTGCCCGAAAGTATTAAAGAGTCATTAAACTGAAAATAAAGAGATCATAATTATAATTTAATAATAATATCTAATAATTTATAATTTAATAATAATAATAATTTATAATTTAATAATAATTTATATCCTGGGACAACTCACACATGGTCATCAGATCCCAAACTAGGCAGAGCCTGTGCTATGGCAACCAGACAACTGATAAACATACTTATATATTACTAAATACATACATATTATTGACAAATTACACCCAGACATAGAACAAAATAATAATCATGCTCATCACACAAAGATTTGCCCTGGGTGGGAATCGAACCCACGACCTCCGGTTTAGCAGTCAGGGTCACTAACCACTCGACCAACAGGCCAGTCAATGTGTGTGTGATATTATAATTATATATATATATTCAGATGTGTCTTGTCTACCCTTTTGGTAGCTGTAGGACAGTTTAACCTTTTGAACGCAATTGGCACGTATACATGACAAGCAAGCGCGTTCCCTGTACGCCAAATGTCACGAATATGCTGTCACATATTTGTGACGTTTGGCGTACAGGGCGTCGAATTTGTGGATTGGCGTCGGGGATACGCCGATGCGTTTATACTCTGGCGTTCAAAGGGTTAAATAATAGAACAAACATCTTCCGGGAAGGCTCATCCCATTGTGGACCTCATCCATTGCTTTAATCAGGTGAGATCAAGGTAAGAACGTAGTGCTAGAGTAGCCAAATATTGCAATTATCAAACAAAAACACAAAATAACACCACTTCCTGACCTGACAGATTGTTACACCCGAAAGTTATTCTTATAAACTAGCAGCGAGTAGGTAAAGTGTACATAATTCGGTTACATCGCAGAAATAGGTCAGAAGGATGTGACAGCGTCCTAACGTAAGTCCATAATGGAGTTGTGCACATAGCCCGCTAATGTGTTCCGAGACTATTTATTTGTATTGACGCGTATTGGCTAATGTCCTGGTAAAGTATTGGTAGGAGTATCCTTTAGTTAGGATAAAAGTTTGTGTTGCTTTTAAGTGTATTTACCTGAGTTAGGTTGTGGCTTCCAGAGCTATCATCGTTCTCTTGTCTTTATTCGATTTTATTGGGGATCGACACAATTTTTTTACTTCTTGTAAATCATTCTGTTAGTTGTCATCTCAGTAATCAACCCATGTCTACATACGTAACTTGTTTTACATATTAATGTAGTCCAACCATATTTTTTTGTTATTTCCCTACAAACAACTACACAAACAAACTTTTTGATTTCACTGCCATCAACATCCATCCATGTGGCTTCTAATGTTTTCTTGTCATAACATTCTTCGTTTATATCATTCTACAGGCTATGAAGCTATTTGTGATTTTTTTTTGCCATTGGAATGTAAAACGAAGGTAAAGGCGTCTCCTACTAAGCCAAAACAGTATTATTTAGATGTAGCGTCGAAACGAAAACAAAAGAAAATGGACTGGGATGTGTGGAATTTATCCAATACTAGCCCTTTTCCCACGTCATCGCTTCCGTGGCCATACCTCACAGGATCCATCCAGTTTTCGGGAAAATAAGTAGCCAGTCAAGTAACTCGGCGATTGTGGAGATTTGTATCAGTGAAAAAAATCGTGGTCAACTTTCCTTTTACAAAAATAGATACAATAAATATTTCCTTTTATAATATAATATGTTTAGATTTGCATAAAACGAGCAGAGTATTCTGTGGTGTAGTGACACTAGTGAATGCCACTGAATCCCAGGTGTTGCATCCTGCATCGCTTCTTGCGCAACGAAATTTCATGAATAATATTTAAAAAGAACAAGCTGAATAATATTATCTAAGTCTAGCTTTATCCTCTATGCAACTTCAGCCTCTTGAACGTCGAAAATTATCCCACAGGGCTACTACCGCTATACCGGGGTAAAAAGCCTAAGGGTGTTTACTACACCAATCAATAGATAAACATCGATCGACGTTGATCGATTGAAGTGGTAGCTTTGGCTGATCGAGGGATACCGGGCGATAAACAATTAATCGACCGTCGATCGATGCCATCGATTCAGCGCGTTCAAACAAATAAACAAATTCTTCAGCTTTATTATATTGGTATATTAAACTCGTCGTCCTCACCAAAGCATGGACAGCAGCATTCTTTGTACAATGTAACAGCTAGACTGCGATCGCCAATCAGCCTGCCAAGCGTGGCGACTATGGCAAATGACGTCTTTCAGCTGGTATGATGATGAGTATACTCGTAGATAGGAAGTAGAATGAAACATAAACATAAGTTGTGTTAACCTTATGTGATATATATGCTGTAGTTGTTTATAATCCCTTCAAAAATAAAATCAAATTAAGGTAATAAAATACATGTTATATTCTCATACTACATAGCACGACTATTCTCTTCCACAGTATTACCACGGGACTAACCGCTTCCCCGTCACGATAAAGTTCTTAAAAGCAGTTCGCAGTACGAACATCAACATACAACAGACAATCGAGCTAACGGGACCAAAGGTTTAGTGCTAAACTTGTCCTGACGACCGTGTGTATGAACGTATACTGTAATTAAAACTTCAAGGGTTGGTTAAGGTCGAATATTACTGACTTTGCTGCGTATATGGAACTTTCCCCCAACGATGACTTGCTGGTCTCATCATGATTTCGTTGTGAGACAGAGACGGACGAATATCACTACTTATCTCTTTTTTTACAACGGAGTTGTGATTGACACATCGTAGATGGGAAGTATTAGGTACGATTCCTGCCTTAAAATATGCATTTTGAAGCTTTACAATGATGCTTGGTCATGGGCATAATTTTGATCGTTTACTTTTAATACCTACCTTTATTTTCTGTTACTCCACTTTTGTAGTATGATCAAAAATGTATCATGGTTTTGTTCTTTTTTAATCATGATTTTGTTACAAATATGACGTAGGTACTATGTAGAGTTCACATTTACGTACTTTAATTTGTTAAGAAACTTCAACTACCAAAACTACGCCCGAAACTTTAGTACCTTCAAAATTCCTAAACATACACAGACCTCGTTTGAATAGCGCAAATTATTAAATGAAAACCCAAACATTGAAACTTACAAACCCCAATTATCACAGCAAACATTTAGGAAAATTGAAATTGAATTTGAACACTGTCGAATCAATGCAACTTTATTCTAATGTTCCGTTGGTTGTTAACCAATTAAACAATTGCATAACTGGATTGTTCGGTTGACGGGAACGGATTTTGAGTTTAGAACAATATGGCGTCGCGACCGTTACATTCAAACTTGCATCGTTCGCTTTGACTCGTTACCATGCTTCATTTTGCAACGAGTTGTTAGTTTCCGTGTGAGAAAGTACATTGAAGTAATACGTTTATATGAAATACAGGACCCACAAGGATAAAAAAGAGTGATCCAATTATCCGAATGGCCTCATTTTCAAAGATTATATCTCTTACATACTTAGTTAAAGATTTATTAGTCTTAAAAACATATTGAAGTCATAGTGCCAATTCTACTATTTTTAAGCAACGTTTGCATTCGCATGTCAGTCGCGATCTGTCAAAAATATGTGGATATTATGGCTTTTTTGATAGATACGAATGCAAACTTGGCCCTCAGATAACAATTTTTAAAGTAATGGGTCTTTTTCTGATAAATTAGTAGTCAAGCTATTCAAGAGCTTTCAGGAAAGTATCGCTTTACAAAGTGCAAGAGATTCTCACAATTAGAATTTGTGGTCGTGATTTTCTCTAAATCCAAAAGAAAAAGCAACCCAATTTGGAGCCAAAATTATCTGGGTCAAAATCATTCCAATTGAAAAAGCCATGATTACCACTCAACCAGTATACTTGTACGAATAAATGTAGGTATTTATCCATGCACATGTTTCTCGAACAGCCCAGCAAACTGATGCTATTAAAATAATATAATTGTCACTACGTACCCTATGTCTTCATGATAAAAGTATGTTATCTAGGTCGTCACTTGTTCATTATACGACACTCTCTGAAGTAGATTTCAGCCACAGTGACATGATAAAGCAGTAAGTAAACTTCTGGTGTGTAAAAATTCTGAAAAACCTAGTAAATAGGAATTATATTTCCTGTTCTTTTCTTTACAATATTTACACAAGTCATCATTTTATCTTTGCTTTGGCGATGCTAAATCATACTGCAATGCAATGTTTATGCTTTTCAGCCAGTTACCACACATGATGATATTCTTACGTAATTGGTCATGGGCAACTAAAGCTAAATATAGACAGTTAATGGACACTCGTGTTGGGCTGTGTAAGAAGTTACTATCATACTCAAAGTTTTTCAAAGTTTCACTACCGTCATCCCAGCTACAGTGGCAGGCGACGCCTCTTAAGTTTCTACGTCGAAATTGCTATTAGAGAGATTCGCGCCTAATGGACGCGTAATTGACTGCTTCGCAAACTAATGGACAATTATGACGATAGACGTACATTTTACGGGAATTATAATATGGTTACGTAACCTTTATTATATGCTGATAACGATAAGTCAAGGTGTGTAGTCGAGTTTTAAAGGTCAGGAGATGAAAAGGTCAACTGAAGCAGTTTATTGTTTTCACATCTTCATTCTAGTTTTTTCAGTAGTTGAATTACGTTTGTAATTTATTTATTTTTATGTAATGTTTATTACGTTATATTCCTACGAATAATAATAAAAAAACAGAGACATTCTTTCTGTGGTCTCTTCCTGCAAGCTTTAACCGCAAAAATAATAAATCTGACACTCACACATGCCAAGTTTAAAAAGAAGTGCAATATGCTCATAATTATTGTCCATATTTTTGGGATTAAGCCGAATGAAAAAGAACTACCTATACTTTCACAAATAGTAAGCATACAAAGACAGTTAAATATACCATTCATATGATTATGTAGGTACATCACAAACTATCAAAGCACGGTGAACCGGTTTCTATGGATCTCGTTAGTGACACGGTACATACAATGGTACTCATTAATCACTAAGTTTAAATCCAATTAAGCAAAACTGTTTATCTACACAAAAGCGGTTGCATATTCGTAGGTTTATATTCTCTGGGCACGCCACAATTGCGGCGGTAAGGCCCCTCTTTGAGGAGTGGCTGGAGAGGCGCCACGGCGTCCTCACCTTCCGCCTGACGCAGGTACTTACCGGACACGGCTGTTTCGGGAGGTACCTGTTTCGGATTAAGCGGGAGGACACGCCCGGGTGTCAGCACTGTGAGGATCGCCCGGAGGACACGGTGGAGCATACGGTGGAGGTCTGCCCTGCTTGGGCTGAGCACCGCCGTGTCCTCGTCGAGGCGATCGGCGGCGGCAACCTCTCGCGTCCGGCCCTGGTTGAATCCATGGTCCGGAGCGAGGAGGCTTGGGAAGCGGTCACCTCCTTCTGCGAAGCAGTAATGCTAGCGAAGGAGGAGGCGGACCGCGCGAGGGAAAGGCAAGGCCTTCGTCCCAACTGCCGCAACAGGAGAAGACGCCCCGGGCGTCGGGAGTCGCAGGGCGATCCCCGGCCACCGTAGGCGCGGGCCTGCGGACGGCGAGCGTTGGGTGGTTCGCTGTCCGATCACCACCAGGCCCGGGTCGATGGCGCGTTGTGTTTCACGCGCGCCTCAAAGAGATGTCAGCAAAGAGGACGGGGCCCGGAGCCTGCCAGGGTAGCGGAATTTGTTCGAAAGAGTCACCGCGGCCCTGGTAAGCAAAGGGCTTTAGAAGGAACACGGATGGGTTTTAGTCAGTAAGAGTCTGACTCGTCCTTCCGCTCCACCCAGAGCGGAAGAAGTCATTTGATGATTTCCCATCCTTAAAAAAAAAAAAGGTTTATATTCTCGTTATCGCGAAAACGTTCCAAATTAAACTTTGGTAATAATTGTAACTTGAAGATTGAAATTGTTATGAATATTCTTTAAGATAAAAATATTCAGCAGTACCTACTGCTGCACAAAATTCTGTAATTTTGATTCAACGCTAATCTTACTCATTGCTGCGTTGTGTGTTTTTAAACATATAAAATAAAAAAAGTGTCAGTAGGGACGGAACTGAAATGCATACTAAACAATGAAACGTTATTATTACAAGTAGCTATAGCTACTTGATAAAAAAGTGCCGGTTTGTTCTGACAACATCTCACCGTGCAAACTAAGGTGGAGTGAGCATGAAGTGAGCTGTCATTCCATATTGTTTGTATGGATTGGTAGCTGACTTCATGTTCACTTCACCTAAGTTTAGACGGTGAGTTGTTTACAGAATCGCACTGGTGTTGTGCTGCTTTGTTAGTCTAGTGATCACTAGTCTAACTAGTGCGTACTAATAGCATAACATCAGTGCGAGCGACCGAAGCGAGTTTTTGAAGTAAAAAATTCTTTAGCGGCGTTGTGCACTTTTTGGGATGGGTTAAAAATGTTAAACTCGCGTCAGAACACGTGATCTGATCGGAAATACGTAAGACGGAGGTTGAGTAGACCGCCAGCGCGGCGTAGGAGTGGAAGTAATATCCCCCTCTCTTTCTACCGCTCGGCGAAAATGTATACCGCAATGCATGCATATGCAATTCGTGCGAAATTATTCCCTAACCATTCCAAAATATCCAAAATTGCACAACGTTAATGTTCAAGTTTTCATTTCTGCCGGCAGTCCCGGAGTGCAACCCGTTGTTTTTTTTGCAAGGCCTACGCATTGCTTAACACTGAGGTTCTAGGTTCGATTCTCGGATCGGGTAAATGGTTATTGTATTTTTCCTAGTGTATATGCTCGGTTCATGGTAACAGAATCGCCCCCTTTTACATTTCTAATATAGTAATAACTCTGCCTAACCCTTCGGGGCATACAGGGGTGTCGTCATGTTATTTTACAAACTTCCTTTCTTCATAAACATTCTAGTCACAGTAACACATCAACAGATACCCTCAACACATCAATAAAATCTCAGATAAACTCAATACCTAAACGAGTAGAATCAGTGACGCTGGTCAATATTGCCAGGCACTCAAGTGTCCCTGATGCGTGAACCCTGTGGATTTCCGATAGAAGAAGTCGAGAGCTGTGTCCATACGGTGTGGCAGCGGGCATGTTTGCTAATCTCAGTGTGTACCGATTATCCGTCATATTTGATCGGCTCTGTACCCTGTTCGCTGTTAGATGTTGAGATATGAATGCGACAGTCGGTGTATTCGAGTCTTATGTAATGTAGTTCCATGAAAGGTAACAGTTAGTAGTTATTGTCTTTCATATCGTATTATGTGAACTGTGTTTTTCAACAGCGAAATTGTCATTAGTGGTGTAAAGTACATATGTCCCATCCATCTTTTCGTCTTATAACCAAGTTAGCGGATCTTGAAACCTCTAATTTTTCAGCGAAACACCTGCACCAATGAGGACTTAATTAATACTATTGGAGCCGCTATAAACGTGGCCTCCCACTGGGTACAAATTGTTTAACTGTTTAGTTTATAAGATAAATGTTATGTTGTTGGCTTGCAATACGCTTTAGTGCAAACTGTTAGTATAGTAAGCATCATCTGCCTAGCCTATTCCCAACTACATTGGGGTCGGGATTCAGCTAAATACAACTATTTTACGTGGAGCGGCTGCCTACCAGATCTCCACAACCCATTAACTGGGTGACACGGTACTTCTTGGCAAGACGAGTCAGATTTTAAGGCTTCTGGCAATCCGTAACGACTGCCAAAGATCTACAAATGACAGCCAGGACTAAAGGCTTAACGTGCTTACCGAGGCACGGAGGAGTCTCGGTATGTTGAGATGGTCACCCATCCAGAGACCGACCTCGGCAAGCGTTGCTTAACCTTGAAGATCGACCAGTGCGGCTGTTATTATTTAGCCACGAGTATAGTTAGGAATTGTTAATAAATAAATAATGATAAATGAGAAGCGATGTAGTTTTGAATGGCTAGCGAGTACAGGCATAATTTTGCCATGCTACAAAATATTTACCAGCATATCTTTTACTATTATATCATCTAGCTTACTATTATGGTAATAATTCATACGATTAGACTGTGACAGTTTGATAATGTGATGATGCATTAGTGTGACATAGTGTATAGTGTGATAATTACACGTATTATCGCAGTAATTTCCAGAAGATTAATATCATAACTGTACCTGAGTTTGTTCTGGTGCTTGTCGTTCCAAGTTTTAAGGGTCCAGGATGCAACGGTTTTAATGTAACTTATCGTTTTATTTTTTTAGTTTAGCATTATCGGAATATAGGTATTATTCCCACTACTGGAACACAGGCTTATTTTCTACAATGCGGGCCCAGTTCGGAATGGTGGATGTCACATAGGTATATCTTAGAACATTTGGTTCCGATTTTTTTACTTTGCTTTCTTTTTAGCTGTGAAAAAATTCGAGTTACCATAGTTTAATTTTCACCTTGTGAATAGAACAATAGAGATCATTTTCCTAAATTGGCGGTTAACAAAACTTTGGAGAAGAAGTAGAATAATTATTTTGACTGTTGTTAAGATACATTGTAAGGAAATCTGGGTCACTTTTACCGCAGCACATTTTATGGTTTAACTAATTTAAAGTCCTTTTACGGTTCTCAGTCTTTGGCTACTTTTAAAACTCATGAAAATAAATATTTCATAAGAAGTTAATAGCAACACTTAAAGTCCGCAAAGTGCTAAATACTGAATAGTATGCGGTAGAGATACTTACGCCAAATTAATATTTTCTTGAAAATAAACTACCACTAGGAAAATGTGAATTCCCTGAAGAGCTATTTGGACCACGTAATTTATAATATTTCGATACCAGAAATATCAATTAACTTAGGGATATTTTGGCATTTTGCGTAAATGAACCTTACGTTAATTGTCGTAGAGGCAATTTGGCATTTTGGGTAATGTCTCTTACGTCAATTCATACTTTTGGTATAGATTTGATTCCAGTAATTTAACAGTGTATACTTAAAATGTCAGTGATTCTTTATCTAAGAATTTTTTTTTATCCCAAAGCCGATTAATGTATCTCAATGTTACCAATTTTCTTAAAAAAATATAATGAAAGTTCGAATTTTTATTGTATGCAGTAACTTGACAGTTGAAGGGTTCAGTTTTTTACAAAAAAAAAAAATAAAGAGTTGGTTTAAGAATTAACTTAAATAATGTACATAAATGCAAACTTTTTATTTTAATAACTTCTCTTATAAACACGATACAATTACAAGTCGAACTATACTATGCATGTGATTCATACATTAATAGTTGATTATTTTAAAACATTACAATTTTATTTGAGTAATAACTTCCTACTTCCAATTTCCAAAGACAAATAAAGTAAATAGTTCCATTTACTAAGGAAGATCTTCCTTGTGAAAGCAAAAATACTTTATGCGTCCCAGTTGGTCGATACGGAATTCTTAGAAACTGAATTATCCACCGGGGAGAGAGGGTAAATAAAACCCACCCCAAAATAAATAGGGCTAACAACGTACACGTAGGCAATCATTTCGTTAAGAAAGTACGAGTCAAGTTATTTCTCTTGGGTGTCAGCGGGAGGGCGGGGAGGTTGGGAAACTTTGACCACAAATCACTATTATGTCAACTTGTAGTGGACTGTGAAAGCCTTTGCGTTTTTAGGGGTGCATAGATTATTAGTTATTTCAACTATATTTTTTATAACGATTTCGCGCATTGACATTACTTATTCAGTTTCCCTTGTCTGTTCTAAGAAAGCTGGGTTTTCCACAATGATTTGGGAGGGTGCTCTGTCTATTGTTTCCCACTTGTGGCAACTTACGAGATTGAAAAAGAAACATACTGTTGCTGTAGCCATAATGTTTTTAAATATTGAAACGTAAAAAAAAAATGATGACCTCAGCATGAAGACGGATTTTCTCTACTTTTGTTCGTGTAATAAATAAATTCAAAAATTCATTCGTACTCGTATATTATGTGTTTGAAACGAAATTTAAGTTAATTTTAATAATATTTTTCGAGAACCTTTCTGAAACCGATAGTAAAGTGCAATAGAGTCTTCATTATGGTGCAAAAGACACTAGGTTAACCTAATTATAGTTGACCTAGAAGTTACCTGGGAAAATGGAACAGCTTTAAGATGAACTATAATTACCCTTCCGCCGTTCCTGCGGGACTCGATTAGAATGAAGCTAGGAAACTGGAAATGTGCTAGAAAAGTGTCTCTCGCGAAATTAAAGTTAGTGAAATACAGTTTGAACTTCGAATACGAAAAAAAATATTGCCATGAAGATGATTATTATTATCATTATGATTTATCTTACAGAACTATAAGATACTGATAGGTATTCACAGTTACTTGGCGAATTTCTTTGTTTGCGGGTAAGTATCAACTTCAAAAAGTAAATAGGCTCAATAAGAAAATCAAAATCACTGTTTAGTAAAAACATCCGATCATAAAAAATGTAGGCATAACTTATTCTAACACTGCGTCTCTTTACTGTCTTAAAGTAGAATCAAAGCGTCATGATACCATATCCATGACATAATATTTCTAAGATCAACCCGCTACCCGGTACGTCAGTTTCCTAAGTGACACAAATAGAGTAGCATCTCTGCATACGGGCAATATAAAACGTGCTTGAAAACTTATTACTTCAGATATTGCTTCAATACTGTATGATATCGCTAGATTTCACGCCACACTGCATTTTAAGATGTTGTGTTTAAATAAATGTTATTTGGTTGTGTCATGTTGACTCAAAACAGTTCAGTGCTTATTTTCATACTTTTTGTTTCGAGGTTAGAAGAAACTCCTCGTTGACCTAGTAGACGCACTTGGAAAGTGCAAGGCCTACTTTGCGTACTCGGTCGAAGAAATAGCTTAAAAGTTTTCCTGGTCGACGTCTACTTTAAGTTTTAGGTCGTTACTAATTGTATTGTTGTTTTATACAAATGTACGAGTCGGTTGTTCTTTAAGGTGAAGGTACGTGAGCACATTCGCAAAAAGTTGGTACAATCATCACGGCGTTAATTCATCGGATTCGTTTTTTTAATAACTTTTTTTATGTGTATGTATGTATCTATGTATTTATAAATGTTTTTAATTTTATTTTTTCTCTTTTTTTAGTATTTCTTTAAGTTACAACTGACATGTTGTCTCTGCACCACCCTAAGGTCGACTGGTAGAAAATGCCTAAGGCATTAAGTCCGCCTTTGTACAGTGTTTCTAGTAGCGCATAAAGTTTTATTAAATAAATAAAAAAATAAGTATGAAAAAAAGTCAGTTTTCCAGAAAAAAAAATACAAAACTAATCAATTACTGATTTTGAAAAAGCAATAATATGCTTTATATCCAAAGTTTATTTGAATTTAAAACTCAAAGTCCAACCGAAGTAAGAGTAAAAATCGCGTTACCTGTATGAGGTAATCTTGATTATAATTACATTTTTATTCAAAAATTTAAATATAATCAAGATTACCTCATACAGGAAATGCGATTCTAAAGTGAGGTAATCTTGATTATAATTACATTTTTAATTTATTTGTCTGAAGATTTCAACTGTGTTCCTACGTAAAGCTCGCTGGCAGACGAATGGGCAACGGAGGCTTAGTAATAGTGTTCCGATGTTTACCTTTCGAGTATGGAACCCTAAAAACGTATCAATCGACAGTTGCCAAAACGATCAACGGCCGCCTGGTAGCGTATTTACTTGAAATTATGACTTAACATTTTTTACGATGGCGTCATCATGTCAACGGGGTTTGGCTAATTACCCTGTAACATTCAATTTTCTTTAAAAAAGGAGCTTACTGAGGGTTGTGTTAAAACCTTCTGTATAAAAGCGTGAAGCCCTGTGTATACTTCACGATTTAAAATACCAATGAAAAAAAATATCCTTTTCAAATAATCTGTTTACTTTTAAAGCTCCATAAGCCATGGTGTCCAACTGCTGTATTTGCTTTTTACGTTCTATGAAAACTCTTGGATATATGTATCTAAGTAGGAGCTTAGAACATTGCAAATACCATTACCTAAAAGAAAATTATTTTTGGTTATTATTAGATATATTTTGTTTTCTACTTTATAAAAATTATGAAGGTATGGATTACCTCAAATCATTTATGAGAGTGAAACTTGAGTGGGAGTTACATCTTAAAGGTATCATAAAGCCTACATTCGCATCCCATAGCAAGTCTTAAAGTTAAACTCATTTGCTTTAAAGTTTAAGCTAAAAAATAACCATTAATTCTTTACTAAAAGCACTGCAAAAATAACGCAATTTCGCTACAAAAATGTTTTACCCTTGGTGAAACCCGAGTACAAAGTTGCCCAACTTCCCCTTGACTTTGCAATGAAAAATACACACAGTGTCTCAGCTGCACATCTTATACAAGTCGTTAAAATGGACTGGGGGAGAAAGGGGTTATTATGATCCCTGGACGATGACCACCATCATAACTTTTATGTGAGGAACCTTTAATAGTGCTTTATAATTCAACGTTGTGTTTTGATGGACATGTTCTAAGTGTGCTTGATTGTGGTTCTAAAATGTTTGCTGGAAAATTAATGAGTTTTGTAGTACGGGTAGGTACCTACAATTTTATGAGGACTGTAAATTGAGATTGTTCGGACAAAGAGTTAATTTCAAGCCTATTTATTTATATATTACGTTATGTCAGTATGACATGTTTATAAACAGGGTCTTATATACGATTGTATCCCCCAAAGGAAAATGTAATGGGTGCTTATTTACGAGTACATTGCTCAAGACTATCATAAATATTTTTTCTCGAATAAACAAACATAGCAAAACAGACAGTGTGTAAATGTGTTGTGCAATGTTAACCCGTTGAGTGATGGACAAAACGTCGCGTTATTTTTCGCACATATTACGTCATTTATTACTACGGTTTCTGCTTATTCTCATTCAAATTACACACTATAATACGTCGTTATAACATCTATCAACGCTAGTTCTATGAAACACAATATCGCACTGAAAATACCCATATAAAAAATCCACCCAGAAGTTTAGTACTTTTTCGATGATCCTATTGAGAATTTAAAAAAAAAACTCAATTGTTAATCATCGCTATTCTTATTGGCAATAATCCTGTAATTAGTAAAACATCGCAAATAAAATGTCATCATTGATCCAAAACAAAATGACCTCATAAGTTCTTCCAAGAACATGTTTTTGTCAGTTCGATGATAATCCTAAAACATTTACAGTGCCTTCAGTCTTCGTTTTTTGTGAAATATAAAATCCCAATAGTAGACAGTCGGTCGGGATTTACTTAGTTACGTAACCGCTACGGGGTGTCTTATTTTCTCAAACCAACGTACCGGGGACCGCATTAAAGAAGCTTACACAAGTGTATAGCTTGCATTGTAGGGACTCCATATGTTATTCTTGAAGGGTATATATCCTAAACTTTATCTCTTCACAAATTGACTTAAACTTCGGAAGGTTTATTCAGTATTTTTGCCTTTCATCGGGTATTTCGGTCAGCAAAGGTTTAGGTCGAAAATATGTGATGCTTGAGTTTGGTTTGAACATAGATAAAATAACTAGCGGTAAAAGATAAGGGCCACCAACAAATAAATACCAAGCATTCAATAGTCTCTGTGCGTTGCTAAGAATTTATTTGAATATCTTGGAACCTACAAAGAAACTACTTATCTTGAGCGAAAACTAGAAAACAAAAAACAATCAATTTACGCTGTCCGCGTCCGCTGAAACGTATTTTAAAACATAAACAAGCTGTTTACTCTTTCCAATCCTGTCGTGCTCAGCAAATTTCCCAAGTCCAATTCCGTCCAAACCAATAAATTCTTAGCGTCCCTACTAAACCGTAGAGCTGGTATAGCAAAGTTAGTGGACTCCTTGCTAGACACAGCGTGGCAGCCGAGTTGGAAGCCACAAATTGCTCAGGGAACTTACCTTCGGTGACTGACAGGAACTTTGTGTCACGCAGTTTACTTAAGACTTTAATGAACACCTACAGTTGCTTAGATCATTTACGGTTCTTGCTAATGTTAGTTGCCTTCTGCCTTGTTGCTTATACCGCTTCAAAGCCTTTGTTCCAACTTACAAGTAATATTCCGCGGTAAGGATTATTATTATAATCGTGTGTTGGTTGATAATGTTGGGAGTTTGTTAATTATTAATTAATTAAGTTTCGTTTTCGGTTGATAATTTGTGTTGGATACTCGTAAATATAGATATAGGATGCGATAATGATGACTGAGATAATATGAATAAGGAATATTATAGACAAACAGAAATCGGTACACGTGGAGTTATATTATAAAACCTACATATTACAGTAAAGTTTTGTCAAACAAACATGTAAATAAAGTAATTTCAAACAAGTAATGTCAAATAAATAATTAACCACACGCGAAACGCCTTTAAGCTCTTTAAACTGTTGGGTAACTTCATTAAAGGGTATTAAACTTTTGTTACACATGGGATTAGATAAATTAGGCCTTTGATGTTGCATCAAAAGACTTCCCGCTATTTGTCGCAGTACATAAATAGTACGTGTTTAGTTTTAGGCGATTTAATTTGGATACGAAATATTTTGGAAATTCTTTTGTTAGATTAAAAAAAGTTAAGCCGGGTACTCACTAGCGAGCCTTAACCGTAACCGTTGCATGTACTGTTATCAAAAACCATAGTGTATACGTGGTTCGCAAACCTGCTGCGAGAGGTACGCGTACGGCTAGCAGCGAACTGACGATTACAAGATACTCTGTTGGATATTTTAATTCACAATATGGCAACACCAACATTCAAATGAAAATTATCACATAAACTGTGGCAACACCTCCCCATCCATCTGTGCAATAGTTAAATAAGTTTTATTAATATGTATTAGTTTATTATTGTTTAAGATTATTTTGTGTAATATGTCTATGGGCCTCAGCAGCCTGATAATAAAATTATTATTATTATTAATACAAACATGAATTCTACTTGTCCGCCGTTTTATTTCATCTTCCTCGGCACCAACGTACCAGCACCTCATCAGCACGGTCAGCACCCATCACTATTACACCGCTGCACAAATCATTCTATAATAGATTTGTCAGATAGATTTCCAAAAAAATATTGGACCCGTATTTTTTCTTTTTTCACGTAAACAAAAAATTAAAACGCATTGAAAACACGCGTGATGTCACTATGATGGTACAATTTAAGGCAATTTCTACCAGCGAAGTGACGCCACGCGTGTTTAAAATACCCTATTGTAACGTTGCACGTAACCGTAACCGTTACCAACAATATATTGAGAACGTGGTTCTCGATCTTGCAACGAGCGCTACACGAGCGGCTCACAGCGAACCGACGATTGTCGGTTTTTGTTGCGAATCAAAGGGCGCTCGCAGTGCGCTCGTGGACGTCAAGAGTAAAAGTTGTTGTACGCCGCTCCGAAACATCAAATCGATTGAATTCATTGGATATTCAGTATCAGTTGCAGTCATTTATGTGTCTTTTATTTAAGACCACTAATTTCTTGATTAAAAAAAAAACAAAAGTAGATCACTTCTTTCCCGATACATTCCATGATTCCAACATCTTCGTAGCCGCTTATGCTCATCGAGTTAAGCATCTACAAGTATGATGCTGCACCAGCGAGACACTTCGTCCGAAACATCGTGGAAGTACAAATCAAAACTGCAGATAGATCCGGCTTGTTCTTACAGTCACAGTGATGTGGACTTCTAGTGCATACTAGAACCTCGTTGCTATACCTGTTTGGTTACAGTTACAGCTGAAATGAGTACGCTCAGTGAAAGCGTTTGTGCTAACGCCATGAATCTAAACTGCACACGTACACACTAGAACCCTGTTACTGTATCACGCACGTTACAGTTACAGCTCGCTGGTGAGTACCCAGCTTTACTGGTTTTCACGACATATTAAATATATTCTTTCGGTGTTTGAGCAAATTGCTGTGATGATGAGGTATAAAAAGATCACTTTAAAAAAAACCAAACGTGAAACTTACAGAGAGGCACGATGGGACAGTGAGAAAAGTATATACATGTCAACCTTTTTTGTTTTTCCTAGACAAACTTCTATGGAAACGCATCGTAGTCTTTAGGAGCATTAATTTACCAACATATACGAGTAGTTCAGAATGACTATCTAAAATATCTATAATTTTTCAGGTGCAACTCGGTCGGTCGATATCAGCATGAGAAGTGTGAAAATGGAAGCCATTGATGTTAAGTTCTCACAGCGGCATACCACAAGGGAGTTGAACTGACGTGAAGATATTATACTTTGAAATCAATTTCTCTTCAGTACATAACCAGTGGGTCGTTAACCCCTTATATAGAGGGTTGAAACTTGTGCAAGCGCCCTAAGAGTAATCAAAGAGATCAGAGTAAACAAGAACTTTGACTGTCATGCGGGTATGTATGTATTTCATTAATTACTGTCCTGCATATGTTTGTCTCTTTGGATTTGTTTAGTACAAAAGTTATTGGATTTAGTTGAATAAATGAGGAGACAATTTTACTACGTATTTTGTTTTAGTCAATGTTTATTTGGTTGTTTTTATAGTGGAGTTAATTAATTAACATAGCTGGCGAAAGGTACACCTCTCTAACCCTTCGAGGAATGCAGGCGTGATATTTTTATAAAAATATGCCATTTTAAGAGTGCGTTGAGTTTTTTGATTAAATCTATACGTAATTATATTATAAATGTTTGTTACTAAATCGGGTCAGAACGGCTGAACGGATCTTGATGAAAGGCACAGAGGTCGATTTTATTTATTTATTTAACTGCCTGAAAACTAAACCACAAAATACTAATATAATACCTATTAAGTTAGTTTTTTGTAACAAAGTGTAAACAATACTATTTTTGCGAATTCACCCCAGTGACATGTGAATATATCAATTTCGACCTGAGTATGGTGGTTGGTGGTGGATGGTGCGAATTGCTCGAGTCAGAGGAGTTTTGGCCAGCAAGTTGGTCTTGGCAAAATGTATCAATATTAATATTGATACATTTTTTATCCCGGGAGTATATTCCCTGGGGATAATTTTCGATATTCACGTGAGCAAAGCCGCGGGCGGCAGCTAGTAGGTAATATTTTTGTGTAAGTAAAAAGATTTATTATTAGGGTATATGTCAAAGGTCAAACTGCATCGTCAGTCGCAGTGCAGAATTTTTAAAACAACAGAACAGTTTATTTATCTTGCTTTTACTATGTTCGCGCTACACCTTAACCAATTTAACTCAAACTAAATCTAAGCAAAGCCCATAAAATCTCTGATACTCATTTATCTATGACTCAGGATACTGAGCTCTGTTACAACGCCAATTTCTGTAGTCATTCGCTATGCAAGACGATGTGCCCGCCGATACAGCGGCGCACAGTTCAATGGAAGCGACTCGCGGGTTCAGAAAAGCTAATCAATACAAAAATATTCTTACCGACTGTTCATTAATTTTCAAATATCTGTATTAACCATTAAAATCAACAAATGCCCTTACTCTAAGTTGCAGTAACCCATATAATAACTGATGACACTTTATGAGGCTAACGAATCGCCTTTTATTCATTGATTACATTCAATATATATATATATAATATATATATAATACGATTGATTGCAATGAACTGATAAGAAAATAAACTTAACTCACAATATATGCACATATATGGGTGCAATGACATTAATGTAAATTATTTAGTAGATTTATGATTGAAATGTTACTGATTGTTTGTGCTTAAATAGAAAAGAAAAATAAAGAAAAATGTTTATTTGGGACTCGCACAAGACAAACAAACCAGTAAAATAAAATTAATGACTAAACAGTATTATAAAATAATTATCTGTACGAGGCCGAAGTGCTTACCGACTGTAAAACGCGTGCCGTATACAGGGTCGCCACAACGTAGCCACGAGGACGATCTAATGTTGTGATTAGCTGATAAAAATTACAACGACTATAGTAAGCGCCAAATAAACTTGCAATAGCGGTCATTGACCCATCTAAATTTAATAACAATCTTAATTTAAAAAATGTAAATAGAGTAGTCCTGTGTGATAGGTGATTTTTGACATTATCTCGTGATAAAAAGCGATTCTTATTTTATTTTCGACGGAGAACTTTAAGGTAAAATTAATTTTATTGCAAATTCTAACGCTTATCAGAACATCTGGCACGACGGTCTTTATCCAATTTTGGTTCTGTTTCATCCAATCCAGTATTAACTTTCCAATCTTTCTTATAGTAGATAAAGTGTTGCGGCACACTAGGTAAGCACAGTAGCAACTTTGGCTGTCATCTATGACCTAGACTAGAGTCAAGAGCTGCTGCTGTTAGCCACAACTCACCAAAGAGTGGCAGTCACAAGCTGCGATCGTAACTTTTCATAAAATCGTCGTCTGACTTGCCGGAAGCCAGCGACATACAGCGTCAAAGTGGTCATGCTGCATCTAGTTGCCCCCATTTGAAACACAGTTTGGGTTATACTTTTCCATTCCACTTTTTATGTCGGTGTTCACAGTAGGAAGTGTAAGATTTTTGCCCGGTGTAAGGTAATAGCTTGTCAATTGACAGGACAGAATGAAAGGTGGAATGGACGGATGGAATGAAGACGTGTTGCCCCGACCACAAGTAGCATGGGCAGTTAAGGGCAGTAAGAAGATGATGAGGGTTATAGGCTCGTCCCATATTGAGATCAGGGGATTAACATAACTGGAAACATCAGGATATCTATGTATATTTATTTATTTATTAACACTTTACGCACATAAATGTACAGAGGCGGACTTAATGCTATAGGCATTCTCTACCAGTCAACCTTCGGGTGATGCAGAGAATGTTGGTAGGTGTAATATGGTGAATAAAAAGCGACGAAGTGATGTATACTACCCCAAACGGTAGTCGAATCAAATATTTGAGCAGTTGGAGATACCTATCAGCGCTGCTCGCCACCAGGCTGCTGCTGATCATTATAGTTAAAGAAAAACCGTTGAAAATTTGAAACGGAACCACGATTCTCAGCAACAAGAAAGCGATGAAGAACTGAAAGAGGTGCATAGTACACTCTTTCTAATTAGGCTTGTTTGTCAATACATAAATAAATAAATTGTCGTTTCCAGCATCTTCTACATCAAGCCGTGTTACCACAAGATCGGCTGATTTAATATGCATCCAAGGTGTCCAAGAGGTTCAACGTTTTAAATTGACTCACAGCTCTGAATACCAAACCATAGTTTAATTACATTGTCTTCTACGTTATACTACTAGGAAATTAGTTAAGTGAATTTAAGAAATGAGTTAGTGTGGCTTTCGCTTTAGAGGCTGACTTTGTAATGAGACGTTTTCAAAATTTAATTTCGTAGTTTATTTTGTTTTGTAAAATCGTGTTACGCAAATTCATAATAGTTAGTGAACGTTTTGCTGGAAACATTGGCCCAAAGCCGACATAGTGTACATCAATTTATTTTTAATACATTGTCAAAAACCGAGATCGATCTATGTACAAAAATATCACACCTATTCCTGTAGGTACTAATATATGACGAAAGTATATTTGTATTCAATATAATCGACTTCTAACTAAAGCGAATTCGTTAAAAAAAAACAAGGTCATAAAAATCAGTATCTGAAATCCATTTCCAAGGCCATGTTCAATTTACGCTAATAATATTTCCATCTCAAATGAAATTGGAACACTTCAATAGCTTTCCAAGATCAAATACAAAGGCAATTACAGAATATTTCATTTTAATCTACTATCTAAGACAGACTTTTATCACCAATAAACACTTTATTGTGACAATTAGTGATACTCAATTCAGTATGGAGCTACGGCGTAGCAATAAATCTCGTAGCCACGTAGCCGCGTAGCTCGTAGCACTTCTACGTGTCTACGACGTCTCAAATACTTAGTTTATTTTAACACTTCCACGCCGAAAGCGGACCAAATAAGCTCCATTCTGTTGGTTACGTGACGTTGAAAACTTTTATTACTTTTTGGGTTGGAAATATAAAAAAGTTGGATACCAAAAATATAATTTTAAGTGTATTTTCGAGGCGACGAGCCTCCTTGCCGGATTACCACCATGGGATCTGGAGGCGAGAGCCCTCGCGCATGTTTACGCGTAGTGCGTGAAGGTGTTTCGCTGGGGCGAAACTCCGCTGCCGCGGCAAATGGCAGCGTGGCGGACGGAGCCCCGGCAGGATATCATGGCGATAAGAAGACGGCGACTGTCGCGACCCAGCGCTGGGCACGCCGCAATAGCGGCGGTAAGGTCCCTCTTTGGGGAGTAGCTGGAGAGGTGCCACGGCGTCGTCACCTTCCACCTGACGCAGGTTCTCACCGGACACGGCTGTTTCGGATTCAGCGAGGAATCGCCCAGGTGTCAGGACTGTGGGGATCGCCCGGAGGACATGGTGGAGCATACGGAGGAGGTATGCCCTGCTTGGAGCTCCGCCGTGTCCTCGTCGAGGTGATCGGCGGCGGCGACCATTCACGTACGGCCCTGGTTAAAAAAGTGTTGAAAGAAATGAAAACGACATTTTTCTTAACATTACATTTTTAATCGACTTCAAAAAAAGGAGGAAGTTCTCAATTCAGTTGTGTTTTTTTTGTGTGTTTGTTACCTCATAACTCCGTCATTTATAAACCGATTTGAACAACATTTTTATATTTGTAAGGAAAGCATATGCTTTCCGATTTGTCCCAAAATTTCATCAAAATCGGTTCAGTAGTTTGGTTTTAAAATCAAAATGGTTGAATATAACCGATTTCCAAATAAAAAAACACTCCAAAGTGTAAAATAACTTTAATTTCGGAATTCGGTGTTAAAATACGAAGAAACAACCAAAATCACTGACTTCCGATATAAAAAATATTGTATACTCGGTAGTGTTTTATGTTAGTTTAGATAAAGTGAATATCTGATATCATAAAAAATTTTATAACAGTAACAAACTTAGATTTACACTTTTAAATATGACTATCCTTTTGTTGTGACGAAGATAAGCAGAATCAGTTTTTTAACCAAAACTTTAATAAAGCCTGAAGTAGGTCTAATGAAATAAAAATAATCATCATCATATCACCCGAAAGACGTCCACTGCTGGAAATAGGCCTCCCCCAAGGGGGTTGGTTGCCATAATCACCAAACTTGGACGGCGGGTTTGTAATCGCAGTGTAGCTGTTGCAATGCACAGAACCACAGAGAATGCTGCTGTCCATTCTCTGGTGTGTCCCTTAGTCGCCTCTTACGCCACCTTCGGGAAGTGATGGGATGATGCTATTCTAATTTAAAAAAATAATGAATCAATAAAAATAACTGCGAGCCTATCCATCATAAAATGTAATTTAACTAAGAGTCCTACATTTTTATGTAGGTAGTCCGTAAGAACACAAACTATTCAAGAAAAAAAAAAACACTAATTCTGTTCGTGTAAATAAATAAATGTTTTTTTTTTTATTTTGATTTGATTCTTGAATAATAAAAGTCTTCTCTTGTCGTCGTTGTGGTCAGCAAAACAACTGGGAATACACGGTGACAAATGCCTATTATCATGTTTATGCATACGGTGGAGATCTGCCCTGCTTGGGCTGAGCACCGCCGTGTCCTCGTCGAGGCGATCGGCGGCGGCAACCTCTCGCGTCCGGCCCTGGTTGAATCCATGGTCCGGAGCGAGGAGGCTTGGGAAGCGGTCACCTCCTTCTGCGAAGCAGTAATGCTAGCGAAGGAGGAGGCGGGCCGCGCGAGGGAAAGGCAAGGCCTTCGCCCCAACCGCCGCTACAGGAGAAGACGCCCCGGGCGTCGGGAGTCGCAGGGCGATCCCCGGCCACCGTAGGCGCGGGCCTGCGGACGGCGAGCATTGGGTGGCTCGCTGTCCGATCACCACCAGGCCCGGGTCGATGGCGCGTTGTGTTTCACGCGCGCCTCAAAGAGATGTCAGCATAAAAGACGGGGCCCGCTAGGGCCAGAGCCTGCCAGGGTTGCGGAATTTGTTCGAAAGAGTCACCGCGGCCCTGGAACGCAAAGGGCTTTAGAAGGAACACGGATGGGTTTTAGTCAGTAAGAGTCTGACACGCCCTTCCGCTCCGCCCAGAGCGGAAGAAGTCATTTGATGATTTCCGATCCTTAAAAAAAAAAAAAAATATCATGTTTATGCGTAACTAGTGAACTCTTGTGTCTTTGCTTGTCAATAAATGACCGCCAAAGATTTACAAAAACTTAATTGTATTTAATTAAATCATTCAGTAACATTGCTCGAAATCAACATTTGAAAGGAAGCTTTTCTTGCCTTTTTATTTCTCAGTATTATTGATAACAACCTGTCTAAAAAAAAATAAAAATAAGTAGTTATACGAAACTCAGCAGTTGCCATATATTTATTTATAAAACATATTATTTATCATAATTCTGTAACAAAAGTCCTTACACATCCACTGGACAATGGGCATAGGCTTTTTTCAAGGATCGACACATTTTTTTCATTCAATGTTACAAAATTTATAAACAAACACCAACCAATTTGCAACACCGTTAATTGACGGACAGACACGGACAACAACTCGAAGACACACTGTTGTCTTACTACGGCCCGTACGATCAATAATTCAAACGTTCGGTGTGTACCCCGCTTTACCGTGCCGCGTCTAATCCGTATTTATTTCCCCAAAACAGCGGAACAGCTGGCTACAGTTTGCGTCCCGGAATTTATGTCTGTGCTCCTTGCGTCCCTGGGAAACACGTACGGCGGGGGTTGAGTCTTGTGGCGAGAGATATATCCTGAGAGATAATGTTTCGATTGGTTGTGTATTTTTTTACTAACTTCTACCAGCGTCTTCGCTCGCATGATAGGTGATAACTATCCCAAGGAAACATACTCCCGGGATGACACGCATCCTATATATCTTATACTAGGACATAGCATTTCCCGTGGGTATCGTAAGAGGCGACTAAGGGACTGCCCAGAGAATGATCAGCAGCATTCTATGTACATTGCAACAGCTACACTGCGATCGCCAACCCATCTTCCAAGCTTGCCGATTATGGCAAACCTTCCCTCTTGGGCTCTTGCCTATGTCCAGCAGTGAACGTTTTTTTTCGGCTGATATGATGATGATGATGAGAACATAGTACACTAGTGTGCAGTTTTCATGTAAATCCGTTCAGCCTTTAAGACACACAGAGTTACTTTCGCATTTATAACAATAATTTATTAGTATGAATGCATGATGTCTATTAACCTAGGCTCGGTACTGACTGAAGTCTTATGATTAATAGGCTGTAATTTAAATTATTGTAACACGTATTTTAAACGCTGGACTAATAAAGGCAATTGGCATTTTCTTTTCTATTTCGGAGCAGAGCGTGACAGACGGAAACCGGAGCGACTCCATGAGATTTCAGTTAATTCTAAAGCGAAACCCTAAAAGAGGGAAATATTTGAATCCGTGGGTACAAAATTAGGAGGTGATACACAAAACTAAACATTATACCTTAACCATAACGAGCACTATCACAAATAGGCCCCCCACACCTACAAGTAGACAGTGAGTGCGGTTCTATGTTTTGCTTATATTGTAACTGCCGAGTCATCTGGCGTGACACGACTGAGCCGATAATGCGTAACCTACATGTCAGGATTACGCAACGCGTAAACTTTTCACTTCAGTATACTCTCGGAGCCTAGATACAGATTTGGATGTACTAAGAAGAGATTTTTGTTGGAAGAAAGTATTAAAGTTCTTGGGAGAAATGTGTCCTCGGTTCGGTGGCATTTGGATGTCGTATTATTGCGAGGATAGCTCACAGTGGTAGGTAGAAAGTGTTTATATTATTTTTCTTAAGGTTGTCTAGTAGATAAGAACGTTACTGTACCCACAGAATTAAGTTTGTGTAAAAGAGTTGTGTAACTATTTTTGGTGTACAATGAAGAGTGGAGTATTGAAGTTTAGTATGTTAAAATAGAAAACTATTTTTTTTTTAAATTTTATTTATTTAGTTGAATCATCATACTTGTGCATAATGCTATTCATGAATTTGGTAATATCGTGGTCTTAATTTGTAAACTTCTATAATTGCAACATTGAGTTGTGAAAGTTGCAATTTACCGGAAATTAATATGTTTTGATTTTGCTGCTACTTCCTTTCTTGTATTAAAACCTTAGTTGCGTTTTATGATACCCACGAGATGAAGGATGCGGCTTTTGTAATGGCGGAAACCGCAGAGTATCATATAAGTTAATTAACAGACAAAAGGGTCACGGAAATACGACAATACGAGTGCAAAGTTGATGTAGTGACAACTTGTTACTTTGAAGCGAAATGTAACTTTGAGCTATTAAACAAATATGTATATTAAAAACTTGGACGTAATTTTGAGAAAATATTTGCTGGTTAGAATTCTATTCTAGATCCTATTAACCTTTTGAACCCCATTGTCACGTATTTATGACAAGCAGGCGTGCCCTGTACGCCAAAAGTCACAAATATGTGACAAAAAGTACGGCGAATTTGTGGCTTGGCGTCGAGGTCACACCGATGCGTTTATGTTCATAAAGTTAAAGGAAACTTGTTCCGTTCGAGTCAGTCGTCATGAGAGCGAGAAACCTTTAATGTATAAAGAAAAAAACTGGAAACATCAATTTAATTGAATCAAAGACGAGGAAATGATTTAGGCTACGTTTTCAGCTGCAACCAGCTCGCAGGCAAATTGCATTACACTGTGGGATATCGAGGTATAATGTGATGTCGCTCGATCGTGCCCCGCAATGCGAGTTGCTTGCAGATGGAAACGCGGCCAAAGAATCCTCGATATTCTAAGGCCGCGTTTCCACCTTCGTCTTCTTTTTCGTGTCACCTGTCTTTGTGGCTTAGGGAACCGCAGCTTCTATATCGATAGCGAAAAGGCCATAACTACGTCACATTCGTTTGTGTTCCAAACTATTTCACATAAAACTTTTCTTTTCTTCCCCCTACTTTCCAACAGGACTATTTCCTTGCAGCACATAACTCATTGTGTAATGGATCGGCGCATTCATGGCTATCTGAGACAACATTCTAATTTAAATAGTTTGTGGCCACCGATAGGGTCGCTTCCCTCTATAAATCACTGGGAGGACCGCGGCCAAGCATTTAAAAAGTTAAACTGAGACGTTCTGCTCTCATTCCTTTTATTAACTCGATTTGGGGTGCGGGAGCTTCTTTGGGTTTGTATTCATAGAGTAAAAGGTTCAAAACCTAATGGTTTTGTGCAGATAAAATGAAGTACTTCATGTAGTTAATTTTGTTAGAGGCATAAAGAAAGTCTGTGTGTGAAAGTATCTGTATGGTGTCGAACGTAAATGAATGGTACCATCACATCACTTCTCGTGGGTGTCGTAACAGGTGACTATGGGACTATAAGAATGGGCAGCAGCATTCTCTGTGCTTCTGTGTATTGCAACAGCTACACTGCGACCACCAACCCGCCTGCCAAGCGTGGTGATTATGTCAAACTTCCCTTTGGGGGAGACCGATGTCAGTGAACGTCTTTCGGCTGGTGTGAAGATGATGATAAAGAAACTTAAAATTATTGCACAATATTGAAAACATCACGTGTGCATTTACCGGAGAGCTGGGCAAAATCTGGGTGACTACCTATAGGTAGACAACCACTTCTAGGTGTACTAGAGGTACAGTACATACACCCAGATTACCCCAAAGTACCATTTGACAGAAGGCGAGCCCATCAACTGGGCACTTATAGATACTCCGAGCTGATACTGAGAAATATCAGATGGAAAGAGAAGTTTATTGTAATAATTTACTACAGAGGTAGATTGGAACTTGGAAAGGGACATATAAACATTACCTTTGAATAATGTAGGAGTGTCATGCGGACAATGCCGTTAGCAGAAGCTAGAGTATTATACATAATAAAGTGTCTGTCCATTTGTTACGTTGTTACGTCTAAACGGCTAAACAGATATATATGACATTTGGCACACGGATAAATTTTCACCTGGTTTGGGACAGAAGATACTTTTCATTCCAGTTTGAATTGTTCTTGGAATAATAATATACTTTTCAGGCAGTCGAACATACAGGCAGAAGCAAGTAAATATATAACGATTACTACAAATATCCTCCATGTTGGTCATCATGTTAATCATAATAATATACGTATAGAGTTACTTTTTTTTTTTTTTTGTTTTCGGCGGGAAACCTTCTAAAGGCGCCTGGACTTTTGGGGTAAAGACCAGGGAGTGTGGGATTTTTACCTCACTAAAACCACCCCGGTTATCACCATCCGCACATAGAAGGGGCTCCGTTACCTCTTAAAAGACCACTCCGGAACCTCCTCTGTGCAACGCCTGTTAGGGCACATCCCTGGGGAGACTGTAAAGGGGTCTCCCACGTATAGTGTTACCTAGCAGACACTAATTAAAATCTTATGACTAACTGTAACCACGGTTAATCAAATAATAGTTTGGTAGAAATTACTGTATCTGCTTGGTTTCATTGATCCTTTAATAATTTTCAGTGATATTGATTACAAGGTTTTCCAAGAAATCCATAATCTTCTCAGATTAATATTGTATACCAGTATAATTATGAGTTAATACCGGAAGGCGTATCTTTGGAAAGCCTGCCACAAGGTGTTTGTTCTGCATGGACAAAACGCATGTCCTAGAATAAGAAGACAAGGTGAAACTTATAAAAACGGGCCAAGTGCGAGTCGGACTCTCACAAGAAGAGTTCCGTACCATGAACCGAAAAAACACGTTTCTTGTAAGGGAGCCCCCCGTTTTTTAATTTTTAATCTAAGTTATTTTTTATTATTTGTTGTTATAGCGGCAATCGAAATACATACTTTGTGAAATAGATATATAGATGGACGGACGAACCGACGGACGGACGGACGGAGAGCAGAGGCTTAATAATAGGGTTCCGTTGGTTATCCTTTGGTTACGGAACCCTAAAAAGCTGAAGGCCATGGAAATACATAGGATGCTAAAAGCACTTATCGCTGTGGTAACCATCGGAGAAGGCCTTTGTCCAGCATTGGTCGTAACTATCAAATACGATAGACGACTACGATAACAGAGGCCCTTGGGCTTTAGTCAAAGTGACATTATATCGCCGATAGCGAGTGTAAAATTGTCAAAAGGTCTGTGATGTGTTTTTAACTATCGACAGTCATTATCGCTGATCTAGACACGGGGCAGCGTGTCCAGCCAAGTTCAAAGAAAAAGGAACACGCGACGCAGCATCCGTCTGTAATATTACATGTACCTACCATTTCGACCTCTTCACAATTCGAAACCCGATTAACCTACATACATGAAATTTGGAACATTTGTTAAAGCCTAGAAAAACATTTATTTGCCGGTAAAAACTAGCCAAGTCGAATCTTGAGCCTAAATCTATCGTATTTCAGGATTATCTGCAGAACTTAGTACCTAACCATTTTGATCTCAATGTGATTGTCGCCGAAGTCGACAATCATATATATTATGAACATTGAACTTGGCTCCCATTTTTTTCACATTTATGTTTTCGATGGGATAAAATGTCACTGACTAGAGGCTCTTATTTTTCAAACATTTTATTTCCGAATACTATAAAATTTAACAAACAAACCTACTACTAGTCAAACAGATGAAAGAGCAAATACACTTATTCGAGATCCGAGCTTTTAAACTGCAAAGGTGGGCAAATGACAAACATTGCGAGAGACACAAACAAAAAACAGGAATAAATGAAAAATCCATTACGGGGATAAAGGGAAACACCTCAATAACACTCAATGTTCTCGATAGAGAATCGATTACCACCGGTTTTAACAACACAGGGCAATACTTGGAACGTTCGAGTAAATGGAGAAACGTCTACAAGGAGACTCCTCCCTAATTGCATGATTGAAACTAATAAAGATAGAGGTATAACTGAACTTTTAGTGATACTAAAGTAGTAAATGTAGGAGAAGATTTCATACAGCTATTCGATTTGAAGTAGAAAGAAATAAAGTAAACTAGTTTATTTGGCACACACAATGTAGATACAAATAAAAGTAAATTTAACTTTAAAATAATAAAATTGTGTGCCCGCGACTGCACCGAATAGGTCCAGTTCAGCAAATGCCAGACAACTAGGAGCTGCCTGACGCTGGTTTTCAACTGAACCTTAGGATGAGGTGTACGGATGTAAACCAGTTTTGTAGGGTGTAAAATATACAGGTAAATATATATTTGTTAATGTGTAGTAAACAATACATATATAATAAATTGGTGTCTAGTAAAGATTATGTGTTAATAACAAAAGAAAGAAAGAAAACAATTGAATAAACAATAAGTCATCTAATTATGTAAGAGTAAAATGTAAATCCACGCAAAAAGCGTTAATGGATAGAACGATATAGATATATCGTTTGATTCAACGGTGGATTTAATTTAATTATTTTATTTTAAGATGAAGAAGAGAGGCGTGATTTAAGCCTGTAATCCCCGATGTTTAAGAAACAGGTGAGTAACCACCTGAGCAGAACCATATTACATCAGTTATGTTTTTAAGTGACCATGACTTTTTAAATTCCAGATGAAAAACACCAACAACACTCCCCGACCCCGGAATCGAATTCAGGATGTTGCTCAGCAGTAGGGCTAGTTACTTTTTTTGTTTTAGTAATGTCGATCATTATATCTGTATTATGGTAGGCGCCAGATAAATTTGCAATAAAGTACATTGACCTGTCCCTGATATCTTTTCGTAAGTAGGTACCCGGAAAACAAATTATGATCAATTTTTCATAATTATAAAATGTAAAGGATCATGATAGATATCGAATCGATAGATATCTAGGCTATTTAGTTATCAACTATGTACCTGTATAGTAGGAAAACTCTATAGTCCACGTCTATACCACGATTAGCAAGATATCTTAGTACGCCGTAAAACACATTCAAGTAGAAACTCGTTGGGGCAATAAAAACTTTACGCGTAAAACAAAAAAAACTTTGGTGTTAATCGCAAAAAGTTAAACTGGTTTGATGTAAATCTTGGGATTTGATTGTGTCCGTGTAGATAACATGAAAGTTAGTTCTAAAATATATGGACTATTGCATGTCGTTGCAATTCTTGGTATGTATGTTACTATCATAGTCTACAAACTCTGCATGCAAGTCGGTCCCACATATTTTAAACAAACTTTTTAAGAGCAATTATATATATACAAGAAACACACCTCAGTAACAAATAAATTATCTCATACACAGTAAATAAACTATGAAGCATATTTTTTCTCAATTCCCAACATAATTAACAAAATCTCAACAAAATATTCCCGCAAAATCCACAACAATCCGTTAACCCACTTCTCAAGACCACTCCACATTATAAGAAAGCTATATATTACGTTTTAAGCATCTCTATATAGAGCCCCAAGGAGCGTTGCGCCTAATACATTACCCAACTTATGGTCCGCGTTGTGGCCGTAAACCTCAGAACGTATGGAAACTATTGAACACAAAGGACCTCGGGGAATACAAGCTTTGGAGGCAGAAACTGCACTTCTAAAAATGGAAGCAAAATTAATAAAATCCCGGTGAAAACTTCATTTTGATGTTGTCCAAAAGTTTCCTAATCGTATCTTCTTGGAACGGGGTATCATGAAATAATACAATCTCGGGAGAAATATTTACCATAATATTATTGTTGTAGATGGACGGTAAACTGGCCTTTAATTAAACGCATACAATGCAAGAAGTGTACTAAAATGATATGATGTATCAGAAATTAGTTTTTGGACTCTTTGTACAATATCATTGCTTTTGTCGTTGTTGTTTTCAAAACCAACCCTGTTTGCTCTAGAGCACTTTCATTATTGTAAGATAACTTAATTCTTCGTAATGTCAGTCATAGTCAAAAGCACTGACCTACATAAGATATTGGTACATATGTATGAATATCGCATTGTCCATTGTTCCATTTCTATAGACTACGTCCATCAAAGTAGTCGAAAATTCGTTAAATGCGCCAACAAGGACCATTGTCTGTGTAACCCATTATTCTGAACAGCTCAACACCAATATTCGACTTTATTTATTCGCCTAAATAAATAAATCGAACAGATAAAATTAACCAATCAAGAATTTGAAAGCAAAACTTCTTTAATTAATGTTAAATTATTCTAAAACAACATCCAAGCCTATTAACAGTCGGTATCAGAAATCTTGTAACTTTTCGCCCTTAAACTTGTGAAAGAAAAACGTTCCAGAAATTCAGTTGAAAATAAGCTCCCCGGTCTCACAGCGATTACCATAAAACTTGTTTAAATGGTAATATTAGAAGACGTCACTTGCCGCAATCGTCTCCCTTAGGGATTTTAACCAAATCTATCTCAACAAAAATACATACACTAATAAAGTTCTCTACTTCAACTTTGTGGTACTGCGGATCACTTTTAGCTTTGGTTGGGACTATTTTATTCTGTGGCACAGTGACATGACGAATTTTACGAGTCGGGATTTTTCTATTTCGAGGTGGTCGGTTTCGTAATGTCAGTTTGACGGAGGACTATTACGGAATTTTAGAGTCAGTCCGATTTTTAATACTGCATGGATTTGAAATATGTATTGGAATAGTTCGAATATATGATAGACAGATAGATTTTAAAATGAAATTGGTGTTTTTGTAGTTTTGTTATATAGCACTGCTTTTTTAACAACTGATTGAAGTAAGTGCTGATATCGGTGACATGACGTGACAGTCTAAGCCTAAGGTCATTATAGGTCTTATAATAATGTATGTTACGTTCATAGAGTGGGCACTAGATAAGTTTTGTTTTTAGTTTAACGTTATAGAGTGGGCACTAGATAAGTTTTGTTTTTAGTTTAACGTTATAGAGTGGGCACTAGATAAGTTTTGTTTTTAGTTTAACGTTATAGAGTGGGCACTAGATAAGTTTTGTTTTTAGTTTAACGTTATAGAGTGGGCACTAGATAAGTTTTGTTTTTAGTTTAACGTTATAGAGTGGGCACTAGATAAGTTTTGTTTTTAGTTTAACGTTATAGAGTGGGCACTAGATAAGTTTTGTTTTTAGTTTAACGTTATAGAGTGGGCACTAGATAAGTTTTGTTTTTAGTTTAACGTTATAGAGTGGGCACTAGATAAGTTTTGTTTTTAGTTTAACGTTATAGAGTGGGCACTAGATAAGTTTTGTTTTTAGTTTAACGTTATAGAGTGGGCACTAGATAAGTTTTGTTTTTAGTTTAACGTTATAGAGTGGGCACTAGATAAGTTTTGTTTTTAGTTTAACGTTATAGAGTGGGCACTAGATAAGTTTTGTTTTTAGTTTAACGTTATAGAGTGGGCACTAGATAAGTTTTGTTTTTAGTTTAACGTTATAGAGTGGGCACTAGATAAGTTTTGTTTTTAGTTTAACGTTATAGAGTGGGCACTAGATAAGTTTTGTTTTTAGTTTAACGTTATAGAGTGGGCACTAGATAAGTTTTGTTTTTAGTTTAACGTTATAGAGTGGGCACTAGATAAGTTTTGTTTTTAGTTTAACGTTATAGAGTGGGCACTAGATAAGTTTTGTTTTTAGTTTAACGTTATAGAGTGGGCACTAGATAAGTTTTGTTTTTAGTTTAACGTTATAGAGTGGGCACTAGATAAGTTTTGTTTTTAGTTTAACGTTATAGAGTGGGCACTAGATAAGTTTTGTTTTTAGTTTAACGTTATAGAGTGGGCACTAGATAAGTTTTGTTTTTAGTTTAACGTTATAGAGTGGGCACTAGATAAGTTTTGTTTTTAGTTTAACGTTATAGAGTGGGCACTAGATAAGTTTTGTTTTTAGTTTAACGTTGATAGAGTGGGCACTAGATAAGTTTTGTTTTTAGTTTAACGTTGATAGAGTCGGCACTAGATAAGTTTTGTTTTTAGTTTAACGTTGATAGAGTCGGCACTAGATAAGTTTTGTTTTTAGTTTAACGTTGATAGAGTCGGCACTAGATAAGTTTTGTTTTTAGTTTAACGTTGATAGAGTCGGCACTAGATAAGTTTTGTTTTTAGTTTAACGTTGATAGAGTCGGCACTAGATAAGTTTTGTTTTTAGTTTAACGTTGATAGAGTCGGCACTAGATAAGTTTTGTTTTTAGTTTAACGTTGATAGAGTCGGCACTAGATAAGTTTTGTTTTTAGTTTAACGTTGATAGAGTGGGCACTAGATAAGTTTTGTTTTTAGTTTAACGTTGATAGAGTCGGCACTAGATGAGTTTTGTTTTAGTTCAACGTTGATAGAGTCGGCACTAGATGAGTTTTGTTTTAGTTCATCGTTGACAGAGTCGGCACTAGATAAGTTTTGTTTTTAGTTTAACGTTGATAGAGTCGGCACTAGATAAGTTTTGTTTTTAGTTTAACGTTGATAGAGTGGGCACTAGATAAGTTTTGTTTTTAGTTTAACGTTGATAGAGTCGGCACTAGATAAGTTTTTTTTAGTTTAACGTCGATAGAGTCTACACTAACAAAGTTTTGTTTTTAGTTTAACGTTGATAGAGTCGGCACCAGATAAGTTTTATTTTTAGTTTAATCTTGAAAGAGTCGGCACTTGATAAGTTTTGTTTTGTTTAAAGTTGATAGAGATTTGATTGAATCTGAAATGAAGTTTTGTCATTATGCGTTTATTATATTATTTTACACCTTTGTTCCATCTCGTCCCCATTTTTTATTACTTCTACAAAATAATCTATATCTTAACCCTAAAATAAAATGTTCCAGGTATTCCATTCAAATATTCAGATGAAAACCCTTGTCACGGCGGAGAATTAATCTCGGAGTTTGAGCACTGAATGGGATATTATGGAAGTGGGTCAGAGGTCAACTTCTGTAAGAATAGCCATGCTCTGAAAAGGATTTAACGTGAATAGTTGCAAATTACTGCTGAACTTATGGATTATTCTTTGTAATCAGATTTTTTCAGGTTACCCTAAGTTCAGAGGGTCTACTTATACCAATATAATGAAGCTGAAGAGTTTTTTTTTTTAGTATGGGTTTGCTCTCGACTCTAATCTAGGTCATAGATGACAGAGACAAAGTCGACGATGGAGCGAACTTACCCAGAAGAAGCCTGTTCACTCTGTTTTTGTTTGTTGGAACGCGCTAATCTCTGGAACTACCAGTCGGATTTGGAAAATTATTTTTGTATATGATAGCCACATTCATGAGAAAAGCTATAGGCTATACGGGAACGGAAAAAAACGGGATATGCGCGTACGAAGTCGCGGGCAAGAGATAGTAAATTAATGTTAACATCGCGCATTAAGCATAAACCTGTTATTAAAGTTACTGTTGGGGAGATTTTAGTGAATGAATAAATAATGTAGAATGAGTCTGATATCACCTTCTCGATAGCGAATTGAATGATTATGATATTAAGATTGAAGTATTAAAAACAAAAATTTTAAAATTCAGTATTCATACAAAGGTTTTTAGCTTTCAGCAATACATAGAGCTTACTTATGTGCTAATCCGGATTATATTCTACTTCGTATCGACTTATAAATTAAGAAGCATACAACATTTTGGAAACATATCGCACACCTACATCTAAACAGGGTTAACTTAAAAAAGCAGAATTTTCAGAAAAGGCGAAAAACTGATTACTGTGTCCCTGTCCATTGCTTTTCTGTATAGATTTATGCTTTTATGCAGCTAGGAGAAAGATATTGTAGGAATCTTGTGTTTTAATGATGTATTGGGGCTGAAAATTGGATTTTTGTAGTTATGTCCCTATTGCTTAACGATGTTTGTTTATTTGTTTTATTATGTTGAATTGAGCCCGTGTTGGTGTATTTAGTCATCTAGCGTCGAGTAGCGGAGATGTCTTTAACCTTTTGAATGCCAGAACATAAACGCATCGGCGTGCCCCCGATGCCAAGCCACAAATTCGCCGTACTTTTTGTCACATATTTGTGACGTTTTGCGTACAGGGCATGCGTTTGCTCGTCATGTATACGTGACAATGGCGTTCAAAAGGTTAAATCTGTTTTATTGGTGGGTAGGTATTGAGATAAGGAATTCGATGGTGTGCATAACTAAAAATCATAATTTTTGAGTAAGCCCTCTTTAGATCTAGGTGCGCGACATCTAAGTAACATGATCTAATAATCACAGATTATAAAATTTGCTTCGAATTACTGTAGTACGGAGATAAAAAAAATCATCGCATCGTGTTTGTACAACTAGCATGTTGAAGTCTTTTTGACCCAAAAGTTTACTGTTAGAGAATGCCTTATATTTAAGGGACTAAGACTAAGGTAACTAAGGGATTCACCAGAGAATGGGCAGCACCATTCTTTGTGCTTCTGTTTTTTTTTTTAAGCGTAAATCATCAAATGACTTCTTCCACTCTGACCCTTTCGAACAAATTTCGCTGCACACTGCGATCAAATACTGCGATCACCAACCCGCCTGCCAAGCATGATGATTATGGCAACCCCCTCCCTCCGCCCTTGGGGAAGGCCCATGTCCAGCAGTGGACGTCTTTTTCGGCTGATACGATGATATAGGTACCACTACTATACATACAGTTTAAATGAATAAAAACGATTTTTGGGCAGTGCACGTCGTTTCCTAATTCTTAATTGTTATCTGGCTCGTTTATGAAAAATGTTCGTATATAAATAGCAATTAACCGGCTTACATCCTGGGGGTGCAATGACTTATAAGCTAAAGTCGTGACTTGGGTACGGAGATCTTTAGTTAATAGATACGCACGTGATCCGAATTATCTTAAGATTTATGAAAAAAATATTTTGTAATTTACTTTAATTAATTGACCGGCTTATTTGGGGTTCAAACATGAACCCAAGTAAACAACGAAAGCCCATTACTAAGACTACGCTGTCCATCTGTCTGTCAGCGGGCTGTATCTCATGAACCGTAATCGGTTTTTAGTTGAAAATTTCACGGAGTGTGTATTTCAATTGCCGCTACAACAAAAAATAAAATAGACCACGAGAAAAAAACACGTTACTTGTCCTCAATGCAACGAACGTGATTCTTTTGATTTTGGAGGGAACCCTTTGTGAGCGAATCTGGCTCGCAGTAGTCTTTTTATACCTCTGTTTTGGTCGTAACACCAATGAGGACTATACAAGTCCAGGTAATTAGCTAAATATAGAAAAGGCCCAGTCCAGAGGGCCTGAAAGCGTCTAGACCTTTGTAAAGCTGGTTCCTAAGGGACCCAGGCGTCTAGACGCACCTTATTCACATTTTTTCTACTTTTTAAACGTCACGCGCAGAAATCTAGAGCGAGTAAGTTTTGTGCGCCAATAATAGTGTAGACGTGAGGAAAATGGAGTGTTTTTAGGTCTCTAGGGCTTTGAAAAGAGCAAGAAGTCTGTTGATGTAGTTTTGTATTATGGGTAATTTCAATATATTTATTTAACAATTTATGTACACACATTTTTACACACAACTATTTGGTACGCAGATAGATACGTTTCGAGAGCTGACATATTAAGGTATCTCGATATTAGCTAGCTATTCCCGTGTACATTTAAAAGGGTATTTTGCTGAAAAAAAAATGTGGCCTTTCAATTACATTGCCTATTGTACACATATTTTTGATTTCTCTCGTAAACGAAAAGTGACGACGATACACGGCATTGAATTCGCGTGACGTCACGCCTTGGTACACTTTTACCAACAAGTGACGTTACCAGCCCCCATCATTATCTTATCAACTAGCTTTTGCTCGCGATTTTGTACGCGCATATTTCCGTTCCCGTATTTTATAGCCTTCCTCATTAATGTGGCTATCATATCAAAAAGTATTTTCCAAATCCGACTGGTTGTTCTAGAGATTAGCGCGTTCAAAAAAACAAACAAATTCTTGAGCTTTATAATATTAGTATAGATATAGATTAACATTAATTTGAAAAGGTAAAAATACGTGTAAATTTAACTGACGGGCTAGAGGCACCTAACTCAGTTATACCTGAGTTTTATATTGGTCTCAAAATATTGAAATGGAAATATTTGACTAAGTATTTATCATATGCCTACCCGATTATTAACCCCACTATGTTTGTCCTCAAACAAAAACCTCAATCAGTCCACACGATCAATGACCAATGAATGCACAACGTAAACAAACAATCGATTACAGCTAACAAGAGCATTCTATTACTAAAAACACACTTAGCACGATCACTTGAACAAACAAAGCAATTCGTTTGTCGAATTAACAATATCGCTGAGGGGCGCCTTCCGCATAGTAAGACGTAAAGAAATTTAATTAGCGTTCATTGAGATAATTCACCGCTTCCACAATAGGCCGGCGAAAAGACAACTTTCACTAAGCATTCGGACACACAGTTGTATTGGATGACCAGTAATTTGGGTTTGTTTTTAGAACTCCTTGATCAAATGTGAAGATACTATTGACATTACATAACAGACGGGATTGTACTAATATTTGTGTATTGTATATTTGTATGTTATATTTTAAATGTATTGTTTTATTTTTACCTTTAACTTTTACCCATCTGTTTTTATTTGACTCTCCTTTCGCGGGTATGTTGGAAGCGATTTCTGTAGAAATAATCTTCACTTGTTTTCTGTTTCATTCTTTTTATCTGTATGTTAAATGTGTGTACATAAATTGTTAAATTAATTTTAAGACGATGAAAATTAAATGATTAATCGTGACAATATTCATTACATAGGTTCTGCACCATAATTTTCAAGGCATCTAGACTTTTTTGGTGTTTCATATGTTTTAGTTTATTATTTATTAATTTAGGACCCCACAAATGTGTACAAAGTACCTGTCAGTCCTATCACATAATGCGTACGTATTAAGTTGGTGTAACCTTTCACTTCTCAGACTACAACATTTTAAACAAGTAAAGCTGGCAAAGTTAAAAAAAAAGTATTTCATATGTTAAATGAAATTTGCATGATTTTTAAACATTTTTGGGAAAGTTTAAATGTAATGTTATGAAATTGAATGTTGTGTATTTGTACTTTAATTAGCTACTAACATAGTGTGTAAGTATTTACTAATAAATTATGGATCACTGATATTTAAAATAAAACATTATTTAAGTTAAATTAAATTATAAAATCATAGCGAAATGATTTTGAGAATTATGTTGCTTAACGTTTGGTAGGGCAATACGGTTCTCTTTCTGGCTCTATTTAAGTAAATTTTGTTTGACGATCCGTTCATCAGTGAATTACACAGTTCTAAACAACAGATCTTGATCCAATTATCTAACTCTAAGAACAGATAAGTAACAAAGCTGAGACGAAACACTCGGAACACTGGTTGCGTATCAATTATTCAAGAGCTATTTATTGTTTTACTATACAAGGATAATATTAAGTGGGAAGTTTCTGTTGCTCTTGTCAACTAACTGCATTGATTCTAGCTGGGTAATTAGAATGTTTCAAACGAAGTAAATGATAGCGTGATATTTGATGGAGGAGAATTTAAAAAGAAAATGTGTAGCTCCGAACTCAAGTTATAGGTATGGGACAAGGAAAAACTATGACAATGATTTTATTCGAAATACTATTTTTTTTTTGAATCGATGAGTATTGGCTTTCCAAATAAAAGAATTATTTTCATTAAGTAAATTTTTTAACAGATTTTTAAAAGACAATCTTAATATATATATTTCTTGTGTACGTGTGTATGTCACTGAACTCCTCCTAAACGGCTGGACCGATGTTGATGAAATTTTTGTGTGTGTTCAAGAGGATTCGAGAATGGTTTAGATTCACAATTGGACCCGGTAGGTGGCGCTGCAATCGATTTCTATAACTTTTCGTCATACACAAAGCAAACGTTCGGACAGGACAACGTCTGTCGGGACCGCTAGTAATATATATAACACACAGTATGACTATCTGAAATCTGTTCTTCTACTCAAATTCTGAATTAAGCTCTCGAAGTTGAGTTTTTCTCAAATTCTACTTTAGCCTAAAACCTATCAAAGTTTTACTTAAAATACTTTAGCCCAAAACGTTTCATTACGACCGCCAAAATAACAGCCATGTAAAACAAACAAAACCACAAACATGAAACTGTGTTTCAAGCTGACAGTACCTAAGATTTCTCAGAGCACAACTTTACGATGGCATGTCACACCGTATAATGTTTTATAACCAATTCGAGCTATCCTTTTAGCGTCCGTAATATATGCATAAACAAGCCCAGACGCCATAATATGAGTTACACCGCAATGCACTCGAATATTACACATTATCCTGAAGCTTAGAAAATTTGGATGTCTTGTTTCAACGCCTTGGGCTCAAAGTCAAAGTCAAAGTCAATTCATTTATTTCAACTAGACCATTAAAAGGCACTTTTGAACGTCAAATTTACAGTTTGAAATTAAAATATTAGTGACTCTAGTTGTCCATTCGCAAAAAGTCGATTCTTATGGAGAAGAACGGACAAGAAACTCTATAGTTACTTTTTTCAAATATAAGTTTTACAATATTTTGTAAATATTCCTAGTCTCTAGGCTCATATTCCTAGTCTTGTCCTCCAACTTGAGTCCACCTCATATCTTCAAATTGACAGTTTGGTACAGTTTGTAATTAAGTGACATGATTTGAAAGGCTTTCCGTCGTCAATGGCGACTGAGATTGGTGGAGGTCCTTAAAACTGACTTGGAATTTGGGCCATATTGGATGAAAAAATATGAAAACAGTGAGTAGGTAAGCGTTGAATAAATGTAATGAACAAACTGTTGGTTATTTGTTTTAATCCGGATAATCCTTTCTTCTCCGACAATTAAGGTTCTATATGGTGCATCAATGTAAGTCGGTCTGTCTATAGCCTTAATTTCACTACTGCCTCAACGTTGGTCCATAACGCGCTCAAGTGTCGCTGATTGGTCATTATGTATTGACTTTAAAAGATAATGCATAATTATGCATTTACTGAACGTGTCACGAAATAGAACTTTTTTATACCGAGTCCAAGCCTCCACTGTCACCTGCCTGCAAGACAAAAAAGTCTGAACAATAAATAGTTTCTCTATCAAATAGGTATGTAGGTTGTTCATATCAGAGGGTCAATTCTCGTAATTTTTAGGAAACGGTTTCCTCAAAACCAGTTACACGTTCTCCTACTTATTGTCCTACTCACCTGCAAAAAGGAACAGTTTATTTCTATGAATTTTTTTGGCTTTCTCCTCTTGAAATGTCGCCTCCACCCCTTCGTACTCTTTGAACATAACCCTTTTAGTAGTTCCACGTGATTCCACCACAGGTCGGGTAACTTCGTGTTGCCGTAATGTAAAATGTCCTGGTCGCGTTATTATTATTTAACTTTGTAGCTCCCAACAAATGTTGTCCCCGGTTGTAACCAACAACCGTCGGAATGGAGTTCCAAACTGCGAAATTACTTTTTGTGTTAGTATTTTTTATGTGTTGTTATGTCAAAAGAATGTAACTTAGTTGTTGGAGAAAAACGGTTAGTGTTTTATTGCAATGGGTTGATAAGTAGAGCTAACTTTTAAAGCTCGATTTTGGAACGGATAACGATTTTTTAAAATAGGTTGCTATTCTCGGAATCGGTCGCTGCATAGGTACTAGTGTGCGCTCTCGAGAATGCAGTGGTTTTACGTACCATTGTAACTATATAAACTACAGTGAACACCAGTTTGTGTGTAAATTGGGAAGTTCATTCTTCATTTGTTTCAAAAGTTCGTTTGTGAAAATAAAAAGAGTAAATCAGCAAAACTGTTAGTGGAGTGATAGTTTCATGATTTTCACTCCACTAACAATTTCATAAATATTGTTATGAAGTTATCTAAATTTGAAATGATTAATCAGTGCCTTTTATAATTAGTGTAGGTATTTACTAGCGTTTAACAAACTGCAAACAACGAACTTTAAACTCAGTCTCCTGGTAAGTGTCAATCCATCATTAAAGGTCAAAACTTGGCAAATACTTGACATTTAAAACTAGTCTTATTTACAGTGTATTTATTAGGACAGCTCGTCTAAATTAACGGCGCGAGACTGAACGTAATCAATAAGGCGAGGATCGTGAAGATGAAGTTAAAACAGAGTTCCCTTTACATTGGGGAAGGTCGAGCACCCTCGGTGTGTAGATGGTCCTTGAAGTGAGGGATAGCTCGATACACGGACATAGTACATGGACTTTTAGTTTTCGGGGAAGCTGCTCCCGTTTTCGGTGATATCATGAGACGTATTTGAAAAAAAAAATGTTTTGTGTGTTCTACTAAATAAAAGTTTCGGAAACCCGTGTTGCATCACAACCCACAAAATATGGGGTCGAAAAATCTAGGATCGCAAGGTGCTCAAGCGAATCTCAATCATTTAGGTATCGTGGTCTCTTTTTTGTGTTTTCGCACATTTGATTACTGTGTTTTGTGTAAAATTAGATATCCGGTCACTTTTATTTAGTAGTTGGTATACTCAGATCATATAAATGACGAACTGAATAAGTACTTCAGAGCACCAGTCAAAGGTAGTTGCTTTAGTCAGTGCAAGCTAAAAAGACCTTTTCGCTCGCTCCAGGGTGTTTATCCATGAGGATTAACATACGCAAATAAAAGGATAGGTATTGCCATTAAACATTATCACTTTACGTAGTACACCTTTTAATTCATGTCACTTATTAAATACATAATATACAAACAACTATTTACTATATATACACTTAAAAAAAATAGGCTGGCAGCATTGCCACGTTGTATCTATATCACTGATTTATAAGTTTTCAAATAAGTCTGTTATCCTTCCTTACCAAAATGGTATAAAGAAACCCATTATGAACGTACATCCGTCGCATGCTGACGAAGACTCTTGCCAAACTCGAGCGGAGAGGCGGATGTCTCGACTCTGTCAAACTCGAGAACAAAGACCTGATTATGAATACACCGATACATGCTTATGCCAACGTAAATTATCGTCTGGTAGATAGCACATCTTTCAAGAGGGACTTTTTCGACTTTACGGCGAGAAAATATCGTGTGAATGTGGTGTATAAACGAAAACGAGACAGAATAATTAAATTATTCAATATTTAACGCACGTCATTAGTAACTCTTAATTAGGATTTGTAGTACTCACTGCATTAACTGAATAGTTTCATTTAATTAAATAAATGCATTCACGATTTTACAACTGACCACTCACATAATAAAATACACCAATTCAACTTTCAATAAACGTTATTTAACAAAGTAATATGAATTTATTTTCGCATGTTATTTCATTAACATTAATTCGCATTTCGCACTCCATTTTCACAGTCTAGCGCGAGTTATTACGAGCATTCGAGTAAAAATAATATGACCTTAAATAAGCATGAGGTAGAAGGGATTCCATTGGAATTTTTATTCAAGATTAAATCAAGTGTGAATTTGATCTGGGTTCGACTTATCTCAACATGTCACGTGAAAGTCGGGTGCATACGTTTTTAGTAATCAAATAAAAAGACTTTTGAAGTGGACTGTGACATGGAAAAAGTAATAAAGCTAGAGGTTTTTGCTATTGTTGGCTAGGGTTGGCTAGCAGCCTTTTTAAATTAGTTTTACGCATCATCACGATGTAAATCTATCAATGAAATGTAAGCTAGAATTTGTCAATTAGTTTTGTTTCAATTTATGCATTTATTTATTTTTCCGCATAGTTCTCAGCTCTCGATGCAAATCAGTTAAATAATATGCGGGGTGGAATTTGCCAAAATGAATCTAGGATTAATAAAATAGAAAAAGCGCTAATTTTCAAGTAGTCTCATATTTTAGCTTTAGAATAAAATAAATGTGACGAAAAATCATACAGAAACCCTCTCACCTACAAAGCAAGACGTCACCTTAAACAAAATCAATTTATTTCAATTTGATATCCAAAATGAAATTTCAACTGCTTCAGTCGAAATGCGGTCAAGTCAACGGAAATGAATCGGGGGAGAATAGAGATTTAGCGAATTTAGCCGGAGACGTATTACCACGGATTGACGTTCTGTCTCGGAGAGTTTCAGTAGCAAAGTGCTGACTTAATAGTTATTTTATTTTCCTTTCGTATTTTTAGTTTAAACGAGATTGTATTTTCGTTCTTATTTTTGTGGATGGACAATTTGACAGCTACATCGTTTATTTTGATCGGTGTTTAGTTAAGCACGTAATATGTTGTTGCTTCCAATACTCACTCATGATTGGAAAAATATAAATCGATGCATTGCGGAAAATATTACAAGGGAATAAGAAAATTGAGAATAAATTTTGTTCATCACGTCTCGATAAGTAACAGGATAAACATGAAAAGGTATGATATCACAGATTTTTCTTCACTGCACGAGTCAGTAAAGGTGCAAAGTGAACCGTTCTCAAGGACCCCAATTTAAATACAAAGTAATGCCCAACGAATAAGCTATTAAGCGTCATTTTAATTACAATGAGTGCTTCATAATTTTAACTTTTTATTTCACGGGGGCCTAACATTCTGCATAAACAGTTCTCCACAGAAAGCTTTGGCAAAGCTTTTAGAGGAGATCGTAACTCCTTAAGTACTGTTTTAATGACGTCCCTTAGTGTTTTATAATTAGCGGGAATATACCTCAACGTATTGTTTCCGAAAGATGGCGAATTTGTCGCGACGAGTTCGTTGAGATTTGGCTTTGTGGTGATTGTAGTTTGTGTTTTATTGTAGTCATTAGATTGAATTCTGCATCGCTTACATTTTCGGTAACATTTATTTATTTATTTAAACTTTATGAACAACACTAGAATATAGGTGGACTGAATGCAACAAGGAATTCTACTGAATGTTGTATTATTTCCTGTACTTGTACTCTAAGATCTATCTTCTTGCCAAATTTCATCTATCTAGGTCAACGGGAAGTACCCTATGCATTTCGTTTCCCTTTAGAATGTCGAAATATACGTTTTTTACAGAATAAACGGCCGTATCCGTTTACTTCAAAGTTTGAATTATCACAGCTTCAAGGTACTGGAGACTTGAGTATATGGTTTTAATTTTAACTCGATACCTCTAAGCGTTGCTGAGATAAAGGGTCTTGACAGACATACAGACGGACGGACGAACGGACAACCAAGTGATCCTATAAGGGTTCCGTTTTTTCCTTTTGATGGAATACTAATAAACTACGTACAAATTAAGAATATTTAAAATATAATTTAGTTTCGTAACATCTACAACAGACAAATAAAAACTCAAATAAGCAAGATCGCAGAAAAAGATTAGACCTTGGGTGACATACCTACATATATTGAATGCTGAATACTTTAGAATCGTTTGAAAATATGTCACTCAACACAAAACGAAAAGTACCAATTTACATATTTTTCAAACGCCAATAAATAATAATAATTTATCGGCAAGCTCAAAATTGTCATAAATCTTCAAACTTTTAGACTTCAATTTGAAGGTCAAGGTAACCGCAGATTTAATCCAATTTAAATGTGACTTAAAATAAGTCCAAAGTAATTAACATTTGGGTACCAGCTGTAAGTTTTAACACTGTTTCTTGAATTGTTAACTCAGCACTTGAAATAATATTTAAGTTTGATTTAGTTAATTAAGTATTCTCCCCAAAAAGATACTAAAAACTATCAAAGACTGTGATAGAGACTTTCCAGTTTCAGACTTCAAAGCGAAGAAGTTTTCCAATGATTTTACATAATTTATTATTTTAAGTAGATTTTTACTCAGTTGCTCTCAGAATTCTAAAAAATATAATGAGTTAGATCAGACTAAACTGTGTGATGACTTCACTTTTCAACTCAAGCACATTGTTTACTTTTACGAGCATATTTTATTTATCTATTTAATAAAAGCGAAAAGTCACTCACTCACTCATTCATTCACGTACTGATTAATCGCGAAATCTCGGAAACTACTTAACCTATGAAGATGAAATTTGGCATAAAGGTAGATTATAAGCAGGCGACGTCCCCTAAGAAAGCGATTTTAGGTGGTATGTTAGTGAATTGAAATAAATTTTGTCATCATTCGTTTTTCAGAACTACTCCCAAACGACGATTTAGGGGGTGTTCAAGTTAGTATAGAAGAATCTTATTCCTTGGGTTTATAAACTTGAAACTTGGTACGAATACTGACACAATGAATAATAAATAATGACATAATCCATTTTTAAACTAACCCCCTATGGATTTTAAGGGGGTGCTAAAGTTTGTATGGAAGAATTATTTTTAGAATAAGAAGAAAAAATAAAATCTTTGCTTGGGTTTATAAAGTTGAAGCTGCATGAATACCTGAATAAATATATTAAGTAATATTAAATATTATCACAATAAGTTTTTCAAAACTACCCCCAATGGGGGTTTACGAGGTGTTAAAATCTTAACGCTTGGTCCGATGAAGCTAAAACTCGGCATTAACAGTCTTGGTAAATAAAATAAGAAATACGTGTATTTGGATTTTTAATAAAATCATTCCTTGAAGGGTCTTAAGAGGTGATGAAGTTTTGGGGGAAAATTGACATACAAAACCTAGAAGTGGATTTAAATTTAACCAAGACCCAACGGGGCGCAACAGTTGCGCTGATCCTGTGGTCTCAACAGCAAAAATGGCTGGGTAATTAATAAAAATATAATTAATTTTCGTTTTCATTGAAGTTTGTGGAGTACCTACTAAATCCGCGCGTACGAAGTCGCGGGCGTAGTGTTAGTAGAATCATTATTTAAATATCTGGAATTTTTCAGATACCAATATTTCATAATTACAGCCGAAAATTGACCATAGCTAGAGATCGTCCCTTAACCGTCGAGTTCTGCGAGAGGAGCTCGTTGCTAAAGAATAACAGCCGCACGGGTCGCTCTTCAAGGTTAAGCAACGCTTGCTAAGGTTGGATTGTGGATGGGTGACCATCTAACCATACCGGAGTTTCCTCCGAAAATCTGACTCCAGTCTTGCCAAGAACTACCGTGTAACCCAGTTAGTGGGCTGTGGAGGTCTGGTAGGCAGCCGCTCCACGTAAAATTCAGCTGAATCCGGTTTGACTGGAAGCCGACCCCAATATAGTTGGTGGTAAGGCTAGGCATATGATGACTATCTGTTCTGCGAGCATTGTGCCCTGCCGCACTGGGTAGGGCTGCACTTAAATGAAATGAAAATGAAATTTGGAAGGCCTTCCAAGGTCTTCCAGAATGGGGTCGCCACTCTTTCGAAATACCAATAGAAAATAATATTTTATTGCTAAAAAGTGAAGCAAAACAAATCCGTCAGGCAATTACTAATGACACCTATACGAAGCTTTAGCCAGTCAGCTAAATCTATAACATGTCTATGTCTAACTTTAATCATGATTAATGTTGAGACTTTGACAGCGATCCCAAACTGATATTAATTTTAATTTGTGGCAAAGACTAAGTTACCACTCCGGCAAATTAATCAGGTTTGCTGAAATATTTTACTAGGGTCAATATAAAATGTTTTATATGTTTGGTTTTGAACTGTGATACATCAATGTGTTGATGAATGTGTTGATGAATTTTAATAGTAAACAGAAATAAATGGAAAATTCTATTGTAATGCGGTCTAAAGCCCATCTTATGATTTTACATTCTGAATTTACAGTAGTTTCGTCTACAAATAATTTAAATATCAATTTTCAGCCTTATTTATAAAGAAAAATCATGACAGTTACAAAATTATTTATTTTGCTAACCTAGATATAATGGAAATTAAGAATCTGCTTATTAATATTGAAACTTATCACACGTTTAGCTTTTTTTAATAAATGAGATCCTTTGTCTCGTTTAAGTAAACATGGAATATCTTAAATTCTTTCTAAAATCCAGCTAGTTTAGTACACAAACCTTTAGTGTCATCTTATTTAAATCTCAAAGAAAGAGAGGCAAAACAAAATATTCCTAGAACGCGGCAGAATTTCTCATTCGTAAAGAAATCCGTGCTTGTTAAGAACGATACATGCAGAGTCGAAAGTGCGCGTCAAAACGTTAAGGGCATAAAATGTAAAAGAAAAAATAACGTCGAGGATCCTCGAGCCAGCAAAGAGTTCACCAGCATGCATACAAATGCTCAGACATGTTGTGTCTACTTCAAGTCTTGAGGCTGGAAGGTAATGTGCTGAAGAACGTGTCATGTACAGAAAATGTGAAATTTTGGCTCTTCCATGTTTTCTAATCATGTCTTATTGAGGACAGTTTTGGTGGGTTTTCGAAGAACTACGAAAAAAAATTGCTTTAATACAAACACTCAGCTTTTTTTTGTTTAAAAGGATAGAAAGTTATCAAATGACTTCTTCCGCTCTGGGTGGAGCGAAAGGGCGTATCAGACTCTTACTGACTAAAACTCATCCATGTTCCTGCTACAGACCTTTGCGTTCCAGGTCCGCGGTGACTATTTCGAACAAATTCGGCAACACTAAGAAGTTAAAATGAGTAAAAGTGACTCATTTGTTTTGAGAAATAGATTTCCAGTCCTCAAATCTAATCTATATAAGAATCTGCACAGATGGCTTATGAGCCGCGTTTTAATAACGATTTGGCAAGTAAACAATGCCTGTTTCTACAAAATAACTTTCGCATTTTATTCCCAATCAACCTTTATCGATAATACTCATGTCCACTACAGATACCCACTTATTTTTGAGTCCCTTCGCTCTCTAATGATTATTTAGCAAGCGTGACGCGATTGGCATAGCCCCTTTGTTTTTGCGCGATTGTCCCCACAGATGGCGATGTGATGAATGGGCTAAGGGTCAATAGACGTCAACCACTGTCGGGTCCATTGATGGAGGAAAGTATTTACTCATTCGTGTGTATTTAAGGGATAATGTTGAAAGGACGTGTCTGTCCGTTGAAAATAACTGTCGAGTTTTATTGTTGTTTTTGTTCTTAATTTTTTTTATTATCCAGGGTTTTGATTTGTTGGCAATCTTTAAGGGCTTGAAAGAATTCATGAATGTGAAGAACTTTCACGAAGATATAAAACCGAGAAAAAAAGTCTCAGGATTGTATCTGCACACTATATTCACGAGGTTTTTATGCTTTGATCAAACTACTCAAAGATCTCTGTAAAGTCGTCTTCAACCACTCGCAATGTGGTTAGAATAACTTTTTAATAGCCGTTCTTAAAACCTTCATCTTCCTAAAATTATATTAATAGGAAAATAAAATTTCAAAATAAATTAGGTACCGATAAAAAATTGATAAACATTAACTTATATAAAAGCAAGCAAATCAACAGAGTAATATTAATTCAAAGCAATACGAAAATTACTTTTTCCCTAAAAGAATTTTGTTTACATTGGCGTGTCCATGGAAATGATTTTTATGTTCCTAAGTAAATACTTATCATTAAAATTATTTGTTGAGCAAACTGCAAAGGCGTCGGATAAGGGGCGAAGGCGAAATATCGTAAGAGAGGTAATGTATAGAAGTTTAATATAGGTGAGGTGAGTAAAACTTAAGTGTCGCTTTTGGGGCTCCGAACGTCTGAAAAAAAAAACGAAAATTATAAAAGGATCAATTGTGTGTATTTTTTCTCGAGTGATCTATAAGAATTTTCGTCTATCTGTCTGTAACAGCCAATTTGCTCCAAATCTAATGCACTGGACTGTAATTGGAATTTTGTACACACATGAACTTTTGTCAACCAATCTCAGACACGTATCGTACACGTTGTACGTATTTGTTGTAAATAGTTAAATGAATTAAACAAAAAAAATGCGACAGAATTGATTGAAAGTTTAGTAGAAGCAAAAAAACGGGACCATTGATTGATTGTTGAACATAAAATTGCCCTTCTGTTTTGAACCTTACCACACGATCACAAGGTCGCACACTGATTATTATTCATGTTCTTGTTAATTTCACCCAACCCGTGTAATTAATTTCCCGCGGTTTTACAGATAAACACAAACATGGATTATAATCAAGGAAACGTTGCCGTCTGTTTGTCTAGCACTTTTGATGTAAACGTATTAATATTATTCTGTTTATCGTCTAAAGCGACTATTTAATACGAATTTTAATTACCCTAAAAGTAAACACTAATGGCCATTGCAAACATTCTACTTGAAAAAATTCTCCTGTAGCCAGGAACACTGAAAAGATTTTTAACCTTATTTAAAAAATAATCATATCCAAATACGATTTTATTTAAAAAAAACGACTGCCAGATTCTAAATTCAAATTATCAATAGAAAACTTTGAATAAAGAATCTGTTAGTCATTGTGTAAACTAATCTCTGTAATGAAAATTTTAATATATCAACAATTAAACATAAACTGGCTTATACAATTTAAAGGAAATAAGGCAGTTTATGTTAAATTGTTGACGTCACCGTTGAAATGACCTTTCTGAGCTAAAGATATGTATGTAATAGTACAGGTTGACTTTTAAATGAATTATTATTTGAAATTATTAAAAATTACTGTTCGAATTTTTATGAGAAGAATTCATGATATGTTTAAATAGTGTAAATAAAATAAATAAATAAATATAAAAAAAACCGTTACGAAGTATAAAAAAGTTGTATTTAAATGTGCGTGAATTTCTAACTCTGGTTTAAACTACTAATGTAAAAATTAATGTACTGGTACATTTTCACGTAAAGTACTTGGATGTTTCAATTATTTACTAAGCCTTCGTGACAAGACCCGTTTAAAATATTAAAACATGTTCTGTAAAGTCGGGAATGAATACTGAAATCTCACAATGTTACCCAAAATAAAATAAACGTTACAGATAAGAAGCAAGGAGAATGAATAAATAAATGTTAGCGGCTTAGCACGCGTTTGAAATAAATAACGGAAATGTCTTTTGAAAAATCCCCTTATATATTAGCCTCTACTTTTGTTTGATATTAATATAACTGTGTCTATTTCATTATTTGTATTCACGGTACAGATAGTGCCTGAACAAAAAAAAAACTTATTTTTTTCTTTCACATCTAACACAGGTCAGATTATTTCGGTAGCTTCAAACTGTGCTGGTGTATAATAGAATAGAGGTCTTTTCACCACAAAAACGAAAAAAGAACCTCTGCCCCTTTGTTTAAATTCCGTTTGTGGTCTACATGTCATTCCTACACTGCACCACAAACGAAATTTAAAACAAAGCCTCCCCGGTGCCGTAAACATAATCGTGTAACGCCAAAAACATTCCATTACGGAACTCTTCTGAGTAGTATGTCTCTCTCATTATCTGTGAGACTGTGACGCCGATTCCTTTTCTGAAAAAAAGCTTTCAGTCGCCAGTCTCACACACGTTGTGAAGGCCTCTCAAAAATTCATCGCCCGTCTACGAACCCTGAATGGGTTCCGCAGTCGGGGCCGACTCGCCATGCCCGGTAATCTACTTAATAAGTAATCTTGTAGGGGCTCTTACCTCTGTTAAGTTTGGATAAGAATCCTCTTTCCTTTGTTTTTGATGTGTCGTTGGTATGTCCTGAAGACTATTTTGAATAATAGTGTTGGGACAGTACAAATTGTATGTACATGTATCTATATTGTTGTTCGTGTATTATCTACGAGTACAGTCGTCGATTTATTAAGTTGGATACACATAGTCACTCCGTGAGTTATTTTTATTGTAATTTGAAACATCGTGACGAATAATATATTTTTAATAAGAAAATCATTAGGCAATGATGAAGGGAAAAGAATCTGTAATACGGTTCGTGGTATCCATTACTTGGATGCTTATTTTAGTATGAGAATACAACAAATGTATCAATATTAACAAACATCTGCGCAATCCATAATAAAGTCATGCTCTTCTCAAAAAAAGTAATTTTACCTACAAATATATGCCCGACACAAGTACATTAATTTCATTATCTCGTCAACAAACCGCGTTTCGACGCGCAGACGTACAAACAGGGTGTGTAATCAAAAAATGTAAAGTGCTTATACGTGATACAATTACTAGCCGAGTAGACGCCTCTGTCACTAAATAGATACACACAGAAGGCTGGCGTAACTAGTGAATATAAAAGCAAGTACTCATACGACGCGTACATACGGCAGCAATTTCATTTATATAAATTGCGCTTGCACTTGCTGTTAAAAAAACATAAAGTGCACAACCGCTTCGTTAATTGTTATAATAAATAAGAGCACGCCTATATTTCCTGAATATGTATACCCACACCAAAATACAGTTTTCTAATGCTAAGCGTCTCTTAGCTAAACGCGGACAGACAGACAGACAGATGAAAAAGAAATAGCGAAACTATAAGGGTTCCTTGTTGACTATGGAACCCTAAAAACATACAGGTTAACTTTTTGCGGGACGCATTTTAACATTCATCTTCCCACGTTTACGGCAAAAAATCAGAGTTAAGAGCATTTACGCCTTACGGCATTTCATACAAACTTTAAAGTCCTTATTTTTCGAAATGAATGCAACAATTTTAATGAAATAAATTATCAGAGAAAACCTTGAAATTTTTTTTATTTAAAAAAAAAAGATAAGTAAATGGAAATATCTGTTTGTATGGAAAATATAAAATCGGTTTAATTTAAATGTAACACTATTTTTCGAAAATATTCTATGATAACTTATAAGACCGATGTATGTATCTTGCTTATGCGTAGGAAGTTTCATTAAAATCGGTTCATTAATTTTAAAAAAACAAGGACTTGAAAGTTTGTATGAAATGTCGTACGGCGTAAACGCTCAAGAATTATTGCAAAGTTAGCCTAATTTTCGGCGTAATTTGCCTGGATTATTGCTGTATGGAGTTGATCTTCTGTACCAATCTATTCTGTGTCTGCGTCGTTGACGGGATAACATAAGAGATTAAAAGTTTGTTATAACTTGACGTAAGGTAAAAGTTACGAGCGTTCTAACTTTGTGGTTCGTTTTTACGGGAGAATGAATATAATTTGTGAGAACGGGATGAATATACACAGATCATTTGGGGAGTTAATTAAGAAGTAACTGAAAATTAAGTACATATATAAGTATGTGTGTGGTAAGTATAAAGTGGTATGCCAAAGTAAGCCCTGGAAAGGTTGAAGGGGTGAGTATATTTTTATTTAAATGGGTAGTGATGTCCGGTCTCAAAATTATAAACATACAAATAATATTTTTTTCAATAACTTTATACAGTACACAGTTGCGAAAATTAAGCAGAAGTATATAGCACGTTTACTTTTAATAAGAATGCTGGCAACGCGTTACAAACTAAGCAAGAACAATTTCTCGTTTTTATTTTTCTTACAAAATGTTTGCAGAAAGCTCTGTCTGTTTACTAAAACAGAGAAAGAGATATATCTTTGTCACTTTATATTCAGCGCCACGAATTTGTTCTGAGCTGCAGTTTCACAGTATCCGACAAAGCAATGAATACTTGAAATGCAATCTATACCAAGTTCTCGACTTTTGCTTTCACTGCTTTTCAAATCATCCATATAAACTTGCATGTATGTTTAAATCTTGCAAGTCTTGAACGAAGAATAAGGTCACTGTTGGTACTTTTTATTGATTTGGATCGATCACTGCTGTTCTATAACGAAATTAATTAGAAATCCTTACGCTGCCGCTGTGTTGGGATTGAAAGTCTGGGGTGAGCCAGTTGATTGCGGAATTTGTTCGAAAGATTCAGCGCGGCCCTGGAACGCAAAGGGTCAGTAAGAGTCTGACACGCCCTTCGCTCCACTTATAGCGGAAGAAGTCTTTTGATGATTTCCCATTCTTAAAAAAAAAGGTTGAGCCAGTTACACACATGCACGATGGTACGCAACCTCACTGTAAATCTAAATGAATAAATTGCTGCTACAAGATTGGAAGTCTACAGGATTGGGATAAGGCTTGATGAAAGATGGCAAGTTTGGAAGACTTGTGCAGTTCAGAAAACACAAATTAATACCCTTACAGCAACCCAAGAAATGTAAACGACGATTTTACATTAATTCCATTCAACGTCTCCAGACCAATAACATTTCTCATACCCTGCTCATCACACAAATTCAAAGATAACAAAACACTCGCGTTCTCATCTCTCATTTTAAATGCAATCATAATTCGAGACGTCTCATCATAAACACGTAGCTTCACTCGTATGTCGAACTGTATGCAAACCAGTTTTCTTTTTTCATACGACACGACACCGCAGCAGATTTTCATCCGAAAAATGCGCCAGTCTCACACGGGGCCCTCAAAAATTCAACGACGCGAGCCGTCGTTGGCTTATTCTGTTTACCTTGGTTTTATTCCTCGAAAACAGGTGCATTACTATAATTGCTAGTTTTTTTGTGAATTATTAAAAGAAAACTTTGCTAGGTTTACTCAAGGGAAATGCGTTGATGACGTTAATATGCGCATTTTTTTTCGGTTGTTCCTCTAAAATTAAAAAAAAAAATGCTGCGTTAGTCAGGTAAAAGTAAGTGCAGCATTCTGAACTCTGCTTTATTACTTTGGCAAAAAGTAAATTCTTCTTGTAAGAATCTTTTTCTACCGTTGTTGTCCAGAATGATTTTCATCTTAAAAGGTATTTGAAATTTAGAAGATTTCGGTGTCAAACGAAAAGAAAGCCCTGCAATTCTCAGTGGAACAGATGGAGGTGCAGTCTTTTGGGCAAGGATTTGAAATTAATGGTGAAGTTAGTTGAAAGTCAGTGAGTCGATCCTACCCACGGTACAAGTTTATTTCGGTACGAGCTGTTGGCTCACGAACTGAACATAACTCCTTGAAGAACCGGTGCGTAATTATCTTTACTTTCTTTATATAAAAAATCAGCTGGAGAGCTATGGTGTTCTTATTCGATTTTTCATCACCATAGGTTGTTGGAGAATCGGTTCTCTCCCTTACTACAAGAGCTGAGGTAGCCGCTGAACCGTACCGCCAGTTCGAATACCGCTGTTCTTCCGCAGTCCGCTTTAGTCCGCTATAGGCGGCGCTATGGGCTGGCAGTGATGTGTTTTTTTTTTGTTATAATTATTGTAATTGATAAGTTTTTTATTTTTTAGTGTTCTGCGTTTTTTCCGGCAGAATAAATTGATTTTCTTTCTTTTTCTTTTTCTTTTCTGTACCGGGTAGAGCCACGGTGGGGCAGAGCCAGAAACTCCGTCGCAAAACATCGCAAGAAATTTACAAATATTTATGGACATTTAATTATTTTTTTCACGCAATTGATCCGTAATTCTACGCGTTTCTTTTTTGAATGTTACGATAGGATATTTTTTTTACATATTTGTGTCTGGGAGCTGCGAAAACCACTTAGTGATGCATCTTTTAAGCGCTTTTTAAATGGAGACGCTCTTTAGACTGATATGTCGTTGTAACTACATACATTTAGGTTCTGAAGTAAAGCTTGGTCACTCCTAAGTTTGTATACGGTTAATATTTGTGCCTAAGTTAAATCCGCACTTGGTTCCAGAGATTTTTTAATGTGATTATTTAACAGAATTTTAGTTTCCTTTTTAATACATTTTCGGAGTTTTTTATAAACTAAATTATACGTATCCAATGCGGCAAATGTTTTTTTTTAATTTACGCTACATAAGGTAAACTTAACAAACAAGATTAAGTTGGGTGGTAGGCTTTCCTAGTCTTGAAACCGAAGCAGCTATAACACTAAAAAATGGTGGCGCGGGCGTATTGGCGGACTGTCCTTATGAAAATTTTTATGTTAAAAAAGTGCGTAGAAAGAATTTTGACACTTTTTATTGAAATTCTTAAAAACAATTCATGCAATGCTTATATGTCAGAAACTGTAGCTTTCTCCCGTGGATATTCTGTCGCAGTGAATATCGAGACCAACATCATGTTGTTAGTCAAATGCTTGCTAACGAACGCACGATCGAAATTGCAGCGGTGTCCTCATGCCAGTTAATAAGTACGTAGGTAGTCTGATCACTAATCACTCATTCAGCTGGCGTGCTGATTATAGCAAAGAGATGTCTCATCAGCCTTCCGTGGCCAGACATAATTATTGTCAATGAATCTGTGAACCACCATCGATCGCTTCGCGGAAAATAATAATGTTGAAAGAAAAATAGTAGAATATAATTTATTTTACACCAAAATAGTAAGTCTACTAATTTACTATTATGAGCTTGTGTCACCGCGTAAGTTCAAGCCGGATCAAACCATTTATTTCAGGTAAACCATTAATTTACACGCACATTTGGATTGACAAGGTCGGTCTGTCAAAGTTCAACTTTTTGACAGACCGACCTTGTAGACCGAGCTTGCACGTTCCAAAGAGAAGATCTCTTTGGAGAAAAACGTGCTTACGACTACCACAGACACTCTTTTAAATTAGTAAATACTTATAAAATGGTTACATAATTTAATGCATGTTGAAATTTAGACTCTGTCTGCAAGAATCTTAATTTGAACTAGCGTCTGTACGCGACGCGAAAATGTGACTACGCTTTTTCATACAAATTGTTCAAATACTCGTACGTTGACAAATTTCATTTCTATTTTTGACTCTTGGCTCTAACTTGGTATTAAAATCTTATGTTTGTACGTAGCTCCCGTAGACTTGTTTCGTAGCCTTATTGGTATTTATTTTTTAAAACTTTATGTACGATAGAGGCACATGGGCGGACTTAATGCAACGAAGCATTCTTTAGAAGCCAAAGTTTGCGTTAAAAAGACGACAGTAAATAAATACAATTTAAAGTAAGTAAAACATACATGTAATAAGTATAATTATAATACTAATAAAATAATCAAGTCAAATCTATCAGTCTATAATGATTCCACTACTCAGACACAGGCCTCTTCTCTAAGAAAGGGAGTAGACCGTAACCCACCACGTGGTCTGTCTTCACTGGTATTCATCAGGTCATGTCATTTTCTCACGATCCTTTATGCATGGTAACAAAAAAAATTAAACCATAAATCTTATTTTTTAACACAAAAAAATCGAATAGCACCACAGTGTGTGTAAAAAATCATAATAAGGCAGTTAGGAGGTACGTTTTCGGGGTGGTAGCCACGTAGCCATGTAGCTAGGTCTCCAGACGGATGCTGATGAATATTTCACTTCATTATAACAGTTTGCTGCACTGTTCTTATGTAATATGAACGCGATGACGGAGACAATGGACGCGTATAAGTCATGCCTTTGATCTTTATTTTGTTGATATGTTACGGTAAGTTTGATTAATTGAAAATCATTACTAATTACCGAACATTATTAATAATTACTGAAAGTCGAGGTAAAAGTAAGAAATTAATCACTTTTATCGGTGATTATTAATAATGTAACCTTAGTACCGATAAATGTAATAAATTTTCGAAAATAACGTACGCTAAGCGTCTTTCTAAAATGAAAGATATACTTATTACGAAAACCAGACATCATAACCCTGATTTATAGGGGGAGGGAAGAGACGTAGTCAACGGAGCCCCGCTTCGCGAGGCTGCTATTTCTGGGTGGTTTAAAAAAATTACCACGAAGGTGATGGCGGGGTGTTAAACACCCCGCCCATCACCTTTAACCTAACCGGGCCGAGTCTGGGTGCCTTAAGTCCCAACACTGAACAAATAACTTCGAGTTTTATTTTATTTTATTACTATCTCCGACGAGAGTAGTAAATTATTAACTGATAAAAGTGATGAATTTAAATTTTATATTTACATTCCATTCGACCAAATGAGGTAATTATTAATAATGTTCGGTAATTATCAATATATTTTTTTCTGTCTGTCTAGAACACAGCTTCTGCCAGCGACTTTGCCCACGGTAACATTTATACTAAGGGAACATTGTCCCGAGATGAAAAAGTATCTTACCTCCTGGACATATTTACGCATGTTCAAAATTTCGTCCAAGTCCGTTCAGCCGTTAAGACATGAAAAGGTATCGACAGAGTTACTAAATATGAAAATGTATATTAATATGAAAATGTGAACGAGTAATAAGTTTTTCTCAGTACCAAGGTATTTCCTGTTGTTACATTTTTAAAATTACTGGATTTATAGAGACTCAGGTTTTTAATCTTTTGAACGCCATTGTCTCGAATACATGACAAGCAAGCGCGTGACCTGTACGCCAAACGTCACAAACATGTGACAAAAAGTACGACAAATCTGTGGCTTGGCTTCGGGGGCACGCAAATGCGTTTGTAGCGGCATCAATGCCACCACATGAAAAACTAAGAAGCGAAATTTGTACGGCAACAAAAAGAACCTCAATGCCATCTACGACGAGCTAGCAACGAAATCCTGCATCCCACAAGCAAAGTTCTCCGTGCGATTTGAACATATACAACAGTTCGAATATCAACTATCGGGCAGTTGCCCACCAGACACAGTAACCGTCTGGTAGGAGGACTACAGTGGAGGTGTGTGGGACTTTACTCTCTGTACCGCATACCTCTATACGTTTATGCTCCGGCGTTCAAAAGGTTAAAGAGTCGACTTAGTTTTGTGGACTTCGCCTTTTCCCAACTATGATTGAAGACATCGCTGACATGGTGAATTGGACACAACATGTTCAATTCACCATGTCAGCAATGTTTGAACAGTTTTCAAGGTAGGTTGATGTTAAAATCCAATGGGTGTTGTGTAGATTTATCAAGGACGTTTGAATCGAATGTAGTATTGGAAATTTAAAAAATGTACATTTTCAATACCAATTTGGTCTGTCTTACAATATCGTCCAAGTAAGCAACATTGTTTTCTTAAAGGCATTTTTTTGCTCAAATTTAATAGGGTAAAATGAGGTTCTCTTAAAGGTTCTATTAAGATAGCCTGAAGTAATAGCCTTGTTGCTTAGAATAGCACTACTTAAGTAAATGAAGATACCTAACGAAATAATTGAAACTAACAAGCAACAGAACTATTCAATTAAAATTAATTGGTTTGAATTGTTGGGTTAAATCAGTGTAAAAGAACTTAAATGGAATATAATTTTGGATGCTCACTTAAAGTTTGGAGCATAAGGGTTATGTCCACAAATTAGCTTTTCCCGCTTTTCCTAAACGATCCTTTGAGCAAAGTTTTTCTTTACGCTATTTGCATGCGGGCACAGAACCTATGGCTCAGTTATGGCGTCAAACGGGTTGTCAAAATGGCGGAAAAACTAACGAAAACTTTCCGGAAAATAACATTTTATAATTTTGTTGTCTCAAAGTTAATTCGACCAACATTAAAAAAATCGTGCTGATATCCGTAATCAATATAATTATATAAAACTCTTCCGTTACCGCCGTTCCGTTAGGCTGAAACTATTGGTCGTAGAAAGCTGAAATTTGGCATGTAGGTTCCATGCGGAGTATAGGGGCGTATCCATTCTTTGAGAGGATTTCTCTAAATTCCTACGGGAACGGCAAAAAACAGAATATGCGCGTATGAAGTCGCGGGCAAAAGCTAGGTTTTATCTTAAAAAATACTTTCTATTAGATGCCAGCACATCAAGCTACAACAATTTGTCAAATTTCTTTAATAGATTTTCAACTTTATGTCTAATAAACATTAGTTTCAAGGTTGATTGGGAAAATTTGACAGTTTCGGGTAGCTTGATGTGCTGGCGTCTGTACACCCACGGTTATCGGTCTATCCCTTGAGCACTTCCCAAAAAAATGTGTTTTCACATTGATTGACAAAACAGTATTTATAGTGCTTGTGTTAAGTATTTAAAGTGTGTTTGTTGTGAGTTTAGTGTGCAGTGTTGACAAAGTTTTGAAAGGCTTATTCAAGTTCAAGGTGTTATTTTAAAATTTTAAAGTTTGTCCATCTATTTTACATAATCTGCACCATTCCACCTCCACGGACTTCTTTCATAAAACGATTTTCTTCATATCTTGCTCCATCCATCTACAATAAAATAAATAAAAAATGCCCAATCTTTAAACTAACATTCTACAATTGTAAAAAAACTGTACGGACACTCCTTTTGGACCTCAATTATGATGACACTGAATTATTCCTCACACAGTAATCCTGTAAACACACACACACACAAGCACACACACTCAACACATAAATGCACCTACACACCATCACACACACACACACACAATAGATATGTTTTATATTAATAATATTAAAAACTTTAAACTCAGATTGCACAGATGCTGTCTTAAATTTATATTAAGCACAAATTATGTTTATAATAATCCACCAATTTGGGGACTGGCACTGTTTCTCCTTAACACAGGCTATATTTTAGCCTATCTAGGAGAACAGTACTCCACCCATCTTTATTGTAAAATGAACTTAAAAACATATATGTATATGCAACATTTGTAAACTTTGCAATCCCACTATGAAATAAACTTTATTATTATTATTGACTGGCCTGTTGGTCGAGTGGTTGGTGGCCTGTTGGTGACCCTGACTGCTAGACCGGAGGTCGTGGGTTCGATTCCCACCCAGGACAAATCTTTGTGTGATGAGCATGATCATTTGTTCTGTGTCTGGGTGTAATTTATCTATAATATGTATGTATTTAGAAATATATAAGTATGTTTATCAGTCGTCTGGCTGCCATAGCACAGGCTCTGCCTAGTTTGGGATCGGATGACCGTGTGTGAGTTGTCCCAAGATATTATATTATATTATTATTATTATTATTTTGATGGGACCTTATATTTATATAAGGTCCCATCAAAATAGATGGACAAACTTTTAGAAATCATTCAGACCACCAAAATAAGGACAATGGTAAAAAAATAAATAATAAAAATGCATAAGATACTTACACGAAAAAAAAGCTAATGGAAATACCCTAAAAATGCTTTTTCAGTGTTGATCCCATAGTAAAAGTTGTTCATAGTGATAAGTACTCCTTAAGAGGTATTGCGTTTATTCTGTTACACGTTGTATATGATTTATTTTTCAAAACTAGGCAATACTTATCTAATGCAATATAGCGCATCCAGCTTCCTTGGTCCACCCTTTTCTCTTACGGTAAGAGAATAAGAGCCTCTTTCTAGAACCAAGCCATAAGCTAATAGCGTTTACCTGAGAGGAAAACTATCATTTTAAATAAAGATTACTTTACTTTGTGTATATGAATTAAAGTTCGGTTTAGTACTTAATTCTTTATTGTACACAAAAACTCATGTACTTATGTAGCTTTAAGTTTGTCCTTTTTTTTCTCTTGTTTTTACATGCCCATTTTATTTGACTCCAAACCTTTAAATTTGTCCCTAGTATTAAGATGCAGATATTATTAGACTTTTTCACTTTGTTTCATGTTCTCCGAGATACATTTTAATAACAAACTGAGTAATAATTTTAACTTTGTAATGAGTACCTTTAAGTTTGCCCTTATTGTTATTATTAACAGTACCTATGCTAAGTATTTTATATGGTAATCTGTGGATAATGTCGTGAGTAGTGTATTTGTTAATTCTATTATTTTAGTACTCCAATCATGTGTAATATTTAATATACTGCTGTTTGTTGTCCCTAATAAAGAAAAAAAATAAAAACAACTTATAGTACAATGATAATAAAGTTCATGTACAAAGGCGAGGTTAACTCAAAGTTGAGCTATTTTCCAGCAAACCTTTGAGTGTTAAAGAGAGATCACTGTAGAGTTAGTTAAATTAGTTACTCCTGTCTCAGTTACTGTTGTTTTCAACAGCTTACAAATGGAATAAAAATAAAACAGCAACCTGTTATAACTGTCGAGAACTAAAACAATATATTTTCTGTAAAATAGGAATGGTAAAAAATAGGATTTTTATTTTAAATCAACACTAACTGAATTTTATTTAAGCGCTGTCAAGCAGACGAAGTTTTCAACAAAAAATTTAGTGACACAAATACAATTTTTTTCTATACAGGCAAATATGAGCATTCAACCAATCTATGAAAGCCAATTAAGTAATTCTTTTCATGTTTTGGGGTTCTTTCTTTCATCACGCAGCATGCCACCTGACACACCTGCCATTACGTCTTCAAGACGTTTTAATGGTTTAATGCATTGCAACTGACGACGCAGTGGAAGTGGTGAAGTAAAGCCAACAAAATCCAATATACTCTCGCACTAGCGATATGAAGAAAAGTGTATTTAAATAACTTCTAAGAATTCACATGAGGTGCGCTCAGAAGGCTTTATGCGAGTTTTTTAACGTACTCGATCGTGTTAACGTAAACGTTCGCTTAAGAAACAACTCAAATTGTATAGAAAAAAAAGGTTTTCCGTGACTGTCAGCGCTTATTCAGTTTCAATACAAATTGACGTTAACGCTGGCCTAGGCTAGGCTAGCCCACTGAACAGTTACACGGCAATAATTATGATATCAGACCTATTTTCGTTTAAGATTTTGGTTACGATAGGAGTCTAAATAATAAAAATGATCTGATTGATCAATAGCTTTAAAGTGACTGTGGTAAATAAGAAGCCGTAATGTCCAGTAGTGGACTTGCCAGGCTCAACAAACGCGCAGAACTCGCCACTTGAAATCCAACACCTTAACGTTTGTAAACAACACGCTCCCTTTTCATTTTTAAACCAAAAACTCAAGATACGTTCGAAAGGAGGCGTACGTAAATTCCATTTACTGCTGGAAAGTGCCGAGCCCGGCCCCATCGCAAACTCCACTTAATTACGCGCATAAATTCAAGTGCTCTCCCGTACACGATGGATGTAGCCACATTTTAACTCATAAAATATCGTTTCTTTGTAATTTACCCAGGATTGGTACGTAATTGGTCATGAGGGCGCATCGGTATATGCGGTATTTTATTTCAGGTGACGCTTATGGTTGGACACTGAAAATTTAATGTGGTGGTCAGATTTTGGATGGGATTGTACCCACAATTTTATCGTGAATCGTTGCGAAAACAAGCTTCCGCAATTCCACATTTAAATTAACACAAAATAATAATTATTTTTGGTGCTTCCAGAGAGACAGAGATAAAGCCAGAAGTTTCAAACAGTCCAATTCGTGTGTATTTCAGCAAAGATTTTGTAACCAATCATTTGCCATTATTTGAACTCTTTCGGAATAAAATCTGCATGGTTATGGCGTGTGTCAAACTAACAATTAAAATAGGATAAAAAACCAGGAAATTCATCAACTTTGCAAAATGGTTTGGTGGATGCATTACAATCCGACTAAACGCAGGGAGGGTGTAAGTGCCAATTATACGTATGTCGATATCAACATAACCCATCTACCTGATAGCACAGGTCTGCGTGATTTCCATTTATGAAGGTAGAAAATATTTTTCAAACATAGCTTATCGGACGTAACGCCGGGAAATTAAATTACGTCTCCCTTTTTTCCGCAGTTGACTAAAACATTATTTCTAAAACCTTGCAATGTTTGATCATCAGTTTCTTCGATGAATGAAATGTGAGATTCTCTCATCATGGCCTAAGGGACAATTCTTATTTTTTGAAGCAACTTTGGAATTTGCACGTCAGTCGCTATCAATCTGTCAAAAAATATAGGTGTTTTTTATTAATTAACTTTACCAGAGTTTGCTGCAGATATCAGTATTTTAACCAGAATTAAGACATTATGTATGCTTAGATTACGAAATAGGTTACTTGGCTTGCTAACGACCACACAGTAAATTATATGGTTTAATTTCCAGGTGCACTTTGGTTTGAAAACTGAAAAAGATATAGTTTACCAAACGATTAGCATCATGTACGACTGCCGTAAGTGACCTTAAATTCATTAAGTTTAATGAGAGTTTGTGCTTATCGGTGCATTTGCATACACCTCTATTAATATACACTAACCGCTGGACATCATTCATAAGATGATAATGTTATTTAGGATTCTTGGTTTACTTGACTGTCGTTAAAACTGCTAATAACTCATAAACACGCCTATATTACAAGACGAGTGAAGTGTCATGCAATTTTGAACAATGTCGGAATCGATTGTAATGGAGCTCTCACATTCTATCAGGCATGGCGAGTGTCAAATTGCCAAAATATGAGGGAATAATTACGTGACATTTCGGTACAGCATGTCAATGCATACATAACCGACTTTTTGACAATTGTTATTTATGATAGAATTTTACTATGCCTAGAGCCTTTTTTTTTTTTTTAAGGATGTGTAATCATCAAATGACTTCTTCCGCTCTGGGCGGAGCCGAAGGGCGTGTCAGACTCTTACTGACTAAAACCCATCCGTGTTCCTTCTAAAGCCCTTTGCGTTCCAGGGCCGCGGTGACTCTTTCGAACAAATTCCGCAACCCTGGCAGGCTCTGGCCCTAGCGGGCCCCGTCTTTTATGCTGACATCTCTTTGAGGCGCGCCTAGAGCCTAGAGCGTGGAAATGGTGTTATCAGCAGCCTTGCAAATCATTATAATAGAGCCTCCACATTTGTATTTCAGCTACTTAAAGTGGGTCTATTTTTTCAGATGAGAAATACGATGGCTATGATATCCATTGCTTAATCAACGTCGGAGTCAACATCATCAATATCGACATGACACGATATGATACAGAATTCTTTAACGTAATCAAAGATGCAATGGCATTTTCAGCTAATATGCCAGAAATGATTCCAACTGCTTATTATACGCCTGTGGCTATGTCTGTCATGATGTCTGCCAATGATCCTATTGAGGTCGATGATAGGGTAAGTCAATACTGTGTTAAAATAATTACAGTACAGCTGCCTATAAACCTGTGACAGATTACAAATAAATGTCTCAATAAATATATGTAGTTCCAGCGCTTTACTTATACGATTATTTAGCAATGTCGAATAAACTTAAAAATTATGTTAACGTCATAAAACAATATACAGTTATCGTAGTAGACGTAAGCAGCTACGCTTGAATCTATGAAATATAATTTTAAACTAAGAAACTCGTAGTCTATGGACAATGTGAAAGAGTACTTGTCTTACAGGGTTTACTTTTTTTTTTAAACTTTGCCCCTCATTAGAAATATCTCCTGTATCGTGGGTGCGTTTACAAACAGACAAAGTCACATGTACAAACAACCAGACCCGAAACAACTATCTGTAGGCTAGACAAATATTTGTTCTGTGCGGGAATCGAACCCGCGACACGCAGCGGAGCAGTCAATCGCTCAACCACTGCACCAACCGAGTCGTCAAAATATACTTACCCATCTATACTTATGACTTTCGACTGAAAATTAGTTTAGAAAAAGACATAATGTATTGCCTTAGGCCACTATTTAAACATTTTGTTCCAGGTTGACATAGTAATTTTAAAGGATATAACGTCGATGAACCAAATGCGTCAATTTAAGAAAAAAAATAAGAAAATTTCTTCTAAGCCAATTTTATTTTGGCCTCCTTCGCTTGACCTCAAGGACCTTAATCAAATTATTAAGGTTAATAAGATATTTTATTTTATAAAGAAAACGAATAATGTATTGTTACTTAAAATATATTTTTATTAGATTTCAGCTGGAGTTGTTTTGGATCCAACGTTGAGCAATATTTTTGGCAACTTTGATGTGCTTTTGCGAAGATGCAGAGAGGTGATAGTATTACCTATATTACTTTGATACATACAGCCATAAAAGTTCTGGAGTGGCGACCGCATACCGAAAGACGCAGCTTTGGAAAGCCTCCCACAAGGTGGACCGATGACCTGGTGAGGGTCGCGGGTAGCCGATGGATGCGAGACGCACAGGACCGGTTGTTGTGGCGACACTTGGGGGAGGCCTATGTCCAGCTGTGGACGACTTTCGGTTGATATGATGATACAGCCATACAGTAGTGTTTATTACCTACTAAAATAAACTACATTACAATACAAAGTCGACAAAAAATATATGGAATTGACATGCGCTGCAGGAATGTCACGACTCACGTAGTCAATCCCATACATTTTAGACTTTTCGACATTACCACTCATGTAACGTCACGGTGTCTAATGACTCAGTAAAATATACAGTTTTTTGGGATATATTAGGATTGGTAAAAAGTTGCCATTACATAAGTATTTAAACGCAATCTCAATTCGTAGGTTGGTGAAAGTTTCGAGAAGTTGGATAGGCTAGGCCAATACTCTGGATGTTAATTTGGGTCTAACAAAACAAAACAAAACAATGGCTCGCAAGTTGGGAGACTAGCTCCTAAATATTGGTTAACGAAGGGAGTTTAATTGCTTCTTGTGGGTACCTAATTTATTTAAACTTTTGTATTAAGATATTACTTATTTGAAGTACTCTTTCTCTTTATCTTTATTTTCTTATCCCATATTACTTGGGGTCGGTGCAATAAGTGTGGGACGACACGGTTGGTGCAGTGGTTGAGCGATTGACTGCTGCGCTGCGTGTCGCGGATTCGGTCCCCGCACGCAACAAATATTTGTATGGCCTACAGATAGTTGTTCGGGGACTGACTGGTTTATATGTTTGTAAACCCATCCACGATATAGGAGAAATTCCTTGTGTGGTGCAACGCTTTTTTCGACGCACGCAACTGTCTTCTGTCCTGCTATTTCCTGTCAACCGTCGTGCTATCTGACTCCCTTTTTTTTCATCACTCCTCACACAATATATCTATCTTTTTGTTGGTCTCCCTGTACATAGTTTATTTTTTTTTACGCTGAAAGTTTAAAAAGTATGGTTCTACAAATCCTTATTATTTTAGGATCGCAAACCTGTCTTCTACATGCATCCGACATTGGTCGACAATTATTACGAAGAAATTGCCAGTGACAGACAGTTGCTGTCACAAGTTCATGGCTTGATTAAGAACAAATTAGATGGAATTTTCTTAATGGATGAGCGACAAGGAAAACCTCCCATTGAGTTCATTCAAGCTTTTATAAGAGCCACAGAAATAATAGAAAAGGATAACGTTGCTGCTGTCGATTATTTTAAGCTCAGTTTACCGGTAATTGTTAAGTTCTAAGTAAAATTTTGATAGTAAGTTAATCCAGGAGCTGGCAGCTGCTGAAAAAAAGAAGAACGAAAAAAAAAGTATTTAACTGCCACAAAACGACATACCTCTATATAAGTTTATTTTGCTTAAACTAAACCATAAACGATAGTGTTAGTAGTTCTTTAATTATGTTAGTAAAGACAAGTTTAAAACTAAAGTATATGGCAAAAAGTCCACTCAGCATAATGCTGTGCCGTGGGGGACCCACACCACGACGCTGATTTTCAGTGGTCGCCTAGGACATGACGTACGGAAACCAAGTCTGTTGGGCATGCGAAAATAGATACTAAAAATATAAGATAATTACAGTAAGATGCTGCAAAGCAACCTACAATACAATATGATTCCCCAACCCCGCACTGGGTGTGTGAGGTACAAAATGTCCAACTCCCTTTCACAGAGGGGAGGCGCGTGTCTCGACAGTTGCAACATTATGGAATGTCATATGAAGCACTGCTTCACAAAGTTGAATTTTATGTACGCTCTTTTGTTAACCTAAAATAGGGTTTTGCTTTGTTTAAAGGAAATATAGACCTATTGCCCGCATCAACACATTAAAACGAATTTACAGAAAATCAAATCTACTCATTTTTGAACATCGTTCGCATTCGCATCTCAGTCGCAATATGTCAAAAAAGCCTCAATATACATACATTTTTGACAAATTCCGACTGACATTTGCATTCGCATGTCGTGTCTTAAAAAAATTTAGGATTGGCACACAGGTTATTCAACAGGTCGTAAAGTTCCGTATCCTAAATGGAAATAGGAGGATCCTCCAATCAGATTTTTGTTTGATTATGGTGGGCAACTTGATGGTTGTTCTCGGGCTATTTAACTTTAACTTTAATTTAACCTTCCATTCAAACCGGATTCAGATGAATATCAGTATTTACGTGGAGCGACTGCCAATCAGACCTCCACAAACCAGTAATTGAGTTACACGGTGCTTTTTGGCATGACTGGTCTCAGATTTTCTGGTTTCTGACAATCCGTACCAACGAGCCGGTACCAACAGCTTAACGTAATTTTCAAGGCACGGAAGATTCTCGGTATCTTAAGAGTGTCACCCATCTACAGACCGACCTCGGCCGGCGTTGCTTAATCTTGAAGATTGCTAAGTGCGGCTGTAATTATTTACCCACGAGCTTGAAGTTTGCGTGTGCCAAAATGTTGCCACAAATGGAATGCATTATTCTACTTACAGATGAAGATTCCAGTTCTCCAGCCCTACGCAGTAGCCCTAGCTGCTTCTCTCGCTGCGTTACAATGTGAAGCGAGTGCCATCATAGTATTCACGACCACAGGCGCTTCAGCCAAGGTCCTGTCCTGTGCATCACCGCCCTGTCGTGTGATAGCCATCACGAGGTACGAGAAGACTGCAAGGCAAATGCATTTGTTTAGAAAAGTTATGCCTTTGCATTATCGTGGTGAGTATTCAATGTTTTTGATAGAGTTACGCTGAAACTATTTATTTATTTCTTAGATAATACGTTTTTACGGTACGGTACCTATTCCTATGTCATGGCAATAGCAGAGACACCTGTTATATACAGGATTAAAACAGCGCTCTGGCTCTGTTTCACACACGAGACCCAGCATTATGCTGAGTTATTCCCGTTTTGCGTGACTGAACGACTTATTTTCTCCTTTTGAAACTTGTTTATTTGTGTGGTTTTCTATCTTTTGTGATAAGCGACATGCTCGGCGAAACATACGCTTTTCTTCTTTTATTTCACTGATTGGCTGGCTCTTTCTAACATTGGGAGTATGTTACATACTTTACCCCTGATCTTTCTCGACTCCGTTACTGAATGTCGAAGTTTGAAATGTCGACGTATGTTAGTTCTAAAGTACAGGATCTCGATGTACGCCAGTTCGAAAGTTCACTGGAGCGAAGTATGCAAGGTCGACGTATCGTTAGTTAGAAAGCATACGAGTGCGATGTACGCCAGTTCAAAATTACCCTGTTACGAAGTATGAAATGCCTCCGTACTGTTACTGGTACTCCTACAACATTATAATTAGCAAATTTGTGTAAAAATAAATTTACTTCATGACCAATTTCGAGGTAGCGCTCGCCGGCCGCTGCCGCGGCACCGCTCGCTTCGCTCGCTCGGCTCGCGCGTAGTTGGTCACAGTTCTAACCTAACCTAACCAGGGTAATTTCGAACTGGCGTACACCGCACTCGTATGCTTTCTAACTAACGATACGTCGGCCTTGCATACTTCGCTCCAGTGAACTTTCGAACTGGCGTACATCGAGATCCTGTACTTTAGAACTAACATACGTCGACATTTCAAACTTCGACATTCAGTAGCGGAGTGATCTTTCTCCAACCAAAGACAGGCGTGCAACTTTTACTTTTTAAAACTTGGAAGCATCCTCATTCTATGAGCCCATCAACCTCAATGACCCGATATTAAAAACTAAAAACAGCACCACATTAGACATTAGCATAATGTATTGCAATTGCAGAGAGTCGTTTTGGTAGCTGGCAAGACGAGAGCCTGGCCCGTATAGCTTTTGGCACCCAGTTCGGCCTCGACACGGGCCTTTTCGACTTCGCCGCCAAATTAGTGGTACTAGCGCCGTCCGAAGAAGGAATCGTGTACTGCAATAGCTTCCAAATTCTCACCGTTAAGCATGTTCTGCATAGATATGAATGTGGGAAATATGATGTGGATACTAATATAGACTGTGTTGATTGTATTGAATAAATCTATCAAAAGGTATATAGTCTGATATGATTTACTTTATTGCTTGGGCAGATCTTTTATCACGTTTGGGACGAAAGGAAAAGATAGTATTAAGTTGAAAAACTGTTTTAATTTGTTCTTTTTCTATCTTATCTACTTGCGATTAAGTGATGGCAAATGGTCGTTTTGAAACACATTGTTTTGATACAATAGTAAATGATACAACAAGTTTCAGGTTAGTTGTCATATTAAGAGACGGACGGACGAGATAGCTCGCTACCCTTTTATCGTCCAATCAGAGAGTTATACCAAAGGGAACGCGTTGCCCGTTTGTTGGTTTAATATGGACTCGTCTCGTAGCAAAAGAGTTGGGGCTCTGGTTTTAGGTGATTTCGGTACCTAGTAGCTTGGTAGTTTGTACCGAGGGGTTATAAATACTGTAATATCTGGCTACTTATTTCATTATTTTAGTACCTACGATTAAGAGATAAATCTGATTAGTTTATTTTAATAAATGTTTCAAAAGCCACATCGTGATGTTTTATTATTACGTATACAAGATTTTTATTTATTCTTTTAGTTGTAGTTTAACATGTTTTGATTTGTAAAATTACACTACATAAGGACGTCCATGTCCGTTTCCTACATACCTCTTTCCCTCCCTTCCATAATTAAAACTATTAGAATAATTCATTAGGGACGTCGCCTGACCCGATTAGCATGTTTGTTGTTTTAATAATGCATCCATTGGTAAAGTAAATAACTGTTACATTTGTGCTGTATTGTAAAAGGCCCCGTCAGGGTGAGGAGCGGGTGCGAAGTACCAAACATACGTACCTACTGTTTCCGTCTATACTGAAGTCAAAATTGAACTCAAAAGTTATCTATTCAAATAAAAAATGGGTGAGACCCAGCACTTTTTAACTTCGGTTTCACATAAAGACAGTCCCTGAACGCCGACCCATCACTACTTCCTAGTATTTTGGCTACAAAGAAGAACGACGCAACAGACACCCCAGCGGTGGGCGCCTATCGCAACGTCACGGAGCGAGTAATCGTCTATTGTTTCACCATGCGGAAACACGTCTAGCCCGTCTATTGCCCGCTATAAAAGCTCGCAACACTATCTGACCATCTAATCGCGTCCGCTACCGCACCCACCCTTGTTACTCACTCTGTACAAGACCTAACAACCATTTTCATTTGACAGCTTCGGGAGGCGTATTGTGTTAGTGCAACAAAAACAAAGGTTTGCCGCTAATTGCTCGTTCGTAGCAACACTGCGTTTTGTAAACAAACTCTTTGCGGAATCAGTTAACCAATTTATATCACTTTAGAAAAGATTGTTTTAGGAACAGTGTAGTTTGTGTGGTCGACGATTAGCCAGTGTTTAACCTTAAACTGATAAGTTTATTTAAGAGTTTTTCTTCTTTATTCGACAATGAACCCATGTTTAACCTTGATCTCGCCTGATGAAAAGCTTTGGATGAGGTGTTCGACGGAAAAGAGAGAAAGAAAACTAGTTAGAAAGAGAACGAGTAAATCTAGACGATGCCCGTTCACTCTTGCTTTGTAAGCTGATGGGTTAGGTGGTAGGAAACAAAGACGCCTGCAGAGATTTCGATACTTACTGTGATCATGATAAATGAGTATAGTTACTACGACCGTACTACTATTCTACGTCAGCTAAGGCTTGTTGCACACGTACCACAACCACACCACACCGTCGCAACAAAAGATGGTCAAGCTGTGGTTATGTGTGAATAGTGTCGCTGCGGCTTCTTGCAGTTGCATTGTGGTACCTTCAAAACCTGGATGTGGCCGGCCGCTAGTTCGCGGTGTCGCTGGGGTTTGCATTGTGGTTGCGACGTAGCTACGATGTGGTCGGTATAACACACGCGGTCGATAATGACGGCAAAATGTGGTCCGTGAGAATTTGACTATTAATTTTCATATAAATTAGCGCCCGCTTACGTGTTATGGTTGTGGTGGGTACGTGTGAAACAAGCCTTAGTCAGGATGTTGCCTTGCAGTACTTCTGGTAATAAATTTGGCTGGAAGATTCTGGCAGTAGGAATGAAAGCCGCCATTTTGCTACAGGGATTAGAGACTAAGCGAAAAATAAAGTTAGTTTTAACAGTTTTCAAAAAAATACAGAAATGGCCAGCGAAAATGTAAAAAAGGCTGGTTCTATTGATAATATTTGAGATTCACTAACAAATTAACGACAATATATTGTGATATACTCTTCAGAAGAATAGCATCACAACTTAATAGATAATATTAATTCTCAGTCACAATCGGCTCTTAAACTTAATTAAAAACACACTAGTGTTTAATTACTGTAGGAACGTGCCGGATACTAATTGCTTAGTATAAACAGATTATAAAATACATGAAAGTGCATTCAAATGAAGTACCATTTGAGACCTCATTTGAGGATGCAGGTAACGCGAGACTAAAATGCATTTCATTTTCTCATACAAAGGATATCGCATCCTGTTACAAGAAGCCTTTGCATTCGGATGCAGCGTCCTAAATTCGTGGGTTATTCTGCTCAAAAGTGCGTTAAAATAAATATATTTTGAATGTAGTCAACAATTTGTAAGGTAACTTTCAACTACATTGTTTACACTTCATTGTTTTTCCGACTGTACATTGTCAAAACCTACAGTAAAAATGACAAATTGAAAAGTGTCTGTCATGCGACTGTTATGTGATTAAATGGGTAAGAATTTTGAAAATTATATTTTGTCTCTTAGGCAGTGCGTAGTGGTAGCTGAAGTTCTAAATAAGTTTAGCAGAATATTTAAAACGCTCAAAACGATATTCATCTACCATGAAATAATACGGCAATTTATAAGTGTGAATTATTTCCATGCTAAAATTATACCAACATATTTTGCTGTTAATTCGATAGTAATTAAACTGCATTGGGTCTAGCTAATGGATATTGGAAATGATACCTAGGCTGTTACGTGTACCTACCTGAATTATTTATTAGAACAGTTTACACAGTGTAGTTAACTTTATTGCTATTATATTATAAATTCCGAATTGCATTGTTAAAAAGGATCTCATTCATGCTTCTAGCCAACAGACAACCTTAACCGCTGGTTAAGGTTGTCTTTCAGTAAATGCATTTAAGATGTTATTAAGTAAATTATAAATAAAAATCAAAAACTTGCAGAATAACCCACGGCTTTGTTCATTCGTCGAGGGCACGCTAATGTCACACGAAATAAGACTAAAACGCGGATATTAAGATGCTCTCATTTCATCCGCCTTTGAAGGATTGTGCTGCCAAAAAGAGTAGAAGCAGTACTCCACGTCATGTTGAGAGCTTCCCATTGTCAGTGACGTCGTTCAAAGACCCTGTTTGAAGCAGGCATGCAAACAAGGGTGGTCGTATTCGGTTTCATGTGGAAGATTGAGAATTTTTACTTACATATGTTTTTGTTTATGACATGCTGTTTCGGTAATGACAATATGCTGGTACTTTTTGAAGACTTTGCTTTAAGGCACGTTTACATGGATGAAGGTTCTTGAGCGTTTTGAGACAAGAATGATCCTGTGAATGATGTAGGACCTTCTAGAAAGGTTAGGGTAAGGAAATCACGTTAAGTTAAGGCTAATGTACTGAAGGACTGACAGATGATAAGCATTAATATAGACGCCTTCGCTAAGGTCAAAGGTTAGGCTTTTACGAAGCTTATTTCAGATAATCCGTACGTACAATCTTATACCAAAAGTGTGAAACTATTAATTTAACTGTGTACTTACTCAAAATATATTTGTGAAACAAAGTCTATTTTACCAACTACAACTTTGTGTTTAAAGTTGATTGATTTCAGCGGTTAGTATTTAAAGCAAGTACTTCTTTTCAAATAGTGAGTGACTTTTATATTTAGATTCAACGAAACACAGACTGGGCAAGTACATTTTTCTAAAACAACAGCAAAAGCCCAGATTTAATCGAAAAAAAAATCGATAAAGGCTTATACAGAAAACGGTATAAAAGGAAAAACAGTTGAATTTCCCAAACGGCAAGCGTTTCAACCGATCCGTCCATTGTTTCTTTAAACGGTTCCAATAAAAATGCAAATACACAGTCTATGCGTTGTGTGCGTTGTCCGCTATCGACTTTCAAACTAGTTTATTTAGTTTTAACTCTGTCGTCGGCTCTATTTACTTCCTATGTTTGTCATGTGTCTAAACTAACAACTGTTCTCTTTTGTCTCAGTTTTGTAGAATGAGTTTTCCTGGAATATTTTATTGTTTTATGATTTTCGAAGTGGAGTTTGAAATTCGAGACTGCTCGGTGTGACACACACACCATATATGTATTCCTAGGAATCTCTTGCTGAAGTTCTCTTCTCGCTCTTGCATTCATTCGGATGCAAGATGGTCTTTACTCTGCACACTTTGTAAAAAAGCATATTACAAATTAGAAGATTACATTCAGGAAAGAATGCTTTTTTTTTTTTTTTAAGGATGGGAAATCATCAAATAACTTCCTCCGCTCTGGGTGGAGCGGAAGGGCGTGTCAGACTCTTACTGACTAAAACCCATCCGTGTTCCTTCTAAAGCCCTTTGCGTTCCAGGGCCGCGGTGACTCTTTCGAACAAATTCCGCAACCCTGGCAGGCTCTGGCCCTAGCGGACCCCGTCCTCTATGCTGCCATCTCTTTGAGGCGCGCGTGAAACACAACGTGCCGTTGACCCGGGCCTGGTGGTGATCGGACAGAGAGCCACCCAACGCTCGCCGTCCGCAAGCCCACGCCTACGGTGGCCGGGGATCGCCCTGCGACTCCCGACGCCCGGGGCGTCTTCTCCTGTAGCGGCGGTTGGGACGAAGGCCTTGCCTTTCCCTCGCGCGGCCCGTCTCCTCTTTAGCTAGCATTACTGCTTCGCAGAAGGAGGTGATCGCTTCCCAAGCCACCTCGCTCCGGACCATGGATTCAACCAGGGCCGGACGCGAGAGGTTGCCGCCGCCGATCGCCTCGACGAGGACACGGCGGTGCTCAGCCCAAGCAGGGCAGACCTCCACCGTATGCTCCACCGTGTCCTCCGGGCGATCCTCACAGTGCTGACACCCGGGCGTGTCCTCCCGCTTAATCCGAAACAGGTACCTCCCGAAACAGCCGTGTCCGGTAAGTACCTGCGTCAGGCGGAAAGTGAGGACGCCGTGGCGCCTCTCCAGCCACTCCTCAAAGAGGGGCCGCCGCAATTGTGGCGTGCCCAGCGCTGGGCCACGATAGTCTCAGTCTCCATACCGCCATAGTATCCTGCCGGAGCTCCGTCCGCCGCAAAGCGCCTCCGCGCGCCACGCGTAAACGTGCGCGAGGGCTCTCGCTTCCAGATCCCATGGCGGTAATCCGGCAAGGAGGCTCGCCGCCTCGCCGGAGACCGTGCGGCATCCCCGAGCCAGCCGGATGGCCACGACCCTTTGGGCCGCGTTGAGCTGGCGGGCTGGTCGCCCCTTCAGCGTTAGGGCCCACACAGGGGCCCCATAAAGGGCCATGGACCGCACGATCCCTGCATAGAGCCTCCGGCAGGAGGCGTTTGGACCCCCTAGATTGGGCAGGAGCCGCTTGAAGGCAGCCCCGGCCCGCTCCAGTCTGGGAGCCAAACGTCGGAAGGAAAGAATGCTTGGAAACATACTGGTCCTGCTCCATAGGATAATCAAGGGTGTAGACAAAATCAAAATGGTTGATTTATGTATTAACTTTATAGATATACTGTTTCTTTTTTGTGTTTTTATTTTTCTGTTAACTCACACACTGTTTAATTAATGATTCTAATATTTGTAAATATCTGAGTACCATTTACCTAAATTTATTTAGAAAATGAATAAGTTTACCTCTGCTGGTAATACTTTGTTCCTATAAGTACCATACTCTGGGTGCATCGTCCTCACTTAAATTAATTTTTGTATACCAAATTTTGTAAAACCAATATCTAGCAGTGAACTGAAATAGCCTTTGTGATTAATTGAAAAAATATACCGAGTAACATTGCAATAGGAATACCAAGAACGAAATGTTTTTATCGCATATTAGTCGTCAAAAATACGAAAAAATTGAACGATGCAATATTTCTGTTCATAAATAAAAAAAAACTATGCCTTTACCCTATAATTTTCCGTAGTTTTATCGAAGCAGACTGAAAAAAATACAACACGCAAAATTCGGTGGAGTGACGATCATACAAATATTTTATATTCCATAATTTCCCCAGTGACGACGGGACTCGGTGTTCGAAAGATACGTCTTTTTTATTTTTTGTCATGCTCATTCTCAAATATTGTTTTTTCTACAATTTGGTAATTCGGGCGTCCTACTTTGGATAACGATGTACGTAAGTAAAATTTAGTTTCGGGTGCTGATGGGTGGGCAAACCAATCTAAAAAAACCGGCCAAGTGGGAGTCGGACTCGCGCACGAAGGGTTCCGTACCATTATTGGTAAACACAAAAAAAAAAATCACCCTTCAATGTTTTTTTTATTTTAATTTAATCATTTATTTTTAAAGTGAATATATAACTAAATGTTCTGTGAATCTGTGAAAATTCCAACTGTCTAACTATCACGGTTCATGAGATACAGCCTGGTGACAGACGGACGAACAGCGGAGTCTTAGTAATAGGGTCCCATTTTACCCTTTGGGTACGGAACCCTAAAAAACGCGAGTGAATACGGGGTGTAACATATACAAGGCATAGGCAAAGCAAAAACTGAAAAGAAGACATTGTAGTCATCATTATGACCAACTTTTCAATGGAACCAACCCGAAATCGAGAAACAAAGGTTTTGCGTAATTCCTGTAACCCACACCTTGTGTACATATTGTAAACCTACGTTACTATGGTTAGACTTTTAACGTCTGTAAAAGTGTACATTAACGCTGAGCCAGTCTTCTTATTTAAGTCATTAAATAATATTATTATTTCATAATAAAGTCCGCTGAAACACCAAAAGATAAACTATTATAACTCAGCGTATTTAAACTTCCAAAGAAGTTTGTCTTAAGAAAGTATAAGATTGATTAACTTGTAAACTTCTCGTCAATAATAACGAACTAATAGAAAATAGTTCTCTAGAAGTTATGGAGGCTGAATCAACATAAAACAGAAATCTTATTTAATACGCCTCAGCGCACCGCCTTAAGACTGAAGCACGGTAGTATGAAAGAAAACTTCGCATTTATTTATATTTAAATTGCTTCAGGCAGTTATGCTGCATATTGAACATGGAAATTTTTGCGCTGTTTTGAGTAGACGAAACTCTACAAGTAGACTCGATTAAACTATATCAAGGGTTTTTTACATCACTCTCTTATATAATACTGACGTCACAACTACTGTTGGTGTTCTGTATGGTGTCGAACGTAAAAGAATAGTACCATCCCATCACTTCCCGTGGGTGTCGTAAGAGGCGACTAAGGAACTCACCAGAGTATGGCAGCAGCATTCTCTGTGCATTACAACAGCTACACTGCGATCGTCACCCTTTGAGGGAGGCGTATGTTCAGCTGTGGACGTCTTTCGGCTGATATGATGAACTACAGTTGTGTAACTATTTCTGGTTTATCCTAAGTATATTCTATCTACATACTCGTAATATGTATTTACATCAATTTAAAGTTATCTTTGTCTCATCATTCTTTTGATCTATTTTTTTTTTGATCAGCGCGAAACTTTTTTTTGGTTACTTCTCTATTAGTCTCCTCCCACCAATCCCCCTCGTATTGGTTCTAGACATATCAACTTACGCTTTGGTGCTTGCAATTAGCTGCATTTTTAAAAGTACCTGTAAATGTTTTGTCTCTATACTAACATACCAAAACACGCAAGCTACAAGCTGAAGAGTTTGACTACTTGGTTGAACGCGCTAATATTTGGTTCTAATTAAAACATTATATTGGTGTTGGATAGCCCATTTATCGCGGAAGGCTAGAACTATATAACCACATTTTTTTTCCACAACCACGAGAACGAAGTCGCGGGCATAGCTAGTTTAAAATAAATGCTTTGAGTTTTGACAGTACATTCGTTGTTTCTTCGTTCTTCCCTTACTCATCGCCATCCACATTAATACTCAAAAAAATCATCGCGACATTTACCTAACATATTTTTATGTTATACTAGTTGCCGCCCGCGGCTCCGACCGCGTGATTGTCGAAAATTATCCCAAGGGAACATATTCTCGGGATAAAAAGTATCCTATGTGTTAAGATTCGTTTAATTTTTTTCCAAATATTGTAATTGTATTGGGTTCAATGTAAGTAGAATTAAGTAGTTACCTGCCTTATTTATGTTTATACACAAGGGGGGAACATCATTACGTCACTCGAACCAACGGTAGTTGCTGAAAATCAGCGCCGGCGATTTTTGGATTTGCCCATAATCACGGCAATTATGCTGAGCAAATGACCGATTCTTGCTCGGATGCGACGCACAACTTAAATTTATGTATATTTTCTACAATTACTTTCTGTCTAAAATGTTTATTGTTGTTTTGTTTTCTTGTTGTCGCTGTCAGTCAGTCGGGCGTCATGCCATGGACAACTGCTGAACTTTGTTCTGTTTTGTCTGTGGTGTGCTGATGTGACCAGAGACACGTTTAGGTTAATGTCCGGTCCAGACATGGGCTTGTAGTGATGTGTTATTTCTCAGTTTTTATTTATTTTAGTTATAATTATTGTACTTGATAAGTTTTTTAGTTTTTAGTGTTCTGTGCGTTTTTTCCGGCAGAATAAATTGATTTTCTTTCTTTATTCCAGACTATAATCTACCTGGATTTCATTAAAATCCATTCAGTACTTTTTGCGTGAAAGAGTAACAAACATCCATCCATCTATCCATCCCTATAAACTTTCGCGTTTATAATATTAGTAGGATTACATTTTTCAAAACGTCATAAAATAAAAAACCTTTCAACCTCCCGAAAATCCTAAAATAAAACCTGGGAACAAAAGTAGTCTCCACAATTTTACGTTGACTCAGAGCAGCAAGATTGGAAGGAGTTTATAAGAAGAGTTCATTGCATGTTGCGATTTCAGGAGGATGAGACGGGGGTCGGATCAAATTAAATTGAAGACTAAGCAAAAAACGCGCGGAAGTGACCAGACCACATTATAGCTCTATGTTACAGGTTTACTTGTGTTTTGGGCGTTTTAAGGTATTTCCAAATAAAAAGATCAGATGGTGATGAAAGAGTCACCGTCTCCTTCGACACCTAAAAGATACTTTTACCCACGAAGGTACGCAGTTAAAAGCCTTTGAGATTATGCTTTAAATATGACATAGAGGTAAATTCTTACGTTTTACTGGTTGACATATGGGAGTAGTAAGTAGTACATACTTTCTTTTAACATTTTTAATGAAGTCATACGTCCCAGTAAACATTTTGATCACCATTATCCTCTTGCCCTCATCCTAATCGTCTCTCCAATCCTTATCTTTTTAGTTGGAGTCGGCAAAAAATGGATTCCAGTTTTCAAACATTGAACGTGCTGGCAATGTGGTGGATGGCGTACAAAAATTTCACTGTTGCGAATTTTATTGTGATTGATATCGAGTTTTATACCGAACTCTTTTTTTCGAGTTACCGATTCTCGGCTTTACCTGAAAAAGTCATATTGACGATGGTATAAAATAATAATAATACCTTTCCAGGTATTTTCAACATTACCTGAATCGAAACCACTACAACTGACATGATATTTTGTACTTTTTGCAATACTTTTTATAGCGGATTGGACGAATCTCCAGTGTTTGAAATATATCTGAAGGAGAATCTGCGGTGGCGAATGAAATTCGAATTTCTAGTGAAGTGCAGCGAATATTGAATGTAAGGAGTAAAGCGTTGCAGGTTTATTCGTTGCTTTTTCCACTTTTCGCACCAAGAATCTAAATGTTGGATTTACTTTGAAATTCGCAAGTCAAGCGAGTCTTCCTATAATGCTTCTGACCTAGCAACATGACTTCCTGCACTATGCGATAACGATCGTATTACGTTACAGTGTGTTTTTAAGAAACACACTTAGACACAACGTACGTTGACTCTTTATCATTTTATACATACAATATGCATACATAATTACACAATACTAAACAAACTCCAGACTTCCAAGATAACGTTGTTGTTTTGTAATTAATTAACTTCAGATGTTTCATCCTAGATACACACCGTATGCTCCTCCGGTTAATTATATCAGACTGTATACTTTGAAAATAGTTCTGATAGAATTAAATAAACGCGAACAAGTTGAGGTTTTTAATGAATATTAATGGTTGAAACTCTTGGAATCAGGCTTGACATGGGCCCGCGAAACTCCGGGCCTAATATAAATCACGCTTAGTCCAACCTTTAAGTATCGTTCCACTTAGGACTTTCTATTGTTGCCTCTTGAAGATAACGATACTAAATCACTGAGGGAGGGAGATGTTCAATTGAACGAAGACATGGTTTTGAGGTTTGGATATTGGAGTTAAAGATTCGAATTGTAGATGATTAGTAGCGTCAGTTTAGCGGTTAGTGTTGTTGGTTTGTTTATTTTTCAACTTATAAGAAGTTACTGCACCTATTCATTGCAAGTTCCATTTTTACTTGCTTGGTGTTTGGATAAAATAAAAATAACTGATCACATACCTAATTATTTGAATTCTGAATTATTTGACTACCTATGATGATCGTAATCGTAATAAGTTATTTGTAATATTGAATAGATAAGTATAGTTTTCCTTATCTCTGATTAATAGTTTATACCGACTACTAAAATTAGCCCTAAGTAGAACATAACAAAGGTAACTTTGTGCATAGTAAAGATATAATTTTATATTCCCAAGAGTAATGAAGACTAATCGATTGTTCTACCAAGTCGCAATTTTTATCACGCAGTTTTCTTGTTCAGTGCTTTTAAGAAACCTATTACGTCAATGAGAATGTGCTTAAAAACCTTTTTGCGAGAATATTGATGTTTAATTAGAATAAAGTTAGTTTTATGGATTTTACGTGTAGTTTTTACTCTTGGTTTGTTTGCAAAGACTTGCTGCATTTCTATGGGAGGTATTTACCTTGTTTTGATGGGATGTTAAACAGAAGGTTCCTGGATCGTGTATTTTTCGTTTGTGGTGCCATCGTTCTATGGTGCGCTTAATCTCATGTGCTGGTGATAATCATAAGGTGATCTATTGAGGTACAAATCCATCCACCTTCCTCGAAGTCCCGGTGCTTTTGAAGGTCTCCCTTTAAAAACAAGAAAAAGGTACCTACTAATGTCTATTTGATAAATTATGCAACTTTTCCGAAGAAACAAACTTTAGGATTCCTATTTTCTTAAAGTAAGCAAATAACATATTTACCTACATCTTTTCTTCAATTCAGACATATTTGCTGAACATTAGATTAAACCTCAAGGACAAACAAATTCGTGCAATTCCACCATTATACGCTCTTTGCTTGCGCGTGACACACGAGTTAACCTCTTCAGACGCCACTCCTGGAGATCATCCTCGGCGTGGCTCAAGTTAACGTAATGCTAGACATTCTTTTTGAGATGAACTCGAGGAGGTTACGTGCAAAGAGATTATTAATATGAGCAAAAGTCCTCGTACACAACTGTAAAATTTCATCGCTTAGAAAAAGCTTTCGGATTGTCAAAAAACAGACAGAATCATTTTAAGGGTTCCGTGCGGCTGAATGACAAAATTCGGAACTCTTTTAGTATCACTTTTAGGGTCTGTCATTAATGTATTTTTCTCATAATTATAAAAAAAAATCTAATAAATAGTTGTAAAAGTATATTATATAGATAAAGTATATTATATATAAGTATATTATTATAGGTAAATTATTATTAAATATTTCATGTATTAAATGTATACAAAACCTGTTTAAAAAAAATACAGAAAATAGTTCTTAACTTATAGATAACAGGAAACTCTTTATGTCTATGGTTATAAAATAACTTAAAAATATCGTTCGTTTGGAATTGCGCGTCTGGGCGTGACTTCGACACGCACTTGGCCAGTTCTTGATCATCTGCATTGTGTGCCTATTCAGGTGACCAAAAATGTTTCTCAGTAGTTCAGAGGTGCGATTGTCTAACTTTAGTTCATGATGAATAATGAATACGATAGTCATTAATCGTAAATAAAAAAATCGAATTGTGTAAAATTGTCCATCCAATGAGTGAACGATCGTATTGGATCGTATACAAACGTATAAGATTGCGTTTAATTATGCAAAATATTCAGAAAATCTTTGTTTTTTTAAGATTATTTTAATAATTAACATTAAAAAAAGCCGCTATTTTTTGTTATTACATCTTAAAAATAACTCTATATCTTATTAATAAGGTAGACTTACCTACTTTGAGCTCAGCAGAGTTGAGTTCATCAACAAGCTGTTGAAATAACGGCAACGACAGCCTGTAGTTCTTGATGAACTCGCCATCCGGCATGTCCCAGGGCATAGATGATCTCCGCAGCTCTTGCCTCCTCATCTGCGAGCGTCTCATGCGACGCTCCCGTTCGATCATGCCCATCATGTAGGCGTGCGCCATTTTATTCTAAAAAATCACGCGGATTAACAATAAATTGTGCTGAAAAAGAACTCTTGTGACTCACTTTATTTTATTTCCATTTAACACTAAACACTATACATTATTCACTACGACGTTTGGTTGGACTCATTTCCAACCAACCCACCAACCTTTTTCTTTCGATAGTTTCGATTACTTACCCTTTTCTTTCAAAGAAAATAATAAAACAATTAATTACGAGCACTATAATTCACGATTGTCATGAGTCACAAGTCACCGCAATCATTTGACATTAGCAATGAGCTCAAAAAACATACGCAATTCGAATTATGTGTCAAAAACTTGTACATCATTCACTCATCGTTTAAAATTAACGACCCAATCGTTATCGATAAATGAACTCCGTACACAATTAGAATTAGCCGTTTGACAGATTATACCGTACGTTTTGAAATATCAAATGAATACGATTGCCTTACACAATCGCACCCCAGGTCAAGCAGATAAGAACATTATAAAGGTATTTTTTCCGTGTTCCTTCTAAAGCCTGACTGGCTGCGGTGACTCTTTCGAACAAATTGCGCAACCCTGGATTATAGTGGTATGCGGTACAGAGAGTAAAGTCCCGTACACCTCCACTGAAATGGGAGGATCCTCCAACCAGACGGGTCGGACGTTGTCTGATGGGCAACTGCCCGATAGTTGATATTTAGACTGAAATTGCACAGAGAGCTTTGCTTGCGCGATGCAGGATTTCGTTGCTAGTTCATCGCTGACAGGATAGATGGCGTTGCGGTTCTTTTTGTTGCCGTACAAATTTCGTTTCTTGTGGCGGCATTGATGCCACCACAACATTATATTAAAAATGGCTTCACAGGTTTCCGACATTTATTTGTTTTACTACAATTTTACTCTTGTAATAAAACTGCTGAAACAATAAAAATTGCGACGATTTTCCATAAAAAAATGCAGAAAAATACGCAAGATTCATTAAGCTCAATTTAATTACAGTACACGGTACTGTAGTTAATTACATTCCGATGGTATTCAGAGTGAATTATGGTGGAGAAGTTTTCGTTTGCTCCCAGGAAAACGGAAAACAACAACAGTAATTAAAACATGAAATTATTTAGTTCTTGTAGGTACTTATGTACTTAAAATTTATTATAGTCGAGAATAGGTCTACGTGTATCTATTCTGGGGAAATTGTCGGAGCCTAGATAACCTTTCGACTTGACGGACTGATTTATTTGTGAGCTAGCCATTTCTTTTTAATATTGTTTCATTTAATCGGACCTAAGGTAGATGTAAAAGCCGATAGTTTTTATTGATTTATTTATTGCAAACAATGAACACACAGTTACAGACTCAACTAAACTTTATGAGTACATTACCCTGTTAGGGCGCAGCAATCAACTTATGGCTAATGATAAAATAATTATCTTAAACAAAAAACAATCTTTATATAATAAAAATAAAAGGAATGCACAACACTAACATTATTTTTAAGAACTATAGCTGTCAATCTTTGAATATACGTTTGGTTAGTTTTTTACTTTCTTATTGACTTTTCTAAAAATAAAATCAAAACACATGCAAACACAATGATGTTATTTTAAGAATTATTGAACATAAGAAATGTTCTCCCTTTTACCATACAAACAATCTAGTAGGAAATCGCATTTTTAGCGGTGTATAGGTAAACAAGTAGAATATCTCCCACTATACTGAGCACGTGTGTGTAGTGTGACTAACCATTTGCGATGAAGCAACGAGCGCTGGCAGAAAACCGAAAAACGATGTACTTAACAAAATTATTATAACCACAATCTCCCCTTCAGCATCTTCATTACCACTCCAGTACTTATATCAGCTACAAAACGTTAATTATAACACCCGATCTCAAGTACTTCACGCCAAGTGCTTGATATATTTCGGTCATTAGTAGTTAATGAATTATTTAACTAACGAGTCAAGTCGGCAAGCACCCTGTTATTGGCTGAATTATTTCTACCTTTTCTGCTTTCGAATAGCATATTTCGTTAATTGCTGTCTGACTGGAGCTCACTAATTGCTTAAGTTCGGGATCTCTTGGCTCTTCGGTTTAAATAGTCGACTACTATTAAAGTAAAAATTTCTTAAGACTGTTTTGAACTTCCCGTTCATAATTTTTTCGAAGCATGAGTTTGCAGACGTTGAAAAAACAAGGGCCAAGTGCGGTCAAGGAGGATGTATTCGAGAGAGATTTTCTTGCAGTTGGTTTTGACTGATATACTTGAACTTTGTTTGAGAATTTCATCTTCGTTTTCTGTGAATTCTACGTCAGTAAATAATATTATGATGGTACGATGTACAGCTTTACAAAAAAAAAACGAAAACCAACTGATAACGATATTTTTTTTGTCCACGTTACCATTTATTGACGAAAATCAAAGTCATTTATTCTAAAAAACTTACATAGAGACAGTCCTCCATTACGCCCATGAACACTTCTTAGTGTTATATTATATATTTATTCGTTTTTCTCACAACGGAACATCTTAAAGCAATTACATGGAGCGAGAACAAAAAACCTCAGAAGTTGGAAAGTATCTAACATCCCATAGATGGAAAGAAGAAGTTCCATCAAATGCAGTATAACATTACTATGGCGTGCCAATGCCATTATGATTCCGTTGTGAGGGAGAGATGGAGTTTTACTAGGCGAACGGCACTATCCTATTTTCAAAACGGAATCACAATGCTAATGACTAATGACTAGTCAAAGTCGTCACCTTGAAACCTGCTGTAGCAAGTTACGGGTATTAAGTAAACATTTATAAAAATCTCAGACAAAATATGATTCAGAAAAAACCTTGAAATCGATATCGTGGCTTAAGTTCTTATACCGCGGATGTCAAAAACGGTAACTTTTTAGGCGAGCAAATGAACTGTTTAGAATCACGTAACTCAGTTTTGTGAAAAAACTGAGTTATCATTAAAATCATCAGCTGATCAAAATGAGTATGGGAGACTTTCTTGAAGAAAGTTGTTCATTAACATGGTCAGACGCAGTTTTTAAAATATGACTAGATACGCCTCTTCGTTGCAGCCTGAAGACCCTGGTGAACCACCTGGTGTTACTTGATAAGTAGCTCCAATTTCAGAGCTCAATAACCTTCCCAAAGGTTACATATTAATGCAGGTATATTTCGCCGTAATAATTATGCAGTAATTACAATACAGTACTTCGGAAGTGTTGATTTACAACTACCGCCGCCTGCAACTTTAGTGAATGCGGTGGTAATTTCCGTATTGTGTTAACTGTTAATAACCTGGGACTGCGTGTGTGTGTGAAAATTATATATTTGATTTTCACCTGTCGCTTTCTGTTGAGAATGTACATACTCGTAGTTCGCTCCTTATTTGTGTACAGACGACATACATATTTACATTATGATACTTCTCATTCTCATTAGAATCCACCTTATTTCATTATTACCCATCAACCACTTACCTTATTTCACCATTACCCATCAACCATTCCCCTTATTCAATCATTTTTAGGGTTCCGTAAGTCCTCAGTCGGTAAAAATGGTACCCTTATAGGATCACTTTGTTGTCCGTCTGTTTGTCTGTTAGTCTGTCCGTCTGTCAAGACCCTTTTTCTCAGAATGCGTGGAGGAATCAAGCTGAAATTTATATCAAATACTCAGGTCTGCTACTACCCCTTAGAGCAGTGAAAAAATCAAACTTCTAAGTCAAAGTCAAAAGTCAAAGTCAAAATGTTTATTTCAATTAGGCCATTAAACGGCAATTTTGAACGTCAGCATTTACAGTTCAGTAAAATAATAATATTACATTAATAAAGTGACTCTACTGTCCATTCGGAAAGGTAGATAAGTCAACGCAATCTAAAGATACAGCCGTTTACGCTCCGTTTATGGCGCATGTATTGACGCTCGCAAGGGAATCAAAATTTGTAGGGTACTTCCCGTTGACCTAGAGTCATGAAACATCTTATAGGATCAGTCTATCTTCTTACCAAATTTATATATTTTTTTAATAGTTCACGAAAAGTCTGAAAATTGGTAATTTGTTGTTTTATCAGTTTTTTTTTTGCGATTACGCACTTATATTTTCGGTTGAAGAATGATTTATGGAAGAACATTTGTTCAACAACAAAGTTAAGTTTGTCCTTTTATCTTACCTGCTATATTTTTATTCTTACTCTACATTACCTACGGAATGCCGTAGGTAATGTATAGGTACTCGGAAAAAATCAAGACTCGATCGGAACCCTCGGTGCGCGAGTCTGACTCACACTTGTCCACTTCTAAAGGAAAGTGGTGGAGTGTCCGACCAAAGAAAAAAAAAGGTGTGTAGTGTCGATTTCTACCTTTTTTTTCTATGGTTGGACACTACAACTCAGGAAACTTATTTTTTCGTTCGTTTCTTTTTGAGTACCGAGCAAGTAACGCAACGCTTTGCAAATGAACTCACGTTTCCGTGATAAGATAGATAACTCTTCATTCCTCAAAACATCAAGACAGAGTACCTACTACTTAAAATTAAAAGGGGAATCTCCGAAGCAAAAAAAATACGTCTAACCTCCTTTAAAAAAAACATGGCACAAAAGTCAACGTAGCGAGGTCGCCCACGAAAATGTAAAAGATGAAAAAACGTCGCAAGGAGCACGCGAATGAATAGGAGTTGTCCTAGAAGCGTCGGTCTTCGTCCAGATGTTTAACATTTTATGCGGGAATTCATGTGCCCTCGTAGTGGAAGAAAATCTTGAAGCCGTGCGGTTTGCAACGGGTTTTCAGCGGAACTGATGAGTATTCAGGATTTTTAGGACTGTGATTTGAAAGATTAGGAACGAAGAAACTAATGATATACTGGGTGTGTTGTTGGTCATTGATAATCAGGGGAAAAATACTCTAATATAGGATTTAAACTAAAGTTATAAATAATTTATCTTTACTTATCTATACTAAATAATAAAGCTGAAGAGCTTGTTTGTTTGTTTGAACGCTCTAATCTCTGAAACTACTAGTCGGATTCGGAAAATTATTTATGGATATGATAGCCACATGCATGAGGAAGGCTATATGCTATACAAGAACAGGAAATTCCTACGGAAACGGGTAAAAAACGGGATATGCGCTTAGAAGTCTCGAGCAAAAAAGCTAGTTATTAATTTAAAAAAAAAAACCTTTTTAAAGGCAAGCGTTTTATTTTTCGTATTGCTCTCAGCAAACCCTATCATTTGATGATACGCATATCAAAGGGGCATAAAAAAGTTTTATTCGGGAATCCGCCATGATGGATTAGATTGGTATTACTAACACTAATCGTGTATTATCATCCAAACGAAACATATAGGCATGTTAAATTTCAGCTCAATCGGCTGTTTTGAAATTCAGTTGCAAGATGTGACCCAGTCATAGTAACTTATAAGGCAAGTTAAGAAAAAGCGTGTAAGGCGAATTTTATTTTCGGATTGTAGGGTTGGTCCCATAGTAAAAGATGCTCATATTAATGAGCACTTCCATCAAGTAAGACATTGCCACTGTATTAAAAATCACTCTGTAGGTATTCTATAAAAATAGATAACAAGGCTTCTATTCTTACTTTGGTACCATGCCTATGCAATCTCGGGAGATAAGCTAGCTTAGTAATCTTTGTGTTTTGAAAGCGGCTCAGAAGATTTATTATTTATTACAAGGTAAAAAGGTTTAATTAAATGTAGGACTCTGACTTAGTATAAGTATATTATGTATGATTATAATTTTGATCGGTGCAGGCGAATCTACAGCTCATTTTTACGATTCCGTAGTCAACAAGGAACCTTTATAGTTTCGCCATGTCCGTCTGTCTAACCAAAAGCGGTTTAGCTAGACGCACTTACTTCTTTGTGTGTTGAAATATATGTCTTTTTAGGTTGGTCCCCCTTTTTTTTTTTAAGGATGGGATATCATCAAATTATTTCTTCGACACGCCATTCTGCTCCAGGTGAAGCGGAAGGACGTGTCAGACTCTTACTGCCTAAAACCCATCCGTGTTCCTTCTATAGCCCTTTGCGTTCCAGGGCCGCGGTGACTCTTTCGAACAAATTCCGCAACCCTGGCAGGCTCAGGGTGGCCCCTCTACATGTAAAGTGGCGATGAATTTTATTTTATCGTCTATCCGTCGTTGGATAGGTAGTTCATAAATATTGAGGGTTTGCTAAAACCATTTTTTCATCCAAGGATTCGTTTGCGAAATATTAAGCTTTATAGTGCTAATTTTAGTTAAAGTCAAATGTTTCCCCCTCTGCCAGCTAAACGGTTGGTTTTGTTTGTTATATTTTAGTGTTGGATAGCCCATTTATCGAAGAAGGCTATAGGCTAGGCTATTTAGCATATTTTTTTTTCCGACAACCACATTTGCTGAAACAACTAATGATAAAATATTCTGGGAAACATTATCCGCTTGCGATTTTTCGTTTAATGAAGTTTCACACGGAATACCGGTGTAAAGCTATGTGCGTGAACATTTATTTAATTATTTATATCACCTGCTAACACGAAGAACTCTAAGCAACGCGGGAACATGGCAGCTGAACATTATGCATGATGAATAAAGAGAATGCCTCACGTTAAACTGGAAAATGTCTTCAAACTTTGAAAACGTACAGCGAGATAATTTATATGAAGTACCTCTGCTACTCGAATAACGTTACAACTCATAATGTTTTCGTTTCATTACATTTCACTGCTAGTTTTGTTGAAGTAGTTACTATTATTTTGAGTGTTACGTTTAATGCAGCTGTGTTTATTTTAATATATTTGCTTTCATTTACTTCTAGCTCGCTGGGCACGTATATTGAGAGAATAAATCATGATAATAAATTATTTCATCTAAAATTTATCCATAGTTGCATTTTTTTCTGTTGTAGGTACAATATTGAACTAGCATTCATTGAATCAATAAGTTACTTTAAAGCAATAGAAAAATAATATTCGTAATTTTCGATTGGAAAGCTCCGAGAGTTACTTGTAAATACTCCCAGTGCTTTCGAATTGGACTATCCACACTTTCATATCGCACACCTAGATCTAAAGGAAGATAACTCAAAAAAATATTTTTTTTAGTTATGCACACCATCGAATTCCTTATCCAAATACCTACCCACCAATAAAACAGATTTAAACATATCTCCGCTACTCGATGCAGATGGCTAAATTCAATTAATTAATTTTGAATTGAGCCCTTGTTGAAATAATAAAACAAATATTCATACATTGTTAAGCAATAAGGAAATAACAACAAAAATCCAATTTTCAGCCCCGAAACATCATTAAAACACAAGATTCCTGCAATATCTTTCTTTTAGATGCATAAAAGCATATTTCTATGACACAGTTATCAGTTTTTCGCCTTTAGTTAACTCTGTATAGATCTAGGTGTGCGATATTATTGCCCTCAGATTATCATTTCCATTGTCAGTGCTAAGCATCAGAGAGGCATATTTCTTGCGCAGAATTGCAAAATAGGTTATGGGCATCCAACGATAAGCTTTAAATGTGTGACTCACCACAGCTACTACGACGTCTTTATTTCGTAGCGTAGTTTTCGTTTGACTACTGAATAGTCGCACTCGACCAACCAAATGACGTGACGTGCGGTTGACCGTATGTGCATAAATATTTGAATGGGTTTCTCTGCATGTCGTGACCAAACCTAGCCAAGTTTAGTATTACACAGCTACATACATACGAAGGAAAATCGAGGAAACACCGAGTCGTAGAAGATAACTCATCTGTTCTCTCACATAAAATATTTATTCCAGTATCCAACTATTCAACTAGCGACTCCTATGTATAGTAAGTCAAACTCATTCCCTACAAGCCGCCGTAAGGACCCAGACCGACCCGTAAAACGTTTTCATAAAAATGCAAATCTTCCGACAACGTATTGCCGACGACCAAGACGGGAACTTCACGGGAACTTCCTTCATCGAATTAAAATACTTTCTAAAGATAATGTCATTTGCTGGCTGGCAACTTTTTTACGAGGCTTTGACTGGGCTGTGACGGAGTTGATACAATGAAATAATGCGACAAAGGTGCTATTCAAGTTGTCGCGTTTAGAATTTTGAAAGGAGTTTTTTTTGTGCTTGTTTTAGAACCGAACTGAATATTTTTACAAAATGCGTGAAATGTAAATATTGTTTCGTTTACATTTTTGTAAAACGAATTTTCGTGGTTGTTTGCTAATTTTCCAGTAAAAATAAGTATTTCGTAAAAAATACTACGTGCAAAAAAAACGACTTTAAGTTTTGATTTTTCAGGTTCTACCCTAAGTAACACCGAAAAATAGTTAAAGTACTTTCATCATTTTCATTCCAAATTAAGACCCACCCAAAAAAGTTTAACCATATTAATCAAACATTTTTGCTTTGATCTTTTACATGGCTTAAAACTGAAAATGCTTTCAGACATGCAATGAGCCTCGGGGTAAGGAAAGTAGACCGCATCATCCTTTTGGCTTTAGCTTACTCCGCAAACGGTGTTAGTTGGGGCAGCTTTGAGGGACTCACTAACAAATAGCTACTTTGCTATGACCGCCACATCTGACAGTAATTCATGCATGTTCCGTTGAAACGGACTGAGGATAAATTATGAAGTAACGTTTTAATATTCCATCTTCTTTGCTGTGGCTCTCAAGGCTGATGTTGTGGGACTCGCTTGTCTATTTAAATAAGACTGTATCTATATACCAAAGAAAAAAAAAAGCGATTAATAAGTCAGAGATGCTCAAATCGTAATTTGGCAGTCGATCACTTCAAGCATACATTATTATATATGCTCACTTCAAGTGATCTTGAATCATGAATTTTATCGATGTACCTCAAATTATTAGTTGAGGTAGATCGACGAAGTAATAAGTTTGAAATTATTATTTGAGGTAGATCGCCGATGTAGGTAATAAGTTTGAGCACCCCTTCCGGTAGCAAAGTTCAAGATTCCAACAAAGAAAAATATTATTGTTTATCATATTTTTATAAAGGCAGGCGAATTCGCCTTTCTTAACATGTATGTAGCCTACCTGCTAACTGAGTCATTAAAACATAGTTCAAGTTAACGCGTAGATAATAATATCGTATTTTAATATCCAGAAAGAAACACGAGACCCGATGTCTTTCACATCTGCTGGCAAATGCTCAACGCTCCTTCCAGCCGGGAAAGCATTTAAAGACTAATTGAAGAAAAATCCAGCCAAGTTTTCATCTTTATCTCATCTTCAATTAGCCTCTAGGATTTCCATAATCACCACGATTGGCAAAGGTATTGGTGATCACCAAATTAAGGGAGAAGAAAGGTATCGAATACTGAGTGAATTGTAGTTACTTCTAGGCTAACGTGCTCCATCATGTGTTACTTTCCTTGTACATTTTTTATTAAGCAATAAACTTTATTTTCATGTCGACCACATCATCGCTTTCCATCACTTGATATTGCGGTCAAACGCAAGCCTTTCAAAAAACAACCATTAAAACTTAATGACGTCTGTGAAGTTCGCTTTTCGCTGCGCAGTACCCCATGTCACCCCGCTGTCACATGAACTTGCTACTGCGCAGCAACTCACGGAGTTTTCCGAGCCACCGTTTGCATTCACTCTACCAGTACTACAGAGTACTGCCTATTTACTTGCCTTAATCCCCTAGTCACCATAATTTCTTTAACAAACACAATCTCATCGCCCAAGGCGAAGAGCCTTAGCCAACCACTTTACCCCTCCAAAATAATATTTACATTACCTCCCTAAGATATATTAAAACACAATAAAACTTTTATAACACAATCAGCGGGAAGCAATCTCAGGAGCAACACACATAATGCGTTTAATTTCAGTAGGTGTTACGTTTGCACTTAATTAAGTTTACGAGTGCGTCTCCTTAAATTGACGTCATAAAATCTAAGGAGCTGCGCGACAATACTTAGGTATCATTGCTACGTTACTGCTGTAATAAACGTCTTTATTATTGCTACTAATTATACGGTCGGCACGTGTGGTCCTTGGAGATGTGTTTATCTGAATGGCGTTTTGGGGGAGAAAATGTGGAGGTTTCATTGAAATTACATTAAGCAATTTATTATTGATGACATTTAGTTGAAAACTGGCACAGGAACAAAAGCCATTCCTCACAATTATTTGTTACTAAATAATTATGCTGTTTCTGATTTTTTTTTAAATACATGAGTTGAAAAAAATCTTTTGGAATACGTGAGCATTTGTCATTGCAGCCTATCGGCTCCATGACGACCTCTTTACTGCCGCGGACTTAAATATACAGGGTACTCTCTTGAATTCTTTGGGATAAAAGGAAAGCATTGTAGGAACTTATTTGCAACATTATAGTTTGTCTGAATATCAGATTAAGAGGCTACATTAAAAATGTGGTAACATTAAAAAAATAATAAGAAATTAGGATTAAAACTTTGTATTCCCAAAGAGTCCAAATTATTATAACGTAATGTCAGAGCTTAGTCAAATTCCAAACCATTTGGCCTAGCTGGCGGGCTTCCTTATTAGACCAAGCTACGTAGATTATCTTAGGCTAATCAGATTATGTCTTACGGAAAACTTTTTACTTATCTTGGCTTTCGTAGAACAAGTTTGGTCAGGGAAAAACTCGTTTTCTCGGAAACTGGCAAAGGATAGATATAACTCCATATAGGTAGTATTATCTACATACTGTTCCGTTGAGGTTGTATGTGCTACGATATGCATGCGATTTTTGGTTCGATGCCTAGGTCGGGTAAAAAATGTCGCTGGGTTTTTCAAATAGAATTTTTCCAGTAACAGAGGAAGTCAGAAGAAAGAAAGAGCATTTATTTGACGAAAGTCCAACAGCTCCATAAACATAAAATAAAATAAAAAGCGACAATGATAACAAAAACAAAACGCCTCACGGGTGCGCCAAAAGGTATATTTCGATAATTCAACGCTTGCCGAGGTTGGTCTGTGGGTGACCATCTTAACATACCGAGACTCTCCCGTGCCTCGGAAAGCACGTTAAGCCGTTAGTCCCGGCTGTCATTTGGAGATCTTTGGCAGTCGTTACGGATTTTCAGAAGCCAGAAAATTTGACACCAGTCTTGCCATGAAGTACCGTGTTACCAAGTTAATTGGTTGTGGAGGTCTGGTAGGCAGCCGCTCCACGTAAAATACTGGTATTTAGCTGAATCCCGTTAGACTGGGAGCCGACCCCAATATAGTTGGGAAACGAATAGGCTGTGTAATGCTGATCTTTCAATGAACCTTGAGTGACGTAGTAGCAGTCCGGAGTCAAGATTTTTGCCTGGTTGATGGCGATAGAGTCAATCCCTATTACATCGAAACATATCTGGAAAAGTGTGGTACTACAGATACCACTCTGCCTAACCTTTTGGAAAGTACAGTAGTGATGTTAAACAATGTTAATATAACATAGATCCTGCTTTACTATGCAACCACCATCACATCGCACCAAATTTAATTTCAATTTGTCTTCCGCCATTTTGATGATCCTTGGCGCTGCATAAATAATTTATATACAAATTATTTCACACATTGTAAGCTGGGGCCCGTTGGCTTCTGTAATTAACACGGACCGTAAAGTCGCTAAAGTTTAACAACTCAGTTTTACGTCGGAAATTAACGATTGAATCGTGAGAGAATAGTTTTCATTGTTGTATCCCGAGTAACATTTTAAGTTGTGTTTCAATCTGTATCATTGTAAACGTTTCTTGGGTTGTAAGAGTCATTCTCATAGTATATCAACGTATAATAAATTGCCAAATAACATTAAAAATGCAAGATCACTTTAAAAAAACACCTAAAATTACAAATGTTTAATAAAGCAAGCGCACCTTAGTACATACCACTTCGAGTTGCGCGTACTCCGTGAATGTTTTAGTTTTAGCTGTGTTATATTTTATTGGTGACTACCCTACACTTATGAAATATTTATTCTAAGGAATAATTTATGCCACAACTATTGTTACTGTGCGGAAGTTTTAAGTGCAATAATGTTTGAATGCTAATTTTTAAAATTTCTCATGTAAGTGAAGTAATTCTTATGGGACATAAAGATATCACAAACCTCATATCTATCTATCGTGTCGAATAGTCTTCTGTCTATAGCCACCTGGAAAGCGCTTTCATTGTTTTTTTTTACACCTGAAAGATCCAAGTAGTGCAGCTATCTTTGTAGAAGTATTCAACCCGATTCTATCCTGCATTAAAAGCAACATCGCTTTTTGTATTATACAAATATCGCTAACTACACGACTTACGGCCGGTCTTAATAACGTATCTACTTTTAAACAACTGTCAAATTAGCTACCAACAGTAGCTGAACCGCCATGTTTGCCTTCTAAATATGACGTTTCAGCTTCTGTTGGTAGTAGCTAATTTGACTACGTTATGGAAACCGGCTGTTAGAATGTTACTTCACCAATCGATCGATTGTCGATCGATGGTAGAATTGATTAGTCGATGTTGATCGTTAGTTTCTACTACACCAATCGATCGATCGTCGATCGATGGTAGAATGAATTAGTTGACGTTGATCGATAGTTGAATTCTTACTTCGATCCGCCAAATCGATCGATGATGATGATCAAAACGTCGATCGATGGCATCGATTGACGATCGATCGATTTGTGTAGTAATACCCTTAGCTCATAATCGACTGAACTTGTTAGTTTCAATAAAGAAGAGCTTTATTTTTGCTTTGATTAATCTCAACATCCTGAAAATAAAAACCAAAACTTCCTGAATTTAAAATCTTTGCAGTACATAATATAAATAAGCCCGTCCGGTAAAGACTTCATGTTTTAAATAGGTATTGAATCATTACTGATCTAGAGAAATAAATGATAGACTGTATTAATGTTTACTATTAATCAAACAAATTACAATATAGAAACTAATTAAACATCAAAATGCAAAATAGAAATTTTAATTGAAATCAATTTTTAAAGTTTACCCTTCGACCCTCTTCTACGTTCGGAAATTTATTCAAACAGTAACAAAATCACCATATACCCAATATGAAAACTGATAATAAAATCAAACTACCTACAAACAAGTTACAAGGGCATAATGAAGGGTGAATGCCTCGCGAGCCCTCCTCTGTTTTCTTAGGACAGGCCAAATTATAACAGAGCGTCACTGGGACCTTGGTACTAAACTTTCATATATTTTGCTCAATCTCAGACATGGCTTTTTGTTTGCTTGGTATGCTCGTGAAAGTATGTAGTATTTATTGTATGTAGCTCAGCGCATATCATGGAGCTGAAAATCGATGTCTCTCAATTCAGTTTGTGACAAAAATCTACCTGATGTCATATTGAATGCATTTTGTGTGTAAAAATATTTACATATAGTCCGTTAATTGTGTCACCTAAAATCGTACTTTTTATCTTACCATTTTCTGTGTTGCGGTTGCTAGGTGTTGCAGGAGACATTTAGACTCTGTTTAAGCTGAGATAACAATGCATCTGTGATACCTCAGGTAATGCAGATACCTATCCTTAAAATCTTATATATATACCTAGGCCGAGAGCTAGATACTAATGATATAAGCAACATGAATGAAAAAACTTAACGGTAGACCGAATTTATACATTCCATTTGAATATTTCCTTTGACCGACAAAAGAAAAATACATTTACGAATTCGTCGCGTAATAACTTCCAAAAACACGATTTAAAATCAATCTAGAAATCAAATCAAACTACAGGCAAATCACGTTGCCAAAACGAAATCCGGAATCTTTGCGTCCGGAGCTCTGTTTTGATAGGACGGCCCATTTAAATCGTAAATGCCGACGCCGACGAGGCTCTACTACTCAAACGCCGAACAATTTCTCATTTTTAGTCTACCTTCTGATAACTATTGTGAGGAAGCTTTATAAATTCGTCAGTATACTCAGGGCAAGTAATTTGATCTGTAGTTAACTCAAATCTATCTTTTTGATTGTTTTTTCGTGTTTTGACACCTACTTCCGAAATTAAAGTTATTTTATACTTTGTAATGTTTTTATTTAGTAGTCGGTTATATTTGTATAAAAGGTTTTATTTTTCTCTATTTAGTGATAAATTGACAACTAAATTGTCATTATTTCCATAATGAGTGGTTGCGCCATTTCCCGTTAAGATCAGACCCGCTGATAGTTAAATATCTATTTTGAATCATCCAAATCGGTTGACAATTGCACTGAAGAAACACTGAACACACTGAAGAAAAACTTCCACCTCTTTTGAAGTCAGTTAAAAATTCGTCAAAATGCGTTTTCGTTCAATATTGTTAGTTATTACCTACCTAATTGTTATTTATTTGACCATCGGTCAAACTAAATATTGATCGAAAGACACACATTCATGAAATATCGGTGCTTGTAATAATTATAGGCACCGATATTTCGAGAATGTGCGTATTTTAAAACATTGTTTACGGATTGTCTACGAATAAAAAAACTGGCCCTGAGTTAGTTTGTCATCCCTAAAACAAGACTTTATTCTAGCTTTGACAAAGTAACTTAGTCAGCTATGATTAGTTTTTTTATCGAAGGAAAGTTTTTGATTACTTTCTGAGATGGAAGGTTTGGCTGAGGGAATAAGGTTAATATAAGGATCATAACTTATACTGATCAAGAGTTTTGTTACTCAAACGGTAATAACGTCCTACCCACAATAAATAATAAAACAAAAACTAGGACGAGTGGATTTACGCCAAGTAAAAACTGCAAGAAAATCAGCCCCAAGCTGTACCCTATCAATAACTCGGAAAAATACTGGAGCAAACCCAAAGAGAGCGACATTAACCCCATACCTCGTGAAAGAGCGATTTACAACCCCTTAGGGAGAAGAACGTAAACTATTGGGGACGCTTTTAAAATTCATATGTGGGTATACGTGCGTCGTCGCGAACATAACTCTTGCGGTAAAAACTAAATAAAAAACAAGCAAGGTCTACAGAGGTTTTTATTCAAGACTTTCAGGCGAAGTTAGAGAATTATTTTCAAGAAAACTCTTAAGTTATTTATCAGGTGATCACAAAAATTGCGAGAAAGCACACTTATATCCACATAAAACTATGCCCAATTACGAACTACCTCGTGGGACGGTAACCAGCATCCAAAACTGTGCACGTTGGCAATTTTATATCCATATTTTTTATTTTTCACGAATAAGAGAATCCGAGATAAAATACGACGTTTCGTAGAGCCGAGGTGCGGGGACGTGCTGTTATACAAGACAGCCGCTTTATTTATGCCCTCAATATTTTACAAACCATAAAACTTCTTCGCCTTGAAAATAACGAATGTTTTATGTTAATAGGTTTTTTCGGAATTCACACCGGGCCAAGTAAAATTTTAATTGATCAAACTTTCCTCGGTGCAATATGAGAAATTGCAAAAGAAAACCAATCGACCGTGTTTTATGGAAATCATAAAATCACGCTGATTTGATAGGTTCGAGCATTTTACGATCTTAATATACGTATTGATTTTTTTATGTCCCACTTTATTTTGATTCCGTCATTTCTCAAAGTTTAAGGTGAGTGTTACAAATCAGAATATAGTAGGTACGTGCGCGCCGCGCTATTTTGTAAAAACGAACCGTATTTTAGATAGGATGCCTTACTTTTTTCAGAAATTTTCCCTACTAAGTGAGCAAACAAAATCTGTTGGGCGTGCCTTATATTAAAAAGTAGTTAAAATCAATAAACTATTTTTAAGTAATCAATGAATAACAAAGTTGATAAATCCAGGAGTTACGTGAACAATCTAATCTCAGTTTCAAAAGTTATTTTTATTCCGTGCGTATGAAATAAAACTGCAGCGTGTCAGTAGTTTATCATGCCATTCAGGTCGTAGCATCAACAAACTAAAGGACTCAACTCCTTTTCATCTTTCATTTTAAACCAGCTCGTTGCCACTGTATGTGACTTGAAGGCTTAATCGTAAGAGGAAAGAGCTTAAAAATAAGTATGTTTTACTGCTTCAGGGAAACTTTACAAAGATATCGTTTTTCAAAGATTTACAAGTCACAGTATTTCAGTCGGCGACATTTATTTATCGAAGTCTGTGACGTTTAACCGCTCCTTTCGCCGGATTATGTCTTCGTATAGTAAGATTAATAGTGAGGTGCTTCATCAAAGAAGAAAAATGCAATTTTCTAGCGTGATTGAAAAATCGTTCACTGTACTACTAAGCTCGGATTACGTATTACCGAGTTCTTGAACATTTTACAACGGATCTGGTGCATTGTTATATTTTATATTATAAAGATCGTAATGCTCGATTTATTGTAGATAATGAATGTAGCTTTTTCATTATGAAAAGGCACGCGTTTGACTGATGCGATGTAGGTAAGCGTTGAGGTGATCGATGATGGAGCACGCTTGCCTAGAATTAATCTATTTATTCTTGCATGAAAGACCTAAGGTTGTAGCTAAGGAAATACAGATTCCGATATGGACGGGATGTCTACCATGTAACTGCCGGTGGCATATTGCCGTACGTCTTGTAGTCCGATGATGGAACGGGCTTGACGGAACTAAATTGTGCAATTTCGATGCACACTCCCCGAAAATTAACCGACAGAAAGCCGACAGGCTAGCACGGACGGAGTCGATGTTGAAGACTTTAACATCGCCAGCTAAAACAAATATAACGTAGCTTAAATATTCAAGCTAGTCATTTCGTTTAAGACCTTTAAAATTCTGTTTATATTTCCCCGTCTATACACAAATAATGTCTTTTATGTTTATCAAAGACTGGCATAAAAAAGCGCTGTCATTTCCCAAACAATGTCCTCAATACGGCAGTACATTCTATGAAAAAAAATATGTTTAACATTACGAAAATAAAACTCAATTCCATTATGTCTACGTTTATATTGTCGTCCGAATATAATGTGTGAATAATGTGGACCTTCCATTCAATAAGGGTAGCGCCTTTTTGTCGTGTACCCCTAAAAAGATATCTACCCTTTAGATGTATTAAATTATGGACTATATTTTCTGCCCTCACTTCCGTTTGGCCTATGCTCTTTTAGTTAAGTAATACGGTGTACCTGAGAGATTTGTTGGACCTTTTCTCGCTGAGGTGATTAAAGGAAAACCGTGTTAGGCACCGGACTTGGATGCTGGAGAAAAATATGATTTTGTTTGTTGGAGAAAATAATATTGTAGATCTTCTTGAGACTTTGGCCGAGATTTTAGCAAAAAAAACAGTCGTTATAAACTGTTTTTTTTTCTGCTTCAAATTGGATTTGTAACTTGTAAGTAACGTCATTATTTTTTAAAGGTAAAAATAAGTACGTTTCTACTTCTACAACGTTTTATAATAAATTAATTTATTAAGGTAATTTACATCCATAGCACAATAACCATAAAAATTAAAGTAAACATTAATTCGAACAATAAAATAAAAACAATAATGTCAAACAAATACATTAAATTAAAATCCTCAAATTAAATTAAAACTAATGAATTAATTTTCCATCCATAAATTTAATTTTAAAATAATAACTTCAAGAAATTTATCCATATTTATACTAATATACTAAAGCAATGTCTGTATGTTTTGTTACCTTTTCTCCACTTACCGGCTAAACTGATTTGGATCGTATACGGTAGACCATATCCTGGATAATCACAGGATATTTTCTCATCTCGAGAGTATGTTTCCATGGGATAATTTTCTAAGAAGACAAACTTGTTTATTGAAAAGAAAACGCTCTTGTAATATTTTATATACATATTCATTCTACAGCTACAAAACGTAAAGTAACCAAGCAAGATACGTTAGCAATGTACTTCTCAGCTCATTTCCCATAGCAAGGATTTCAGTGGTCGTACGTACTTCGTGTGACGGATACAAACGTCCACTTACATTGTAAGTACAAGTACAAAATGACGGTAAATGTACTGTGAAGTTGAGGTTTATTTGAGTTGCAGTGGCTTTTATGCAGATTTTGAACTTATGTTTGAAAATGGAGTGCCTTTCTCATCTATTCAGACTATTCTAGTAACTGTTGGATCGTTGATTGCGGTATTCAATGCCTAAAATGCGTTTGAATAATGTATTTTGTGTGTTGTTTGTATTTATAGAATACAATAGTTACTAAACTTAACAGACAGATATATTGCTGGGGATTTTCTTTTCCCCTGCTAAAACACTAGGAAGTGGTGAAGGGCGTTTTGGGGGACTGTTTTTGTGTAGAACTTTGACGTTCAAAAAGTGCTGACACAGCCTAATCTGAATAAATGACTTTTGTTATTTTGTATTTTATTTAAATTATCATGTACACCATATTCGTTACAGAAAAGATAGAGGTAGTAAACATCACATAGGGTGACGCAATGGTCTGTCTTGGGCTCTCGTCAAATTGACGTTTGCCAAAAGTCGGAAATCTTTAGGGGCCAAACACACCACCAAGGTGGAACGCAGACCGCGTCTGCGGTTGAGTTCTGCGTTCCGCGTTCACACATGCGCACACAGCAGCTGGTCTAGAAATCTGGAGTTCAGTAATCTTTAGCAGTCACACGCTTTTTCTACTAAAAACCAAATGTCTCGCAAAATATAAATAAAACGTTTGTATCTCACTAATTCAATAAACTTTTTGATCAGCTTTTGTAAAAAATGGAACGCCGACAGAACGCGTGTTCACTTTGTCCTTCGCGGTCTGATTTTGTGTGCGTACCGTAGGCTTCTAAGTCACCGCATAGATTACAGTGAACGTGGAACGCTGAACTCGGTACTCTGACCGCTAGACCGCGCGAAGTGGGGCCTTAGACTGGGTTGACTACGCGACATTTCGGTAGCGCATGTCAATCCATACATTTTTCGTTGTGATAATCGTTATCGCTGATAAGTCTTAGTTTGTCTAGGTCCTCTTATCACTAAAAGCGATGAGATGATGCTCTGTTATCAAAGAGTTTCGAATATGACCTGGAAAAAGTGCAAAAGTCGTGTTATGAGCTCCATAATTACCCCTTATCTGAAATGTATTCAGATAAAGAACATTCTTTTTGCTTTGAATAATTTGAAAATTTGCTGTTTTACTAATTTCTCTAAATCTATAAAAATATCTTCTTTGATCCATACTTGATAAAAAGGAATATAATTATTAACATTGGCTGCTTTGTCTAAAGTTTATGATGGCTATATTTAATTTATTATATTTTAAAAATAAACTTCAATTTTTACAAGGAGGTTTAAAGTTTCTTATTCTGCTATTTACGACTCCTTGCCCTCTGGGTTTAAGAGAATTTAATAAAATTAAGTATTTTCGTTGTTTGGAGGTTCTATAACTTTTTATTTTCTCTAAGTTTTATTGTTTTGTGACTTTATGACTGGGGCCCTACTATAAGGTCTTAAAATGATCATGATTCCGTTCTAAGAGGGCGACGGAGCTATACATAGCGAATAGCACTAACCCATTTACATCATCGGAATTAGATGGCATTAGCACGTCATAGTAGGGCTGCTGTTCTAAAGTCTACATGACTGTATCACTTTGGGTGTCTTGAAGACTTTTATTAACAGAAGATGAATAGCATAAGTACAAGTTCTACCTATTCTATTTATCTATTAATCCTTAGGTTAATAAATTTCTTAGTTGCATAAGTATCCCAGCAAGCATCTACAAGTCAGAAGTTCAGAAATACCTTCATAGGCAGGGTACACCCACAGTCACAGACATAACTAAAATATTTATCCAAACAGTATTCCACAGAAGCAATCCCACTTAAGTACTCCCCCAGTTATTTTAATGCTCATGTTTTCCAATAGGACAACTTTGACTGCCGAACTATAATGATAGGATATCGTTGAAAGTTTTTTCAATATTTTACGAAAGTTTTTAAAACACTGGTGTCCAATACTGAACGCGTTGCAGTAAGAAAACTAGGCAATGCTGTGAAAACTTTTCGATTAGCATAAGGGAGATAAAAAGGGAAGTGCGAATGTTTTCCATTTTGATAGTAGGTACATATGTAGAGGTACATTCATCTGCCCTTTTGATGGTGAAGATTTTGGTGGAAATGTGTTTGGTGTTGTTTTGTTATGCCTGATGAATGAAACGTGTTCTAAGAAAGGATAGATTTGCATCAGATGGAATTAAAGGATTGTTGCTGAAGCACGCACTGATGGTTTCCAGGCCAACATGCACAAAAAAACAGGTTCCCTGCTGACACGTATGCGGGGTAGCAACAACTGCATTCTGAATGCAATAGCTGTACGTTTTGACTGTCCCTTTCAAAACCAGTGGGTCATAACTTGTGTAGGTGTTGCGAGTCATGACAAATAAATATTGAAATAAATATGTACGAGGTTAAGGTTTCTATGGCTCGATGCTACCCGAAATCAAGTTATTATTATGTTGTATTAAAGAGTATAGAATTTTGTATTTTTATGGTACATAAACTGTTTTACAAAAAAACTTAATTTTAAGGTTAAAACTTAGAAAGTTTTAAGACGAAATAGCTATCTGTAAACAGAGTGCTTCTTAAGAGTAACACTGTAAACACACATGGGTAAGTTGGTTGTTGTGGTGTTAAAGTCTAAAACCGAAGAACGAAGAAAATATTTTATGCATGTGTTAAAAGAGAGCAGGAAGCTATCTTTTACCACATGCATTAATCCGTGACCAACAGCCGGTATCAATAACGTATCTATCTTTAACCAACTGTCAAATTAGCTACCAACAGTAGTGGAAACGTCATTTTTGCCTTTGTAACATGACGTTTAGCAACTGTTGGTATTAATAATAACAGCCGAACGGGTCGATCCGTCGATGGGATCGTCTTTTCGAAGTTGCCTTTAAAGCCTGATTGAAATTTAATGAAAACTGAACATTTTCAGCAAATAGCTATTGGTCAAGGCAGTGGGCCAAAAATCCGTTACTATTAATTTATACTATTTTTTAACTCAATGCTATATTTCTCGAAACATTTTGGCTCGTATTCTAAACATTTTGAATGCAATGTGGAATTTAATATACAATTTTGTCAGCACCGTTTGAGAACAAAGTTTCATTTAAAACTTTATATGCAACGCTTGGCGCTGTTTAAACTTCGTTACTGAAATCTGCAAGCTTCCGTGATAACTACTTTAAATAAATAATTTGTAGCAAACTTTATTGTATATTACCTTATGTAACTTTGTTGTAAATTACTATAATTATGTTATCTCTTCAAAATTAGAGTGACCAAGCTTCTTCTGGGTAAGCTCGCTCCATTTTCGACTTCATTGTCTCTGTCATCTATGACCTAGAGAAAAGTCAAGAGCAAACTTATCACAATAAAAAAAAACTACGTAACAAATATTCTATTATTAAATCAGCAGATGTTAAGTATAAGTATGAAAGTGGCCGTTGTCAAAGTGACAGTTGTTTATTGTTGTTGCGATATATCACATTATGTCAATAGTGGGAATTGCCCTTTCCCTAATGTCTCTTCGAACGTATACGAAAACATAAATAAATCAAAGTAATATTTTTCAGTAGTCAAAAATGTTGAAGATCACAAAACCTACATGTTCCTACTTAAGAAGTAAATAATACCAATAGATGTAGGAGGGTCAATGAACGCTATTGCAACGCTAAAAAGAAACAACTATAGCCAAAGGCATTGGCAATAAAATATTAATTAATTTTATTTCCTACTTCTATATTTTATGACACAACTATAAAACTCGGCAGATCCAGCAATCAAGAACGTCGCCAATACTGCAAAACAAATTGGGTCGCCAGGAATATAGGCCAAGAAATAGGTGCCGACCCAAAATCATAAAACGATTTTCTTTTTCGGAATCAATCCTTGTTTTTCTGTGAATTCAATTTGTTGTACGCTTGTAAGGGACCTTTTTAATCAGGATTCCCTCGTTGCCTTAGTTTACATTAACGGTACGCTTCGATTACATTTTACCCACTGAAAAATTATTTATGCTATATTTTTCGATTCTGTTACACTGTGATGTAACACGGTAGCTATTCAAAATACTGTTGCTAGTCCCTTTTCATATTTTTTCGCTTAAACCAAAGCGTTTTTGAAAATGCATGTTTCTCTTCAGCAGCCTTAGTTGACTGGTAGAAAATGCCTGAGGCGGACTTCCATTTTTCCCCTAAAATTGTTTGTGCGAAAATCATTATCCATAACACGTTTGCTATAAACTTTAGTAACCATAATGTTCAAAAACTCGATATTTGCTGCCGGCAATGCTGGCCAGCAAGACTAAGCTGCGGTGGTGAGCATTAAACTATCTGTAACAATATGCTCGCGTTTGATCGCCGGAGCTGCGCAGCACCGGAGCCGTGACAAAAACCATGCCTACTGCATGTTGCGTGCTCGCTTGCATGCTGTATGCTTGCTCGCTTGCATGCTGCATGCTTGCTCGCTTGCATGCGGCATGCTTACTGCATGCATGGTGTATGCTTGTTTGCATCTTTTTACATATTGCCCGCTGTCATATAACTCGTATCTACGTAACGCCTGAGAGAAGTTCATAGCAAAAGCTTTGTAATACAAATTGGTTTTTAAAACATTATTAGAATAAATAAACATTAAATAATTTGAATTTAGGACTTTTAAATTTTATTGAAAACGGTTTTAAGTCTTTTGTATATTATTGATTGTAATATTTACGACCAACAAATTTAGGGCATATTGTGTTTAGGGATTTCAATTTTATGGCATGTGATATTATGTGACATTAAGTTCGGGCAAGTTATCATCCGGACAAATGATGATTAGGACAAACACAATTTTGGCACTATGGGTTATGGATAAAAAGTTAGGGAACACAATAGAGAACCGCCTAAGGTTTAATTTAAAATAAATCCACCTTAATCCTTCAATCCACCTTAAAACTTCATGCAGAAAGGTACCTGCATGAAGTTTTAATTAACTAATTAATCATTAGCATTTCAGCCGAAAGACGTCCACTGCTGGACATTGGTCTCCGCCAAGTTCGCCGTCACTACATCTACCGGTCCTGTATTTCTCGCATCCAGTGACCTTCCAAGTCATCAGATCTCTGCCAGGGTTGTGAAATTTGTTCGACAGAGTCATCGTGGCCCTGGAACAAATGCAAACCCGGCAAATGGCTTTAGAAGGAACACGGATGGGTTTTAGATAGTAAGAGTCTGACACGCCCTTCCGCTCCACCCAGAGCGGAAGAAGTCATTTGATGACTTCCAATCCTTAAAAAAAAAGTCATCAGATCTCTTTGTATAAGGCTTCCAAATCTACAGAAATAAATTTATTAAGTGAATATTTATGAATGATTTAATTTACTTGGCCTGACATATCGGAATTAGTAGTATACAAATAAAAATATGAATGGCGTCTGAGGTAAGTTACTTGAAATATAATTCTCCGAAAAGTTACTTACGCTAAAGTTATTTACTGAATTCTTGGAACAGACAATTCATTTTATTCCACCTTTGTACCGATATTATCTACATTATTTTTATGGCATCGGACGTAAAAGAATAGCACCATCCCATCACTTTCCGTGAGTGTCGTAAGAGGCTACTAAGGGACTCACCAGAGAATGTGCATCAGCATTCTCTGTGGTTCTGTTCAATACAACAGCTACACTGCGATCGCCAACCCGCCTGCCAAGCGTGACGATTATGGGAAACCCCCCCTTGGGGGAAGCCTATGTCCAGGAGTGGACGTTTTTCGGCTGAGATGATGTTGACCTACATTAACTAAATAATCGTATTAAATGTATTTCTTTTCTTTGTACAAAAAAGTCAGAAGTTTCACACTAAACGACAGTGTCATTGAGGTTCTAGTGTGCGTTAACTTGATTTCCCCATTTTCCTTGTCGCAAAGCGTCGGAATTGAGTTTTTGGTGCCTCTTTTTGCTTAAAGGACCTTCATAGCATGCCGTAATAAATACAGATACATTTGGGAGATGAGGGCTAGAACTCGGGCATGTACCGAACAAATTGCCGGGGATTTTACACGCACCATAAAGTTATTATCGCTCCGTGCGATACAAGAAAATTTTGTGATGAGATATTTTATATTTTTTTCCTGCGAGCTTAAGAACAACAGGTTTTATGTTTAGGTGTTGAACGTGTGCTTGGTTATTATTTTATACCGCTTAAGTATTCCTTACAAAATACATTATGTAGATTTCGATTTTCATATGCTTGTTACTAAACTTGTACCTTACCTAAGCAGTAATGTTATACGAAATGTAATGTAATGATTATGAAGTTCGAAAGGTTGACTGGTAGAGAATGCCGCAACTATTAAATATATAATAAATATTTTTTTCTAATAAACCAGATTTCTGAGTTAAGACTTTGAAGTCGAGCTCACTTAGTGTGATAACCAAACTTTGGCATTAAAATAGGGTTAGGCGATTCGTAAGTCTAAATACTTAATACAGAAATACGCCCCATAAATGTTAGAAGCGGATTATGTCGTAGACTATAATTATATGGGGAAGTTCAACATATGCTAATTGGTCACTGGAATCCGGCCAGAAGTGTAAAAAATTAAGGTGTTTTGGGGTATATTTTTATATTTTCCTGGGTCAAAGTTAGGGAGGACTTTTCACCGTCTTGTAGTGTTTTAGCATATAGACAGAAGCGGTGAAACAGACTCTCAAGCAAAACAGCGTCACTAATTTATCCACAAGATCCCATGGCAACGTTAAATTGTATGAATATGAGAATCGAAGACCCACAAGAATATTCACAACCGAACACCGGATCGTCTGCTCGACTACGTTTATCTATCCATTGGGTATGGTTTCCGCACTCAGTCCTGATGTTGGACCATTGTGCATGAGCCATGGCGGCCGTCATTCCAACGAGCTAAATTCCCTTCAGAAGCAGATCAGTCCTCCTATAGTGTGTTCAGGATATCTGTGAGTGAATTCGGTGTCCCTATTGTTTGTCTCCGTATTTCGGCGACGCCTGTGCACTCAAGGAGCACGTGCGATACCGTTTCTCGACTAAGTTGAATATGAAATGAATAGTTTCAATGTCAAAATGAAAGCAATGCGACCGATTGCATTTATTTTTGGCTGTTGGTCATAATCTACTCGTATTTTATCCAAAATCGTTGAACCGTTGAGATTGATTTACAAACATAGACTATCAAAAGTAAGATGTCTCTAACTTTCGGTTTGTAACCTAATCAACAAAATATGTTAGTAAGGAGTAAAGTCAGAAGTAAACTCAGCGAGAATGACTTAAGAAGCAACGAATCATCGTAAATATCGCACCGTCAAAACATGTCGGCACAAGTACCGAACAAAAAGTTTTCCGAACGAAACAGATAGGAACATTCGTCGGAATTGCCAATACGAAGCCGAAGCGAGTCCCGGATAGTTCTCAAAAAGGAATTCGCCCGGGAGAAAAATTAGATTTGCGAAACAGAAACGTGTCCGAACTGAGATGTAAGGTTAGTTAAGAATTATCTAGTGTTGACGGGAAAGGAAATGACGACGTAAATGGTTTACGATTGATTAGAGGAGAGTGATTGGATTTTTGTTTGTTGATGTCCTTTGCGTGTGTTGGAAGATTTAAAGCGATGTGTGGAGTAGTTCGCGAGTTATAGCACGAAATATGCGGGACTGACTGACACACCAGTTGGAAAAGCGGATAAGATAGGTAAAAAAACTGGGCAACTGCAAGTTGGACTTACACACGAAGGGTTCCGTACCATAAGCCGCAAAAAACATGTTTCTTGGATGGGGATTCCTTTTATTTTTAATTTTATTTCATTTTTACTATTTGTTGTTCTAGCGGCAATGGAAATACATCATCTGTGAAAATGTCAACTGTCTAGCTATTACGGTTCATGAGATACAGCCTGGTGACTGACAGACAGACGGACAGTGGAGTCTTAGTAATAAGGTCCCGTTTTTACCTTTTGGGTACGGAACACTAAAAAAAATCACAATTTCAACATTTATTTTTCTGTTTTCGTGTTGAAGTTAAGCCCGAATTAGAAACAGCGAGCGGTTATTTAAAATACGCTGTAAATCAATTTTACTGTAAGCTAAAAGGTTAAAGGGGAAAAAAAAAGAAAAAGAAAGTTGGATACAGCTCTTGATAGCAATTAGATACTTATCATCATTTGGAAAACTAATCACTAAAGTTTTTGCCAAAGAAATATCTATTTTCGCTATAACCCCACCTTTAGCCCCGAGCTAAACAAAATAATAATAAAGTAACAGTAATTAATAAAGTTGTAACAACCAATTTTTATTTTTTATTAAAAAAAAATAAAACTTGTACTTTACAGGGTCGAAGTTTAAATCACAAATTATTCCTGAGGGCAATGTAAATTCACTTTTTGAAGTAGTATAATGGAAATTTCGAGCAACCACTTGGAAAGTCTTTTGATCTTGGAGGTTTTGAAACATTCGGTGAAAGGCTAGAGCAGAATAATAGAGAACTTTGGTAACTGTCGGTTTAAGTTTTAATACAGGTAAAGTTGAATATAAAAGAGTGGATAATTTTTGACGTGACAACGTCTAATAAATCGATGAACGCCGGCTGCACACACGAAAAAGGATGACTCATTGTAACGTTACGCTCATTGTAACGTTACGATCATTTCATCAATGTTTTGTTATGACGTTTTCACGTTAAACTATCGTCCGTTAACCGACTTTACAGACAACCAATTTTTTGTGCAAGATCTTTCTGTTCTTGGAATTTACATGTTAGTGCAGTTACAGCATTACGGGCCTTTGTTTAATCTCTTTGTATTTGATTAATAAAAAAAAGGAACTTCAGTTTAACAACAAATTGAGCTCAAACATTAACTACACATGATACAAACATTCCACAACAACTTTACCATGACGCGACTAACGTCATGGTAAAGTTTAAAGAGAGTACGAAATAAATTCCCAAAATATTTCCTAACGCCAACCGTAAGACGTTTGAATGACCAACGAATGCTAAAACCAACGAAAAAAGTCACTACATTCAAATTAAAAGCCTTGTCCAACATTCTAAAGATTCTGACTTACTAAAAAACATTCCACGAGTCTGATTGTCGAAAAAAAATACGGATTCCATCAAAAGGAGTTGCATTCGTAAAGTGCTGGGAGTACGCGGTGGCACTGGTCTGAATTTTCCCCAACCCTGAATGGGTATTCACTAAATGCAAGCTCTTTCTTTGCCTTTTATAACTTGGAAAGACGCGAAGCTCATTCCTTCTAAGATTCTCCGCTTTTTTCTCATAATGCAATCATTAATATTTTTCGGTTCTGTTAATTTTTTGACGTTGGCTGTGCTGTTTTTAAAAGGTTTTGGGGAGAATTCTGAAAGTCTAGTTGCTCAAGTAAAACTGAAAAGGTTTTGCAGTTTCCGTTTAAACACTAGTAAGACTGTTTACTTCATGAACGCCATTGAAATTAATAACGTAGGTCTGTAACTACGTTATTAATTTCAATGGCGTACCAGACTCCACTCCACTCTAGTCTGGAACTATAATAATGTAGAACTGTAAACTATTTAAATATTGGTTTCCACTCTCCATGCTAGATTATCCTTATCAACAACAACATCAACAACATAACATAAAATTAGGTAACAGTTTGGCATTGTAAATGACTGTACACATTTCCTGTTAGAATCTTCTACACTCACTGAAGAATCACTGCGCTATCATGAAATTCAGGAATAACTAAATAAAGCACCAAGAAAACAGAATCACATACGTGCATGCATAAAAATAAAATATCTCATTCCATACACAAATACAATAAAGAAAAACAAGTTTTTCTTAACAATTGTAAGAAGGGGAGTTCGGAATGTGTACTTATATTCCCCCCACCTCGATTCGTACAGTTTGAAACGGGAGAGCTGGGAAAAGCACAATAAAGTATTGATTGGTCCATTTACAGATCCTCTCTCTATTAAACTTTTACAATAAAAGAGGGAATGGTTTGTAAACTTGCCTTTATGGGGGTTTCAGAGTACCTCCGCGACACCGGCGCGCGGTTGCTACAGCGTTTTGTGTTTTGAATTAGTTCGTTGAGTGGTAGCCGGTAATAGTAGTTATGCTGTTTTAATAGTTTTATGCTACATAGAATCTGTTTTAATAGAACATTAATGAACATTATTTTAAGTAAAAAAGGTCATACCTAATCCTACAACATCTATTAAGGACTGCCTTCACGATGTCTTGCACGTATTTATGCCGTCTAGAATGCCGTCTAGCAGCAGCTGCAGTAGCTTCCTGATTAATTGAGAACAAATCTTCCTGCATATTACACCTTAAAATATTATACATCGGCCATGTTTGGTAAAAATCATTGTGACCATGATTTTAGCAGAAATCGTTGTGAAAACATGCTATAAAATCTCAACGCTTGTCTTTCAACATCTGAAAAACACGTATTTTCCGTATAAAAACAAACGCCTTATTAATACTTAACCCATATTTCACTGGTCAAAACAAAACACCAAAGGTACCAGGCTCTCAGAAAGTTGGAGGAGAACACGCGTCGCAATAATAATTTATATCTCTCCCCGTCTTTATGATGAGCACGACAAATGGAAAGCGAGCTGTGGGGCCGAGATAAAGAAATTATACCAGTGTATACAGACTTGTTTTATTACCTCTCCTTATAACTGTCGCATGTAAGTATTAAGGAGGTATTTGCAGGCGAGCCGTTAAGCTGTATTTTAGATTGACTGGAAATGTACCATTATGTTTGATTAAATCAACAAATTTATTGTCTTCGTCACCTCTTTCCAATTTCGTTAAAGCTTTTTTTAGCTTTCTACTCATCTTCTTATCATCTTCGACCTAACCATTCTTAGCCTGAAACTCCCAATCGTAAAAAGACGCCTACAAAATTCTTGATTACACAGCAAAAGGCTGAAGTGAAAATACTTTTAGCACTTTGACTATAAACTTTCCGAGACAATCAGCCTTAAAAAATCGCAAGTAATTAAACAAAAAAAGAGGAGAACGTAAGAACTAAATTAATTTGCATTGTATCGCATCCGAGACTTGGGCCAGTGTCGCTTAGTTAACTTCATTATAGTTTCCTCTTGCAGTTGGGGCTTCGAGAATGTTCTTAACTAAACTATTACGGCCATTGCCTGAGCGCATCCGGAATGGTTGCCAGCTAAAAAGTAGTTTTTATCTTTATTTACTTCGTTTAGTTGAAGAGTACATTTTTATAAAATTACCCCGTAATAGGGTAGTGTGGTACGTGGCTCACTATTTTACCGCTACAGTTGCTTATGCGATTACTTCTCACACGAATGAATGTACCTTTTCACATAACCTTTATACAATTGAAATTACGTGTGCGTGTTTTCAGTTAATAACAATAAAGGAAACACTTTTTCTTATTAAATATACGTTTTGGAAGGATGTAATCTGAATGGGTGGCTACTTATTTTGCATTGAAAAATTGTTTTATGTTTTACATATTATTATCTTCTTTTTAAACTAATCAGCAAAGTACCTATGTAAAACAATATTTATTTTATATATTTATGTTTAGGTTCACCAACAATTATTTACACAGATTATTTATAAGGAACACATGCTTAAATATAAATTAACAGTGTAACGATTACTTATAGGTAAACACCACATAACAAATCCGAAGGTTAATGAAAATAAACCATTGTTATGTTATTAGAAACCTGCTTTAAAAAATTACATTATCATTTACTGGCGTCTTGCCAATGGATTCACATACTAAGAATTAGATTTTGGATACATTTTTACAAGATCGGACCGCTTAACATTTTATTCGATAAAATATTTTGTATCTCAAACTATTTTGCCGGTATTTTTAAAGAACGAAATGGTACGATGGGCTTTCATTGGCTCTTCGAGAGTCTTGACTCTTGAAGTGCCTTTACGTTACTGCTTGATGGCAACTTGGAAAAAATACTATTACGTCTGGAGATTTTTCCTGGGAAAGCTATGTATCATACTATTTTCTTTAGCACCAAATATGGTTTCGTGAGTGCTACAAAATTTCACTGCATACTACCAACATAAAACTGGTGTATGTGGTGACGCTTGAGGAGGCCTAAGTTCAGCAGTGGACGTCTCCAGCTGAATTTAAAATGCTTATAAATAAATTAGGGTTTATAAACCTGTCTATTATGGTCGACAAGTGTCATTAACATTGTAGGGACCTACTTGATAAAATTCAGTAAGTATAAAAATAAACGTAAATAACAAAATTAAAAATATTAGATACATACAATGTACAAATATTTTCCGCAGTATCCATTACAGCATTCACGAAGTACTATGAGATAGAGACGTTTAGTGGAAAAGTTCTTAGATTAAAAATTCCATGCTCCAGGTATACCACTAACGCATAGAGAATTTATAATGTACAAGATATGAACATGAAACTTTCTGGAATTAAGATAGAAGTTGGCTTTCAAGTTTGTTTCAGGGAAAAGAGAAAAAAAACTGTAGAGAATTTGACTTTTCAGAAACGTTATAAAATAATGTGAAATGCTATAAAGAATGAAGTTTGCATTTCTTATATACATTGTAATATTTTAGAAATTCTCTTTACAATTTAAGTGACATTTTGTTCATATGTTGTTTTAAAGTATCTCATTTTATTTGGGTTAGTTAGTCATGACTGTCCTACTGCACAATTATGACTAACTTGTATAAAAAAACGGTTATTTTACTATGTCAGTAATTAAATTTAAACTAGGTTTTTTTTTTGCAATTTTAAAATAATAATAAACTATTTCAAATTTTTTTACTATACTTTTATTTTGATGTCTGTGTTTCTGGGTTTATTCGTTTTATTAGGTAGTCGGTTATATTTTTTTGTAAAAAGTTTTTTTTATTTTTCCCTTTTTAGTGCTAGCTGGTACCCCCAAAACTTCCCACCAGTTCAAATCTATTTACGTATCACACAGGGGATGCCCCTAGCGAGCGGTCATGTACTTTTTAATTTAGTTTGTAAGCCCTGGCTGGGGGCCATAACTTCATTTGAGGCCACCACAGGATAGTCCAGTTAAGCAGTTACCAGCCTTATTGTGCTGAACTGCGAGAGGTCATCGTCAAAAAAAAAAAATCTTCATCAGATCTTAAAGAAATTTAAATGGGACCATTTCGGAATAAACTTCTTTTGACATAAAATTATTTTGCAAATCCAATTATTTTGAAAAATAAATAAAATATTATGTCGTGTGTTATGTACTGTTATGGCCGGACATACATAAAAAAGGTAGACCCATGACCTGGTGAGTGTCGCGAGTCGGTGGATGCGAGACGCACGGGACCTGTTGTTGTGGCGACACTTGGGGGAGGCCTTTGTCCATCAGTGGACGCATTTTTGCCGATATGATGATGATGATGATACATAAAAAAATGAAGTCGGTTAAAAAAACACATTTGTGATTTTTATCAAAATCCTTCGTTACGACAACAATCAAAATCACAAAAAAAAGAATAACCTAAAAGGATCTAAAACTAAAAATTATTTCTATTTCAAGTTTTCCGCGGAACATCATCCATATTCTGCCCAATCCAACCCGTCGAATGCGATCGGACATTTGCGAATGACCATTCAACATACATATCAATGTGATCGCTCACATTATTATTTCGTCGCCCAACGGCGCGTTTCCGGGCCCGTCACGCTAACTTTTTCACCCGTCATTTCGGACCCTCCTCAATCCACGGTGCGCAAATTGAATGTGATCCCTAACAGGTTCACTCGATCGTTTGTCTCTGCATTGACGGGTTGTTTTATGTTTTTTTCTCGTTTTTATTCGTGTGTCTGTCAGTACTCCGATGATACATCAAGAGTGAGTGGGTCTGTAGCGTGTAGTTGTTAATTAATACCAATTTTGTAGTCAAAACTAAAAGCTATTTCAATATTTGGAGTTTAAATGTTGTATAGAAAATAATTAAATATTTTCGCCATGTTTAAGAAGGTACACTTACGTTCTAAATGAGAATCTCGTCTAACCTTACACAGGACAAAAAACTTTAAGTTAGCATTTCAAAATCCATCCTCACCAGACTCAAATCCACCGCGCAATATACTTTGAAGAGCTTTCTTTTCACCGCAGACTTTGATTTTGTACTTTTTTCCAGGTTCTTCAACACTTAAAGGCCCTTTACCCCACCATAGATTCAATGGTTCCATCAGATAGGATCTAAATTACTATGGCTATGTACATTTGAGATTAAAGGGGTGTCTGGAGCCGGAAGCAATTCATGGGAACGTTGATAGACAGGTAGTTAGGTACATCCATCTATGTTGAAATCGTTTGAGTGTCGCTCAGGCTTTTTTTTTTAAAACGAGATGTGAAAAAGCTGCAGTTAGAGAGAGGTATGCAAAACAGTAGGTACCTATGTATGTACTACCTACCTACAACTAATGTGTGGAATTTCGGCTGAAATAATTCATAGTGATAATTTTAGGGTTAAAGATTGTCAGAACCACAAAATGAACTTGCAACAGGTTGCAGCCCGTTGTCAATTAGATTTAGAATCGTCGCACTCAAATAACACAATAATTCCCAAAAGCGCAAAAATTTAAAACAAAAAATAACGAACAAATTTTTTACCGTAATTTAATTTCAAAGAACTTGAGACTAGCATTTAATTTTAAAATACTTTCTTGAAACATATTAAATACGTCTTTCAGTGCATAAATTAATAAAGTTTAAAAAGAAACTTAGTGGACTGTGTGTTGTTTGGTGTAATTGCTTCGAGTAGTCGCAGTTACCAGTTCAAGGAGGCATGAGAAGTTGGAGCGAACAACTTGGAGGACCGTCGGGAAGCAGACTTATTACTGTCAAACGTACAGCCTGAGGGTCCACTGGGAGAGGGAAGAAAATGTTATGTATTTTCTTTACTTCTTTTAAAATAACTGTTTGATCTAAATCTGTTACAGTTACGTAAAAACTTATATTTATCCGTTCTTTCAATTAGGGAATCGAGAGCCTGAATCTCGATATCTACATTAAGAGGAGGCGTTAAATTGAGTGTTTTAAATGTTTCGTTGAAATTACAGAAAAATATGCTGGCTAAGTAGTTAAAGTATTGAATAATAGATCGTAGATAAGTCGTAACTTTGTTTTGTTTGCTGAATAATTTTCAAATATACAAAAAGGGGTTGACAAGGATGTTTGGAATGTTGACTGGGATATTGAAAAGCGGCATTCAATCCGATGCCGTTAACCTCCTAGTATTTGTAGCAAAATAGAAACACTTTAAAATATGTGATCTCTTTTAAATCTTAAACGTGGCGATATTGACGAATTTTTCGATGCCTATTTAGTTCTCCCACTCCCTTTTTATCCCGCTTGTACATTTTATATTTGAAGTTATTTTAATTATGAATCTGTGAAATATTTAATCAAAACTCGCCAGAACTGAGACCCCACCATTATTACTGTCAAACATACAAGTTCGCGTTGAGACGTAGCCCGTTCACTGACGCTGCTGAATTTAGATAGCATTATCGTCTGCCCGCATTTCAGTTATGGCTTTATGCATGTAAACTATCTAAGAAACTTTCTCTCGCTGGTGTTTGAATGCATACATTTGCGTTATGTTTGATTGTAGTGCTCGTCAATGAGGCAATTACTTGAAAAGGCTAATATTTGAGTTAGATAAATAAATTTGTCGTGAACTATTACTGCATAAATACATATAGCGACTGATAGCGATATCTCGAGGCAAAAAACGACACCATACGCTACATCACAGTAATTTCTCTATTGTGAATAGTTTCTATCCACAGTATTGTTCCCTCGCCCCTCTCCGTGAATATTGTAACAAGATGGAGAATATATAGAATTTGCTCGTTAAACCTAACGCATCGTTTTTTATTAAAATAATCCTCAACACAATCAAATATTAAAACCTGAGTTTTCACAAACCTCACCGCTGCTCCTAAAATAAAATATTTCTGAAAGAGTGTTATAGAATAGCTATTAAGCTTCATCAAACTAAATGAATGAAAGATTTTTTTTACTATATTTTGGCCACGCGTTTGACCACTATCTCACCTGATGATAAGCGATGATGTGGTCGAAGATGAAGCACGCTTGCCTAGTACTAAGTAACCTATTCACTCGTGACTTAAACACCCCCCGGTTGTATTTATCAGGAACCACAGACTCTGGCAGGGAATTCCACTCCTTAGTTGTACGCACAATGAATGTGTTCCCAAAACGTTTTGTGCGTGTGGGTAGGATGTCCACCATGTACCGGTGACTTTTAAAAACGGAAATACAGGCATGTAAGAAAATCAAAACATATCAAACTGGTTCCAGGTAAACGTTCCTAAAGGTCCATTCAATGTATTTCACAAATTATTGCTCTCATATAGTTTGATAGTAAATACGTTATCAACCACGGATAATCACACAATTTAACATGGTATCAAAATGTTTTCCACCCAATGATTGTACACGTGTAATTGGCATTTTAAATAGAGCTTAATTTCGTTATCAGTAACAATGTTTGAAGTATGCATGTTATAATTTCTCTGTAAAAGACTTTTCCATCCAATTTAAGTGCCTTTGAAGTATCTTAACATCACAATATAAACATTAAAGCAGAATAGACACAATCTTGAAATAAATTGATACGAAAGTCACTGATCTTCTCGTAATTGTATTTTCTTTTTCAATTCCAGAAAAATGCCATTTATAAAACGTTATCACGCTTCTTTGTAGCGTCGAAAAGTTTAATTCCAAATTGTTAATGTTCATTGAACAAAATAAATTGGGCAAAGTTTCAGCTGAAAGATAAAAGAGATTCACTTGTGGACTTGTGAAGTAACATAAAATACACATGCCGCGTGACATAAAGTTTTTTTGAGCTTAGCACAATGGTTTTTACATTTTTCAGGCTTCTGGCAACTGGGACCGCAGTCCCAGTAAACTGAATAAAATTTTACACTACCAAATGGCAAGTATATCGCAACGAACGAAAAAGGAATCACGTAAATCAGATCGGAAACCACGGAGTAATCTGTGTACATACACAAAAAAAACTAAAAAGGTACCCACCGAATTGAGAAACTTTTTGGAAGTCGATTAAAATATACCCACCATATTAAGAACCTCCTCCTTTTTTGGAAGTCGGTTAAAAATTACAATTACACACGATTTTTGGTTATCACTTCTTATAATTAAATTTCAATAATCACAAATTAAAAATTACAGTCATACGGTGAGTTGCACGAAACCAACATTAGTTAACGGAGACTTTAAATTTGATGCTGTCACTCTCTTTTTGATACAAAATGTATATGCATGTAATACAATGATAGCATTAAACAATGCTACCCCTCTGCGCTAACCTGTATGGTTGAATTATGTGAAAATGGGCTGGCTTAATTTACTACTAAGCGCATGTTATAAATTCAAGTCAAATTATATTTTTTAATCAAAGACGTTTCCAAATTTTGTTTAGTTTGACTGTACTGATTATGGCTTGAACAAGAGATTTTTTATTCGTTTATGGGCGGTCCCAGTCGCCGAAAGCCTTACATTTTTTTGGGTTCCAAACGTCAAATAGGATTACTTTTGTGTCTGTCTGTCTGCTACAGTAAATTTTCACCAAATATATCAGACTGATTCAGTTGACATGTATATTTTTAATATTATTGGCAATAATGAATACGACATAGGTACTTTTTTTTCTTCTGTGGTTTGATTTGACTGCTAGAGTTACCAAAATCATTACAGAATTTTAAAATCATAAAGCTATTTTGAACACATTTACATTGACACATTTAATAAAAACGCAGCGCTGTTAAGAAAACCTTGACAACAAGTCAGAAACATTTGTTTTCTCAAATCAAAATATAATAAGGAGTCTCAGTGCCCGAAGCAAATGAGATCTCAGGCATTCGTTCAACAGACAGTCAATTAATATGGACCTTATCTATGCTTTATTTTAGTTTTCCTTGATGTTCAGGAGAATTGAAATTTCGAAAGCGACATATACTGTAGTAGGTACATATTTACAAAAGAATTTTATCATATTCACCGGGATGAGGAGAATATTTGTTTTCGTGTGCGTAACTATGATTTCGAATGAGAGCTTTCAATAAGATCTGTTATGCAAATTTGATTTTTTTTTTAAATTATGAGTTGCCATGTTTTAAATTAAAATAAACGTTAAAGTAACGTTTCGGTCTCATTTTATTGATATTATCTTTTTATACGAAGAATCTCGAAATGACTTTTTGTAAGGTACTCAAAGTAGGCAAAGATGGGTTAAAGGTGATAAACCGCGAGAACTTTTCTTCTGAGCGAGTCATGTTTTAACAACACTCCAATACTAAAAGCGAGCAACATCGCCTGTAGAGTATAAAACTGTGACGCATGTCGTTAAAACCAAGAACTCAAAAACGACCTTCAGGTTCCATGAAATAACAATAAGAATATAATATTAAAAGTATTCACACACTTCCAGCTTATATTACAGAGTAAGTACGCCTGGTGTATCTCTGTATCACTGAAAAATTCTTTGCGTTTACGTTTTAAAACTGGCGTTTATCCGCGAGACGTCTCCCACGGGGCAGTTCATACAATATTCATACTCTCCTATATAAGGCTGATTGCAGACTTAAACGGTGGTCGGATCAAAACGAGGCGAAAGGCTTTCTGGGAATGTGTGCAGGGAAATGACGGAGTGAATGATGGTATAATGTTAGAACATCTTTTTTGAGTTACGAATGTTTTTTGTTTATTTAGAACAGTTTTATTTGCGTATACTACTATTTAAAGTCAACTCCAAAAGCTATCTTTGTACTACTAAGTGTAGGTTATTATTATCTTTTATATTTATACACTATATCTCCATTCGTTCAGTCTATCCAAAGATTATCTGGAGGTTGCCCTGAGTGATAACACCGCTAATAGTACCTACACTTGTTTTTTATTTTTTAATGAGGTGTACAATGAAGTATATAAATATTCTGTAACATTAAATTTCTTAAACCACAGATTAAACGATTCCTTAGCTACATAAACCATTTTAAACGAGGACAAAAGTATATCTGAGAATGAATGCAAAAAAAATGCTCGTAGTATATGCAAATGTAAACGCATCTCAAAAACTAGCCATACCGACCGACGCTAGTTTGAAAACGTTCCGTGTGTTTGCGACAAATACCCTTGTTATGTTTCCTTTTGCATGTCAAACAGGTCTCACAACTCATATGAATTGATTTTGTCAAACAGAAAGTGATACAATGCGGGAAATGGCCGTATTCAATCCGCCATTGTAGTTGCTTCTATATAAACAGGTCCGATTTTGCGTCCGTCTTTCTTGAGTTCGAGGTGAACTGATTAGTTTACAAACTTTTTTTTTAAACGTAATACTCCTAATTATCTTTATTGTTGACAGTTATTTTATTATTCTTGTTCTTAAATGTTAACAATCATGGACATCCAAATTTCAACCTTGACCTTGTTAGTTCATAAATAACAATTGATCGAAAAACATATTTTAACAAAATTTTATTTATCACAAATTTAATCATTGGTTGACTTAACTGCGGATCAAAAAACTCAAGCGGCGAATTCTTTTTAAAAGTTATAACATTGTCCATATAAACCTGACACTCCACTTCTCAAATCAAAATTACATTTACAATCCAATATTCACCCTTTACCACGATTCACACGTAATTAAGAACTAATAACGAGTCACTCGACAAAACAATTTTAGCTTTTTAACCGTCACGGTGAACTTCATCAATCATCGTGAAACACGTTTGAAAAACATGACTCAAACGATTCATCACGGATGGTAATTATCCTAACTGCTGTTTTCACTGCAAGACGTTTTGTGGTTCCGGTTGGCGGACCGAGGATGCCTTTGATGTGGCCTAACTTAGTTATGGGTTGTGTTAGTATTTTGAAGTATTTATGTGGACTTCGGGATACGCCGAGTTAATAGGATGGTGATAGAAATACGTTAATAGATATTTTTTCTCGATGATGTGATTTATTTTTATATTGTGGTTATATAAAGTGGGAATAGAAATCTTTAGAAGTTTTGCTAAGTACGTTTTTAGGGTTCCATACCTGAACAATAACCAGCGGAATCCTATAACTAAGCCTGTCTATCAGCTCTCCGTGTGTCTGTCAGCGGGTTGTATCTCGTAAAACGTAGACAGTTGATTTTTTTAATTTTTATTATACATTGTGATTTTTTCGGTTTATGGTACTGAACCATTCATTTGTGGGTCCGACTCGTACTATAATAAGCACAAAATTCAGACGTAGCTGTGTTATATCTATAGTTAAGTAAATGGAAATAGGTCCAAGATTACCTACCCCAGCGCAAAAAACGACAGCAATGTTAAATGGTGATAAAAACAAAACTTCCTGAAGCAATCAACGTTAAACTACAAACTCAATCTGTTTAATCTTACTTAACTAAGAAAATTTTCCAAGCAACGCACTGCAATGCGGCTAATTTCAAAATAACTTCGCTCCGAAAATTGTAGGCTTAAACGGACTTTAGACGTTCGTCGATTTACGTGACCACCTTAATTAGGCGGATAGACCTTCTTGCACCTGCGGAGGAAAGGGATTTACGGCTTAAAGAGGTACCGAGTCTAAGAACATTCGGGGTACTAGTATACATAGCTTATTTACCTACTCCAATCCTAAGTAAGGCCTAGATTTTGCTTGGAGAATATTAATTAAAGTTTAATTTATGAAGGAGATTTAATTTTGTAAGGTTATTTGGTAATACCTTAGTAAAAGGGTTGATTTAGCAGCTTAGATTTTTGACTTTTTAAACATGTTAAAAAAATAAAATCTGTTCTACCATTGTATCCTTAAAATTACAGAAGAAGACGCCCCGGGCGTCGGGAGTCGCAGGGCGATCCCCGGCCACCGTAGGCGCGAGCCTGCGGACGGCGAGCATTGGGTGGCTCGCTGTCCGATCACCACCAGGCCCGGGTCTATGGCGGCATAGGAGACGGGGCCCGCTAGGGCCAGAGTTTGCCAGGGTTGCGGAATTTGTTCGAAAGAGTCACCGCCACCCTGGAACGCAAAGGGCTTTAGAAGGAACACGGATGGGTTTTAGTAAATAAGAGTCTGACACGCCCTTCCGCCCCACCTAGATCGGAAGAAGTCATTTGATGACTACCCATCCTTAAAAAAACCTTAAATTAAGACTTCTTGTGAAAGTGTAACTTTTTTGGTGTACAAAACAGAATATTCCTCTCTACTCTACACTTTATCTACTTGTTATAATTAAGAAGGTTATAGAAATAGGTGCTAGGAGTAATATACATTTCTGATTACGTAAGTTAACCACCTTAATTCAACGTGAAAGTTAATTAAAAATTAATCTTGCTGAAATCTGCTTAGCTTTTATGTCATTACAATGTGTCTGGAAACAAAACGAGAAGGCGGGATGAGAATAAGACGTAAAATACGCTGCTTTACTAATTCTCCACAATGCAGAAGAATTCATCAGAATGCTTGCCCGTAGAGTGGTCGCCTATGACACGGCACGCGAATTGTGGAACCAAGTCAGAAATTATTTTTTCAACACACTTACTCGAAAATCACTGTAGTCTCTTTGCTCCATAACGGTCTCGGTAATATCAGCTCTCTATTTAACACTTAACGTGTCTATTTAACTTCAGCTGCAATGACAAAGTTTGCCCACTTAAATCAAAATGTACCATTTCCCATACTATCACTAAAATTTCGGTTGGGGCTTGTAAACGGGATGAAGTACATGAAATGCATACCCTTTCAATTCAAAATTAATGTTCCTAATGGAGACAGGTTTTGTAACATTCAAACTACCTAACCTATTAAATCTGCAGAGCTATTAAAAAAAAAACACCAAAACAGAGGATTCTAATTATTGAGTTGAATCTTTGCTTGTTACCATAATCAACCCAATCCCGTAAACAGTGACATGTGGAAACCTTACGGAACCCCTCAGACATCAAAGGCGAGTCCAGCAGCATAATCAAAGACTTAACCCGCAGACAACAATATAATATTTCCAAGAGGTTCATCCATAATCGTACCCACGATCCCTCTTGTGATTTTCATCGTGTTATGAGAAAGGTTCCCCGGGCTAATGAGAATGAATTGCACTTGGCGTCGGCGAGGCCAGCATTACTTTAGAATTAGTGCATTTTTCACTCGCCCGCCTTAACGTGATCCGTCTTAGTTTAAACTCGGATTTATTAGCGCCTTAAATTTATTTAATAATGCTTATATAGTTTGTTGCTAGTAAACGATTAGAAAATTACATTTTCTGAACTTAATTTGAATAGTAATGGAGATATCTATATTAGCAGTCTCAACGTAAATGTTGTAGCCGTGTATTTATTTTGTTAGATTTGCTGACGACTGCAAAAAGTTACGAGCAGAGTTGTCAATTTATAAATATGGAGCTTATAAATATGGAAAAACTTACGCCAATTCAGATAGGTACTCCTACCTATCTCAATGTAAGAGTACAATACAATTTCGTGGTTTTCACAAGAATATCCTTTCGTATATAATTATAATGGAACTAGAATTGCACAGTTATAACAATAAACGCAATATTTAGAATTACCATAAGCCACGTTCATTTGAGAACTCGGAAGGACGGAAACACACGGCGCGTTTTGACGACGCGTCTGAGATTGCCTTATTTGAATAGTTCACCTCGTATGAGGTGCCATTGTAAATCTAGACGACATTAAAATAAATCACTATGTTGTCAATATAAGAGAAAATTAAGAGGTGGCAAGACTATCTAGGCACGTACCGCAAGAGCTAGTATGAGGTGGTTCAGGAAAAGCATACTTGGAAGAATTTGGAAAATGTAAAAGTGTGGGCTAAATAAAAAAAAAGTCAATATGAAGAGGATACCTTATCTAATTTGGTTTTCCATACGTAAAATTGTAGAACAGAATTCAATTTACAAAGAAATCCTTAGATAACTTTTTAGGGTCTGAGAAAAACCACTCAAGACGAAAATAAAAAAGTCCTTGGATTTTTTAAGGCAGAACAATGTTAGTAGGACTGTAACATAATAGATAGGAAAACTGGAGTAAAATTGGCATTTGACCGGAAAAAACGGACGACGCCTTAAGGTCGTGAGGAGTGAACAAAAGCTGATAGCAATAATGATATATAGAGAGGAATTTCACGTACCATTTAGTAAATGGCTGGATCGCTTGTTATAGATAGGCATTTCCCTCATAATATCTTTCTAAGTTCAAGTTACTTCAGTAAAAGTACGTATTTATGTGTTATTTTGGGAATTAAACGTTACTCGTTTAATTCCTGAAATAACACATAAATACGTATGATGTTCACTGCTATATATGGACTTGGATTGTTGATAACATAAGTTAATGCTTTCGATTCTCTTTGACGCTAATTTTGTTGCGTATTATGTTATTTTTCCGAGACCCACACGCACAAAACGTTTTTCGAACACATTCATTGTGCGTACAGCTAACGTGTATAATTCCCTGCCAGAGTCTGTGTTTCCTGATAGCTACAACCTGGTAGTCTTTAAGTGAAGAGTGAATAGCTTACTTCTAGTCAAGCGTGCTTCATCTTCGACCACATCATCGCTTACCATCAGGTGAGATAGTGGTCAAACACGTGCCTATCAATAGTACAAAAAGAAATCTTTTGTCTCAAGACTCTCAGTTTATCGAAGGACCTTAGAAACTAACAAAAGCCGTAAATACCAGTAGTATACCGTGTCATCCCAAAAAGGTGTTCAATATTCAGAATCACAGCGGCAACGCAAGTGCGTACCTCTCGTATATTTCTATGGAGGGCCCCCGTTCCTCGCACATGTTTATCCAATTTGGCGTAGTCTGCAAAGTTGCGAGCTCGCAACACGTGTGACGCTCAAATTAGAGATTCATATTAATTTAGGGCTTACAGTGACAGCGCTTTGCGCTCCCGCACGCTAAGACGCCGAACGACAAACTTACATTGAATTTGTAACACTTTGGTGTTGTTGTGTGGGTGTTATGACACACCTTGTGTGATTTTATATCAGAAGCCATTGTGGAACTTCTGATATTTCTAACTTCAACCAGAGGTACAGAGTTTTCTGCAGCCAACCGCACTCTTTAGTGCCAACGGAAATTTGTAACTTCAAGTTAATTACATATATTAGCTTCCATATTGAACGCGTCGCCGATATCAAGGCACACTTTTAAATAATACCTGAGAGATAAACCGTAAACTAGTTTCATTTAAATGATCCGCAGAATTTGCGCATTGCGAAATGGTATGAGAACTTTTATTCCTGTAAAACTTTTTAGTACAACTGTAGCTAAGCTAAATTATTAAATTTAGCTTAGCTACAGTTGTACTAAAAAGTTGAAGTATTAACTTCAGCGAGAACCTGGGAAGCATAATTTGCAATTTGTACCAAAAATGTTTGCAAATAACACATTCTCGTTCTACGCATCTGCATATATATTCAATTTATTGTCTCTCTTGTCGGCTTTAATACAAATTCCCTGTACAAGGCATAACTACGTATATTGTTGAACAAACTCAATAAAGTTTCCTGCCGGATTATCTGCATTGATATGCTGCGCAGTAACTCATTTGAATGCAAGGCACAAAATTAGCCGAAATAAGTAATTCCCGGACTGCACAATATAGAGCGTTAGCGAATTTGCAAGATGGTCGCTGAAGTTTCTGAAATTCAGAGATGTATTTATGTTTGAGTTGGTTCTCTTTATTTAAGTTTAATTTTAAACATAGAACAACCGAAACTAAAATTAGATTATTTTGCACAAAGCAGATGAATACACGAGAGTATATGATTATAGTTATTTATTCAAACGTCTGTAAATTCGAAGAGAAAAGAGAACTAATAAAATATTCCATGAACTCATGGAATATTTTATTTTGCACTTCAGCTGTACTATCCAAAATTTTACAAATCTTTAATTTTCCCTCCATATCGATGTTGCAACATCTAATCATGCGCCATGTTGAGATTTAGTTATAAACAGTCATCCATCATTGGTGTTTCGATTACATGCCCAATATACAGTGCTGTCAACTGAGTACGGGCTCACTCAGTTGTATCTCTATTATGTAGCCACCAAATTCTTACATAGGTCGTGTAGAATCAAGAGACAAAAATAGAACAAAAATCTTTCATCTCTTTAATTTCTTCAACGAATTTCTTCCAAACAGTTCAAAACAGGCGAGACGAAACAAAACAAACAGCAAAAAACTCATTTAGAAAATTCCGAGCTGCATATTCGAAACACTCGTTACATCTAACGCCTCCGGAAAATCACAAAAAATATATGAAATTATTTTAATAAATTCTTCATGTCTCGTACGCTCTATATTTTAAGTTGGGCTTAATTAATACGCGGCGACACTCCATTCGTTGAAATTAAGTACCAGCAAAATTTTATTAAATGTGCCATGCGTTTGGGTAGTCTGACAAAAATCACGTTACGGCGTCCAGGGATAGAGAATGACTGGATGTGTTTTCGAAGACTTGGCCTTTTGAAAATGTTTAGAGGTGAGACGAGATTGGAAAAAATAGTTTGGAACCGTTCTTTTGTAGTCTATATTTATTGTGTTTTGTCGTATGCAGTGATTTAGTATATCATAACTGTCAATGACCTCATTAAATATTTTTCTCACTACAAATTTAGGGTATTTGACTAAACAAAGCTATTAGTCCGTCAGATAGATTTCCAAAAAAAATATTGGACACATTTTTTTCTCTTTTGTCACGTAAAAAAAAAAATAAGGCAATACAGTGCGTTGAAAACTTGTGTGACGTCACTTACCAGTACAGTTTTTACTGGAAAGTGACGTTACAGGCCCCCACTCCTTATCTTTGATGCGTTTTATATTGATTTCATAAAATAAAAATATGCATCCAATATCGATAATCTAACAGACGGATATTTTTTAACCCAAAAAACACTTCATATTACTTCATAAACTGTATTGGCACTTGTCATACTAATGAGATAAAGGATATTTCTTTTTAACCATAAAATGAACAAACTTACCAACCGAGAAGAAATTCAAATTCCACTCGTACACAAAGCATGCCAAAATTACCTTCCACTCTACATCGCAGTTAAATCCGCATTATACCCAGACACATTTCACAAAATCATCCTTCAAAAGCTAACTGACCATTTATTCAAAGTCCCTAATAATCCGTAGTTTCGTAGCACATCTAGTGCAGTATTCAGGGAGGCATATAGACGGCAGTAGGGGTACAGTCTCGAGGACCGTCTGCCGTAAAGTATCGTTTAATGACGTGTAACGAGCGTGGTCTCCGCACAGAAGTTGCATGTACATGGAAAAAACGGAAAAGTGCAAGTTTCGGTACAGTTCGGGTTCCGTAAGGTTTTTCTGTTGCTAGTTGTGTTTTATCTGCAAGTCAGCATCGTTATGTAAAAGTTTTTTGCTGAATCAGGTTTGTTGTGTGCAATTTTAATGGTCTGGAAAACTTAACTTATACATTTTTCTGGTTTTGTTTTAGAGGATTGTAGGTAAAATTAACTTTTTGTAACTCTGCTTTCCTAATTATAAACAGAGGTCGACTCTTGATCTGTTCTGCAGTATTTCTGAATCATTTTGACCACAAACATATTCTACATATTTACCTATGATTTAGGTTTGGGACCACGGGACTCTAAAAACTGCGGACTGGTACCAAAATGAAAGGGATCTAAAACGGCGATTTGTTTGCGACATTTTAAGAACGATTTTTACATGTGGATGGACGACGTTATCCATGTGGGTTTTATAATGGACTACAGCATATTATTTGCTTCGGCAGACATAGGTTTTTTTGTGACAAATGGAAGACTTGTACTTAAAAAAGCAAGATTTTTCTTAATTATCTAAGATGCTGTAAGACCATCCTCGCTATGTTTAGTGATAAGGCATATATATTTTTACATTATAAGGCAAGTGTGCAAAGTGTTTTATCTTTGCAGCCAAGGCAGAATAAACGCCGTGCCAAAGGCGAGGAGTATTTTTTGCCATTTTAGAACCGAGAGACGATTATTATTTAATACAATAAATAAATTCAATAAAAATTTACACTTACTTATGAAAAACTATTAAATAAAAATAAAAACCTGTGCCTCAACTTTTCATGAAACCATAAACCTGAAATCCATAAACTTCCTATTTTCAACACGCTCTATTTATTTCATATCCAATAAAATATCTTTATACCATGCTACGGTTGGTTACGTACCAAAATACGATGGAATAAAAAATAATTGCCATGTGAAAAGCCCGTGCCTCAATCACAGGTTATTCGGATACAAGCTGGCTTGTGAAAAACTGATTTTCAGTAGCGTGTGTGAATAAACTGTGGGCTGATGTCGATTCTCTACTAGAACAGATTTCAACACATTTTCGAAATTCTTAAACAACATAAAGTAGTTGTTAATTCTCTAACTCTAGACAAAGTGACAATCTATCATTGATGACTTATGATGATTGATTGATTGATGACTTATGTAAGCGGCCTCATCAGAAGGCTTAAAGTCACCCAAAGGGCAATGGAGAGAACAATGCTTGGAGTTTCCTTGCGTGATCGAATCAGGAATGACGATATCCGCAAGAGAACCTATGTTACCGACATAGCCCGAAGGATCGCCAAACTGAAGTGGCAGTGGGCAGGGCACATTGCTCGCAGAACAGATGGTCGATGGGGCTGGAAAGTTCTGGAGTGGCGACCGCGTACCGGAAGATGCAGCGTTGGAAGAACCCCCACAAGATGGACCGATGCCCTGGTGAAGGTCGCGGGTAACCGATGGATGCGAGACGCACAGGAAAGGTTCTTGTGGCGACACGTGGGGGAGTCCTATGTTCAGCAGTAGACGTCTTTCGGCTGATATGATGATGATGATCATTGATAACGATTAAGCGACGGTTAAATAGTCCAAAATATTTCTCAAGACATGCGGTACCGAAATATCACGTGATCAGTCGCAAATAATTTGGACTTTTTCAATTGTCATCACTGATACAATTTCACTTTGTTTAAAGATCTCTTTAGTTTGAAAATTATCACGCTTTCCTCAACCAAAGTTGCTCAGTTTCTTGTACCTTCTTTGTTTATTGTGGAAACCTTCGAAAAGCGCTACTAAACAATTCTAGCCACATCAGCATGACTGTACATACATATTGTAAACTTCAACGGGATTAATCATAAAAAAACTATTTGCTTTTAAATACTAATTAGCAGATTCTTTATTCATCTAAGGCTGGAGACAGACGCTCCGGTTTCTTCTTCGATATTCGGATCAGGGCTGCCTGAAGTACGAGAAATCTAGTGCGTGTACGTGATTTAGCATTAGGTATGTGATTCTGATAGATCGAGAGAAAATCTGACCTCTGCCACTTTCCGAGGTGGATTATTCATACAAGTAATGCCTAATTAAATTAAATATTTTCTATGATGCTGAAGAAAAGAAAATGTGACCTACTGATTTTGTGATTTTTGTACGGTTTTATAATATCTAGCATCTGGCAACCCGAATCGGATCAAAGAATCGGATCAAAGAATCGGATACGTGTGTACCACCCTTAAGATAATTTGAATTTAGAATCAGTGCATTTAAAGTTATCATACGGTTAGATTTTTTTTAAAGAATAAGCCGACAAATCTTCCATATTTAAAGTCACTTGGAAACTTTTATATTAAGTTCATACGTTCGAGTATGTGCGTCATCACTAGAAAAGCGAATCCATTTTCCGATTCCCACATTCCGTTAGCTGAAGTGCTTGAGTAAAGTTTGCGGATTGAATCGAAAAAACATTTCATGTAATTTTACTTCACGTATAAAATCATGTAGGTATTGTATGTGGGTATAGCACGCAGTGCGGTATTTGATCCATTATTCGATTCTAGAAGACCCGAATAGTTGGTAGTACCATTATATGTTTGTGGAAACGGGGTTCGCAGCAACTACTGGCTTGCGTTTTTGGAATATAGTTTCATTGAATGGAAAATGAAAAAATCTGTAGGCACAAGGATAGGCACTAATAGGTTAGATATACTCGCACAAATTTCAACTAAATAGTGTAAGAACAGATTAAAAACCAACCGATTACTTTTGCAGCCTGTAGGTACCAAGTGTGACAGGATGAACGCAAAACCTGAAAAGGGGTCATTGCACTCATTATTATACACCTAATCAGCCAGCTGATTTGTAGGTACACATTATTGAGTTATGCTAACATAAATGTATGGGGCGGTCGATATTTTCCTTCTTGGGAACTTTTAGAACTTTTACCATTGTAAAAGTTGTGCTTAATAATGAATAATAATATAATGATTCTTTTCCGAGATTTACATTTAATCTGATACACCCTGTATAAGATAACGTACGCAATTCAATTATTATTATTATTTTTGAAAGTTTATAATTAATTTATAACGTCATAGTTAGGTCCGATTTCCCTGCAACCGCTAATAAAAATCATTAAAATTCAACATTTTCCATCGGAATGATTTAATCACGGAACTCGAGGCGGCACAATCTCATTATCTCGTCTCGTTCGCCACTCAGCAAGAGACGACTTTTTCGTCAATTTGCATACGTAATTAACTAACTTTTTTTCGAGAATGTTTTTGTCCCCACAGCAGGTGTACGAGATAACAGTATTCTGCCTGAATACGGGTACGACAGATGTTTAATTTAATTCATGCAGTTGGTATTCTAAAAGGTTGAGTGGGATAGTAGGTGGTGGCTTTAATATAAAAAAAAACAATTTATTCAACAAGTGGCAACGTACTGATAGCTAAAAATCCATACTAAAATTATAAATGTTAAAGAAACTCTGTTTGTCTGTTTGTTGCCACTTCACATATTAACGGTTGACCGAATTTGGATTGAACTTGGCACACGGCTAGAAAAAGCCCTGTAATTAGACATAGGATAATTTTCAACCAGGGAGTTTATTCCCTTAGGATATTTTTTGAATTTCAGGTGGGCAAAGCCACTGGCTCGTATGTAATAAGTAATGAAAAAACTTTACTCTTATACACACTTTGACATAATTAAACTATAGTGATAAAAGTAAAAAAAAATCTAGTTATAATTACTCCAGTATTATCATTTGAAGGTGACCGCTTGCTTATTGAAATGTTCCTGCCATGTACTCCACATAATATCGACATAACACAAGAAGCCTCAGACCACCGCTCATCCTCTAGGGGTCTGTTAAATAATTTAACAAATTGGTTCTCAAGGTAAGTTTAGGGCTGCTCACATGACCACACACCCTTTCAGCGGCGGAAGCCTCTAAGAGGCTCGCCAGACATCGCGTTCCGTAGGGACGAAGATACAAGTGAGAGTCTTGTTACGGACGCTGTGTTTGATGCTTTAGTATTGTTTTTATTTTGAAGGATTGGACGTGATCGCATGATGTTGGTTAAACGCGTTTTGTTTTTAGCTTTTCCAAAAAGTTGTAATTGTTTTAGAGATTTTAGTCAGTGCTTTAGTAGGTTATAAAATATTTATAAGCCGTTTGAAATGCAGAAATCCTAAGTTTCCGGTAGGTTATTAGGTAATAGGTTCTATCATTCGCAATTAACTAAAAACTTACCTTTTAAGAAACAATTTAACTTATCACTTACCACGAACACTTAAAATTTGAGAACAAACAAATTATTCTTTAACTTTTTCAATTTTTATTTTTTTATAAGAACTTCATCCAATGTGAGTATCAAAAGCGTCGTCGTTAAAGAAAGTATAAATGTAGTAAGAAGACTACACCAGCATGCGGTTGCGGAGTAAAATTACATCAAATCAGCTGAATTATTAAAAAGTTTCAGTACACGCTTCATAGTTCGCGAGTTTATTGGGGTTTATAGTTTCAAGGCTTACCACAATCTTTTACATGTTAAAGATAAAACATTAATGAAGATTTTCAGGATTCGGAGATTTGAAATTCAAATTCTAAGAAGGATTATAATTATATTTAAAAATAAATATTCTATATATTTTTTAAAATAAATATTCTCTATATATTTTTTAAAATAATAATTGTTTTTAATAATTATTATTATTTATTGAATGAAAATGAATCTGCTAAAAAACTTTTTATAATAAGGATGGTCTATGTTCAACGTTTTTCAGGTTGCTTTATTGTTTTTAAAGCTCTTTACTTTAAAGCTTTTTAATATTTGTTATATAATTCATTATAATAACTTTCTGGACTGGTAGCTGGAATTGAAATATGAGAAAACTTATTTAAACAAAGAAATGTCAATTAAAGTATGTAATTGCAAAAGTGACGCGAGCATGACACGACACTAGTGACAACCATTGTGTCAGCAAATTCAAAATAGATTTATTAGATAATGAATGGACAAGTTGCTCTTTCCTTTATCCTTTTTGGTATAAAAATAAAACAACAGTTTTAAATAAAAAACACTTCCGTTTCCAATAACCTCAGGTTAATATCTCCTTAAGCTTATAAAGGTTGAGTAATTCAGGAACGCACCTTACAACGGTTGCCGGTAGGTAATTAATTTTCAAGGGATTACTCTACAAATGCCGGGGATAAAGAAGGTTCAGGTCTGGCCTTTGCGCCGTGTCGAATTAAACAATTTTGCCTAAATAAAAATACTTGAGACTTAACCATTTGGGTAATCTTTTTATTTTTACCAACAATCTTTTTCTTTGTTTCAAATAGAGAATTTGTCATGGAGTGTTTTTCCGGAAAACTGGAGTATGAAATTATAACAATATTTATCATTATAATCTTATAGTCGGTTGCAGATCAAAAACTAAGTTAAGTTAGCTTAGCTCGCATAGCTGAGTTCAGTTTTAGGGTTTCGTACGTCCGAATGAAAAGCGCAACCCTTGCCTATGCGTCTGATTTCAACCAATTCAGTTGAAATTTGTTACACATATGAACTTCTCTGTGACTTTAAACGGAAGCGTGACGTCAATAAATGAATGTTGGAAATAAGAAGGTCAATTGTACTAATTTTAAACAACTTTCGCATTCGTAAATAATAAGTAAAACACTGGTTTCATCAATCATTCAAAATAATTATTTTTTACCCAAAAACTAAAAAAAGTCATCTGTGTCTTATTATGAAAATTACGTAATAGTAGGTAACCAGCTTGGAGGTATTGTTTATTATCACAACCACAAGTAGGCACCAGAGCCAACAAAGATGGCGTCGTCCGTAGAATTCCCTACAATCCCTTTCAGCAAATCCAGGTAGAAACGATTCGCCGCAACAGTTCAGCGAGCCGTGAATTAACTGGTTAGTGCATGTTCTTCCTACCAGCTATTTCATAGAGGCCAGGCTGTATAATGAAGGAAGGAGTAGGTATTGCGTATAAGGACACAATAGATTAAAACGAATCAATTTATTAATACTTGAAATGATATATTTAATGACATTCAAATATAGTGCCTCCTAGGGATCAGGATCCCCCTGCTCAAAATATGTATTAATTTTCTTAGTTAAAAATGTTTATAAGATGAATACTATGTTGTTGGCTTACGCTTGCGCTTTGGTGCAAACTGTAAGTACAGTAAGCAAATTGTTACGAAATAAATAAATGATAGTGAGAAAATATTTTTTCCCAACGATTGAACGACTTTAGATGAAGCTTGAAGATCATGCAATGTATAAGTACATTTATAATGTATGGTTAAAGAACGTTTTTATTCTGAGAGTACATTCCAATGCAATCATTTCTGAGGGCAAAGGCGCTGACACAAGCATAGTGCCTGATAAAACTCAAACGACCCAAAACCCAGACCTAGATGAATCTATTTTATTCACAAAGCGAAAATAAGACAGCCAGCAAAATTATGCAGTGTCACCAAACTTCAAAGAAAACCGCGGCGCCAACCGCAAACGAAAATGAATATCAACTACTGAGGTTGCAATAAAGCAAAGTTAAATAAAAAAATAAACACACTACATTCAATACAAACAAATCTGTCTGAGGCGTCGTACTTCCAAGTTCTAGTCTCACGAAAGCTTTTTCCACCTATCCTCTGTACAAACAAGGACGCCCACAAAAAACGTTTCTATGCAAATGGGGGCAAATAAACCGTGTGTGAGTCAGTCGCGAGGGATGTAGGGCAACTAGATGTGCTCGTCGGGGATTTACTGCTTGATGTTCTGTGACGGCGCTGGGACTTAAGGTGGAGGAAAGAAATGTCAAGGAGGGTATTGTAGGAACTGTACTGTTTTAAGGCATTGTATAGGTATGTGACAATGGGGATTGTTTTATTCTCACGAATCATTCAAACTCTTTAAAGGATCACATGATTCACTTATAGGTAAATCTATAAATTAAATTAAATCTATTAATATAATTAAAAAATCAATAAATTAAGAAAGAAATATTGTCAGTGTAGTCAGTGATCAAGCTTGATCATTGGCCATTTCCATTAGTCAGAGACGATGATAAGAAATCGAAATGTCACATTAGAATTTTCCCAACATTGAACCAACCGTAAGAAAACTATCACTAGAGTGAATGAACATTTCGGATCAAGTTAGATAACGTTGATGACAAATTGAAATGTTTCATTACTATTTCGCAGCGTTGCACCCCCCTATTAGACATTTAGTACTACAAACCCAGCGCTACAAATGCCCCTCTGTAAGATACTGACATTGTAACGCTGGGTTAAGTTGTATAAGTATCTCTAAAACTACCTCTGTAGCTAGTAGAGGTAGATACTCGTACTTATACAACTTCCAGCATCTCGCTAAGTCCCTGTAAAGCACCTTCTCTCCCACAAGATCGCATTTTCGGCGGCGTTTTATACGCGACGCATGCTTGATTCCCACTATACATATTTATGATGTCGCCTGGTTTGCCAAGAGGAGCAGGAAAAGAAAGAATTTTATGGCCTCTTACGTAGGTGACCGTGCAACAATTACGTGTGCTTCGTTTATTACGGTTCTGTAAAGTTTTTATTATCATTCAGGAAGGCGGGAGACCTCTTTTTTAAACATGTTGGTAAATGTTCTGAATATCAATGATGATGGACTTTTACAATTGCCCCAAATTGCCCCAAGAGGAGTGGTATGTTCTTAAATGGTCTAATATTTAAAAAAGGAAGCCTGGGTTTTTCGCAATTTAATCAACTCGTAATAGATGAAAGCTTTTGCGCTTAAAGCTAAGAAAAGTTATTTCAATTAGATACTAAAGTTTACCACCCAAGGTAATACGTCGAAATTGAAGAGCAGGAGAAATTCGCAGTCGCAGTTTGATTCCAAACGGATATTCGGATAAGTAGAGCAAACACTTCTCGGGTTAGAACGTCTTAAGACGAACAGTTCACAGTAGGAGTCAGTAGTTTGTTCAATCAATCGCAACTTGTACGATGGATTGTGTACTCGATAGTACCGTTTCGCGGCTTCGGCATTGAACTACTAATATTGGAATTGTTTTGTTCGAAATTGATGCCTTTTGTCTGAGAAATGCAGTGGATCGTTCCTTAGGAGGATTAAGTTCATGAGCGCCTGATCGTCTTGTACGAGGACGGATGTAACTGAAATTATTGAGGTGTTATATTGTATTGTATAGAATGATATATGTATGCTTAATCATAGGTCTTTATAGTACTTAATTGCTTTGCGTGCTTGTAAGCCTAAACAAAAGCTCTTTATTTCGTACTTGATGAACCGTTGGTAAGAAAACCCATATTCTTAAAGCAAAGCTCCAAAGTTCGCGTTGAAAATGCAGGTGAATGAACACATAGTATATATACCATTTATAAAATATAAACAAAATATAAAAGAATTTTAAAATTCTATCGATTCGTATTAAAAAAATCTCAACCATTTATGCAAAGGTGGGTCAGCTAATTGCGGTAACTGACTGTGCCTCAATATAATATTTTAAACACATTTTATGATATGTAGCGATATCACTTGTAATCACAACTTGAACTCCAACCACACATTACAGCATTATTTACATTTTGCAGTACAATTTCACTTACAAAACGTGCAGACGTTACCAAATGCAGCAGTCGTCGGCACGTAAACATTGTTCACATCGTTAATTTACCACCACACAAAGGAAAAACAGACCTGGAATAAATACAAGTATTCCGCTCATTCGGCCCGGCAAACGGGCATTCCCACGAATGGGAAATTCGTAAGCCTGAAACACAGAAACGTTGAAGAAGTTCGAAAACACAAATATAAAGGATATCGCTGCGACATGCATTTTTTCCATTTAAATTCGAGGACCTATGAATACGGCTTTCAGCGATCAGATTTTGTTTGGTATTTCTAAAAACTGTGTTAGGTTAGAGTAGTGCTGTAACTAAATTTTGTTCATTGGTATTGGTAAAATTTCTGAACAGTTTTGGGAATTTTAGTTGATTTTCATTCAGCTTGTTTATGTTAGACGTCTTTCTAATACAAAGCGGGCAAATATGCGATTGGTGCGTCGTCGCGATCGGATTCCGACGATCCCATATTTGCGTGATGATCACTATGCATTAGGACGACACCTTAGTTTAGTTCATATCAGCCGAAAGATGTCAACTTCTGGACATATGCCTCCGCAAGGGGGGGGGGGGGGTTACCATAATCGTCACGCTTGGCAGGGGGGTTGGCGATTGCAGTGTAGCTGTTGCCATGCACAGAGAATGCTGCTGCCCATTCTCTGGTGAGTCCCTTAATCGCCTCTTACGACACCAACAACTAGATAAATAGATAATGATCCAACCAACCCCAGGGAATAATCACGCAGCTTTACAACGTTACCACTACTTTTCGCGATTAAAACTAAAGATTCATATACAAAAAAGATACACGCACGCATTTTAAACCATTTCCAGGTAGTTCTGCAACAAAATTTATGTTGCTTTAGCAGTGTTAATAGAATGTGCAGAATTTCATGGTGTTTTTCACAGATTTCCAAAAATTCAAGCCATGCTTTTTTTCTTTTAGGTTTAGCGTTTATGAGAATGTTTGCTGTGTTAGTGAATACTAGGGATTTAAGGGTTGAAGCTGAATTTTAATGGTTCGAAGAAAAACGAGACAGTTCCGTCTGTTTATTTGTCAATGCGTGTTTTGGGTTCAAGTCATATTTTTTACTAAATTCATTAGTACTATTCGGTTGGCATAAACAAATAGTACCTATTATAAGGTACATTTAGAAGCATAGAATGATATAGACGAATGGATAATAAACCGGAATGGGTAAATTGGAATGACACTCGAAAGGTTCTGGTACGGAACCTAAACCAAAAAAACCACGTTCAACGTCTACTTAGGTTCATGAAATACAGGGACGAAAACGAGGCTTAGTAATAGGGTTTTATTTCCTTTCGAATACGGAACCCTAAAAAATTGAAGGAGATAAGTAAATGTATAAACCAAACTCAAAGTCAATGTTATAAACACCGATTAAGTTTCCCAACTTACTCAATGTTTAAAGTTACAAAAGATATAAAGTATTTCCTTTAGCAAGATACAAATTTTCACAACAAATAATTGAGATTTCTGCAAAATTGCGATTAATTAAAATAGCTTTATATCTTCGAAGATTCACGCTTCGGAGTATTCAATATTATTTATTATTTTACTTAAAACGATTCTGTATAATCTTGTTTAAATTAACTTTGAAAGAAGCTTACAGGATCAATTTGATATTTATACGGTATCTATTTGTGCCTATCTAATTGTAAGTAGCTTTGACGATAGTAGATTTATAATCTTGACTGATCTGTGGTTTCTTTGGTGTTATGGAAAACAGAATCAGTACGGGTTGTAGGGATATTTATAGAATTTAGTTTTCTCTTCTTGATTGAAGTTACAACATTCTCTAACGCTACTAGTTCCAAATTTCCTCTCGAATCAATGAATCATCTCGTGTATAGCGAGTTAACATTGACCCCATATTTGACCGTTTACGATGTGCGGCATTTGACACAAATTTTCAAGTCCTTCTTTTTCGAAATGAATGAATCGATTTCAATGAGACTTCATACGCATAAGCAGGATATCATCATCTGCCTAGATATACAGGTCTAAAAAGTTCAAGCACATTTTCGAAAAATAATGTTACGGCTAAATTCCATCGATTTTAAATTACCCGTAGAAATATAGATTTCCAATTATCTTTTTTAAATAAGATATTTCGAAAATGTTCTTAACTAACTTTGTATCCTGCTTATACGTATGAAGTTTCATTGAAATCGGTTTATTCATTTCGAAAAACAAGGACTTGAAAGTTTGTATGAAATGCCTTACGTCATAAACGCTCTTAACCTATTTTCACTTACTTCTTTAAGTAACATGCAATCTACAGCATCGCTGTCGGTTAACTGATTTTTAACGTTACTCATATCACTTCAAATAATCCCACAACCACCGCCAATAAAATTAAAAACTTCATCCACAAAGTTCCAAAAGCGACAGAATTACACAAAATCGTTCACAATGAAACAATGAACAAGCCGAAGGAAATTAAGTTTCCAACAGTAGATGTGAAAGACAGAAAACGTTCAGTATAATTGCCGTGCGGTTAACTGAGGCCGTCCGGTATTACACGAACAATGAGAGTGGTGACTGGAGTGACCATTTTGTTTCACGTTCGGGAGTTTGAAAATATTAACGCATTTTTATATGGCCATGAAGGGTGATATTTTATACAACGTGCATGAATCTTATATAATAACTAGCTGTGCCCCACGGTGTCAGCTTCCTGTATACCAAATTTTATCAAAATTTGTCCAGTCGTTTGCGCGTGAAGAAGTAACAAACATAAACACTCACACACACTCACAAACTTTCGCCTTTATAATATTAGTGTGATTAACTGCTATTGTTTTTTTAAGTTATTTAAATTACAATAAATGTACATAACTAACTTATAACTATTAATATCTACTAACTTATTTATATCTACTAAACCTAACTATATGCATATGAACATACAAAAACAAAATGCACTTTGGCGTCGAAATATTCCACCGCATCGCTAAATATGTCATACAAGTAAACGAAATTGCGTACCTATTTAAAACCTTTTTTTACAAAAAAATACAAGCGACATCCATATAAAAAAACACTACAAAGTATAAAATAACTTAAAATTCGGAAGTCGGTGTTAAAAAACGAAGAAACAAACAAAAAACACCGAATTCCGAAATTAAAGTTGTAATTTAGTCCTTTACCTTGATGATCCGAAAAACCAGAAACTCAATTGTATTTCGCACTTACACGAACTAAACAAGTAAGCAACTAAGCCTAAACTTTCTCTGCTTTGCATGGCTTTAACAAGGAAAAGCCATTGAGGGAGGTTGCCACACTTATGAAATTTGGCAGGCGGGTTGTAATCACAGTATCTTGCATATTCACCGAATGGCACCCATAGGGGTAAACAGCCTTTTCGAGCCAGTGTAGGCTTATGTAAAGAGGTTGCACAAAGTATCTTCTCTGTAGGGATTTGTTAGTTTCAACGAACACCGCTCACTGTTTTGTCTCCTTCCTGGTTGTGGTGTGTCACTGTCAAAACGTTAAACTCTTTGCCAGCGTCTGTGTTCCCTACAAACTATAACCGACCAGGCAAGCTCGTGCCATCGTAGACCACATTCGCCACTTTCCACCTGGCGGGATCGTAGTCAAAAGCAAGCTGATTGTAACACAAAAAACATCTTCAGCAAAGAATAGTTTTCTGTAGGAATGTAAGTTCGATATTTTAATTTTAAAGTCATTATAAAGATTTTTCAAAATTAAATAATGAATTAGATTACACATTTCCAAACGATGGTAACCCTATCGTTGACGTTTACTCACTGAATACAGAGTCGTAGACGAGATAAAAATGGTCACAGTATACAACGGTAATAATAGGCATCGTTTTAAACAAGGGATGTTTTTTTACAGCGGGGCGCGAGGACGCTTTATTTAGTTGTACAAAAGTTATATATTTGAAGTAGGTATAGCTGTATACATCGTAATTATTATAAACCAAAACCCTCCCACCGCGTCTGTCTGACTATCTGAACGCGATAAACTCGAAAACTACCGAACGAATTTCTATACGGTTTTCACTAATGGTTGAAGGGTTAGTTTTTGTATAAATTGGTTGAAATATGACGATTATTGTTGAAGATGTCAGCAAAAATTGCTGATTTTGGGGTGGTTTGGGATCTACCTCCTAGCGGTCCACCCCGGGCAACGGCACCACAGGCTTGCCTGTGGTACGGCTGAACGATCTCACCTAAGCGGTGGTAGGCTCCGCAAGGAGCCGCCTGGCTCGCGACCACCATCCCACCGGATTCCGGCGCCAAGCAGCTTGCTGTGTTCCGTCGGTGTGTGGGAGTGCCAGTGCCTTTGGGGGGAGAAGGAAGTTGTCAGTTGCGCTGTTCAGAACCGGTCTTGGTCTCTTGGCAACACTTGCCGGGTAACTCATTTTGGAGGGTAGCGGGATCCGAAGCACGGTGCCAGCCGTTGGCCGACCGCAGTCAGTAGGGGGCCCAAGTAGCACGCCAGCCACGTGCCAAAGGCTGCCCCGCCAACTCGCGAAAAATCCCGGTATGCTCCACCGTGCCAGCCGGCGACTGGATGGGAGGACCCGGTGGCCATATCCGGGGGGGTTCGGGCGTCCCCGCAGTCTCCATATGAGTTCCCCATAGGTTGGATTAGCTCTAGTGTTCCACTTGGTTCACTGAGCAGCGCCTCGACAATTCGACTTTTCCCCCCAACTACTCGATAACATGACAAAAGTGAAACAGAAAAAAAAGGGTAAACAACGGCTGCACTTCCTCCCACTTAAAGTGCACCTCACTAATATCAGGGGGTTGCACTCCAATCTCGATCCGGTCCATCATCACCTTGAGGCCGAGAAGCCGCACCTGTTTTTTCTGACGGAGACGAAGATAGCAACCCCGTTGGACGTGGCGTACCTCAACTACCCGGGTTACTCTCTTGAACACAAGTTCAAGAAGCAGGCTGGGGTCTGTGTGTACGTCCGCGATGACATTTGTTGTCGTCGTCTCCGTTGCTTTGAGAAATCGGGTTTTTCTGCCATATGGCTACTTGTGGACACTGGCGTGGAGAAATTTCTCTACATCGGCGTTTACCGATCGCACAGTGGTGACCAGGAGACAACAGCACTGTTCAATTTCCTCGTGGAGTCGACTGACGTAGCCCAACAACGGTACCCAACAGCGAAGCTCATTTTTCTGGGGGACTTCAACGCCCACCACAAAGAGTGGTTGTTCCCGTACCAGAAAACTGACCATGCTGGGTTAGAAGCGCGCAAGTTTGCTTTAACGCTAGATCTAACCCAGCTGGTGAATGTGGCAACACGGGTACCGGATGTTGACGGCCATACACCCAATTGCTTGGACCTTCTGCTGACAACTGATCCGAACAGTCACTCAGTATCGGTCTCAGCCCCGCTGGGAACATCTGACCACTGCCTGGTGAAATCCGTGTCGACCTGCTCTCCTCCAGATGAGAGCCCTAGAGGCACGAGACGAGTATGGCGATACGAGTCAGCAGATTGGGATGAGATGCGGCACTTTTTTGCGTCTTATCCATGGCGGCATGTGTGCTTTTCCTCGGGTGACCCGTCTTGTTGTGCCGACATGATTGTGGACGTGATTCGGCAGGGGATGGAATATTTCATTCCATTCTCCGACATCCCGCTCGGTCACAAAACCCGGCCTTGGTATAATGCAGAGTGCGCCCACGCTGAGGCCCGAAAAGAGTCTGCCTACCAAGCTTGGGTCAAGGCCCGCGACCAAAAAGTTAGAGCACGCAGGGTTCGCGCGAGGAAGAGAGCTTTTAATTCTGCCGCTAAGTTCTGCAAGCAAGTTCTACGTGGGGCACGTTTTGACCATGTTGGACGTATCGGGGCCAAACTAGCATCGCACCCTCCGGGTAGTAAACTGTTCTGGTCCCTTTCGAAAGCGGTTGAAACGAACTTTTGTCGGCCCACTTTACCACCAATGCTGAAACCTGATGGGTCGCTGGCCCACTCTGCAAGTGAGAAAGCAAATTTATTTGCATCTCTCTTTGCTAGCAATTCACGTCTGGACGCTGGCTCCAAGCAACCACTAACTGTACCTCGTTACTGTGACTCTTCGATGTCGGAGATCGCAGTTCACATGAAAGAGGTACGAAGAGTATTGTGCAGTCTAGACGTGAACAAGGCCAGCGGGCCTGACGGCATTTCAGCGAGAGTTTTGAGGCAATGTGCGCCTGAACTGTCTCCTGTGTTGACACGCTTGTTCCGCCTCTCTCTTGAAAAAAGAACGGTGCCAAAATCCTGGAAGCTTGCGAATGTACAACCTGTGCCAAAAAAAGGCGACCGTGCAGACCCTGCTCATTATCGACCGATCGCCATTACCTCCATTCTGTGCAAGGTTATGGAAAGGGTACTGAACAGTAAGTTGCTGACCTACCTTGAAGACAATGATCTCCTCAGTGACCGTCAATATGGCTTTCGCCGGGGACGGTCAACTGGCGATCTTCTTGTGTATGTCACGCACTGCTGGGGCGAAGCCATCGAGAAACACGGCGAAGCACTTGCTGTATCGCTCGATATCTCGAAGGCCTTTGATAGGGTGTGGCACGCAAGTCTACTCAGCAAGCTTCCTGCTTATGGCATCCCAGCTGATTTTTGTAGCTGGATATCAGACTTCCTTAGTGAACGGTCGATCCGAGTAGTCGTTGACGGCTGCTTCTCTGACCTCATGGCTATTAATGCCGGAGTTCCTCAGGGGTCTGTTCTCTCTGCAACTCTTTTCCTGCTGCACATCAATGACCTGCTTCAGCCTGGTATTGTTGGGTATGCAGATGACAGTTCGGTTTCAGAGAGATACTTGTCTAGCGCAAAAACCAGCGGGGAAGAAGTTCGTTCCTTGAGAGAGGCCATGGTAGAGCGGACAAATTTGACCTTAAGTCTTGTCTCCCAGTGGGGTGATGACAATCTGGTCTCTTTTAACGCCACCAAAACACAAGCATGCCTTTTTACCGCGAAAAGGAGTCGTTTCGACCTAACTCCGACTTTTCGGGGTACTTCTGTTCCTGTAACCGATCGGCTCGAGCTCCTAGGCATGGAGTTGACAACCAGTCTCAACTTTGGTGCCACCATTGAGCACAAAGCCCAAACTGCGGCCAAAAAGCTGGGCATCCTAAATAGAGTGAAGCGATACTTCACGCCTGGACAGCTTTTAACCCTCTACAAAGCACAAGTCCGATCCTGCATGGAGTATTGCAGCCACCTTTGGGATGGCTCAGCTAAATACCAACTTGCCGCGCTTGACTCGGTGGAACACAGAGCTAAAAGGCTCATTGGCGACGTAAGGCTGGTGGATGCCAAGCTGCACAGCTTGGCTCATCGCCGCAAGGTTGCCTGCTTGTCGGTCTTCTACAGATTGTACTTCGGGGAGAGTGTCCAGGAACTCCACGATCTCATCCCACCGGCCCCCTTCTACCATCGGACATCTAGACGCACTGCAAGTTACCATCCCTACCTTGTTGCTATTCCACCAATTCGCACTAAACGTTTCCAAACGTCTTTTATAATGCGCACAGCAAAGGAGTGGAACTCTCTGCCTGCGTCTGTGTTTCCGAACGCATACAACCCTAATCTCTTCAAAATTAGAGTGAACAGGCTTCTTCTGGGTAAGCTCGCTCCATCGTCGACTTTGTCTCTGTCATCTATGACCTAGACTAGAGTCAAGAGCAAACCCATATTAAATAAAAAATAAAAAAATAAAAAAAAATTGACGCGTGAATTGTGCTTTGAACAGCAGATGTGATGCCTAGCTATTTTTTAATTTTTTATTTAATACGTGTTTGCTCTTGACTCTAGTCTAGGTCATAGATGACAGAGACAAAGTTGACGATGGAGCGAGCTTACCCAGAAGAAGCCTGTTCACTCTAATTTTGAAAAAGAGATTAGGGTGGGATGCGTTCGGAAACACAGACGCAGATAGTTCTGCATCTGTGTTTCCGAACGCATCCCACCCTAATCAAAATATTCAAAACAGGTTATATAACGTGCCAACACCATCATGATTCCGTTGTGAAAAAGTGTTAGTACTATATAAGCATTAGTGATACCGATGTGCGAGGAAAACATAGGAATCATGATGGTTATAAAATGTCGTAGTTTGGCCCCTAAGACTATACAGTACGAGCTTCTTTTTGATGTATTCGACAGCTGCACTGATGGAGACAAAGTGTTGTGAAGAAGAGTTTCACTTGATATAATGTCGAGAGTTCAGGCAATTACCAAATATATAAGTCTGAAATTGAAAACTATTCTGTATGAGTCTGGTATTATTTTAATATAATAACTTAATACTTAGCTAATATTTGAAATATAAATTCTAATTGAACATTAACAAAAAACTAAAATGAAAATTGCTTTTCTGATTATTTTAAATCGAGGCAAAAACCTTTTAAACAGAATCAACACAATTAAAAGTAATATTTATTTTTATTAGCTACTATCAGAATCATGCACCCTTCAGCATTTTTTTCTGAAAATGTTTTTCAAAGCCTTTAGCGTTTTAAAGTCTGCATCACAAAAAAATAACAGAGAATAATGGGGTGACCGCAGACATGCCATAAATATGTTGGTATAACGTTGTGAATAATTTAACCAGGGTTGGGCCTAAGTAAATGTTGTTACTGGTGTATGGGAGGCTCCGTCACAACCTGTAAGTTATCGCACGAACGCGTGTTTGAGTTTCTTAATACATGTACCTTCGTTATTGACTTTGATTTGGTGCGGGAGTTAATTTCGTTACAATGTCCCACTTGTATTGACTGACTGTAGAACTATTTGAGAAGAGTAACTAGGCATAGTTTGAGGTGCTAGTTCCCTAATTTGAAGGGCTTTTGAGGAATGACGCTTAGTTAAACTTGGCTGTTTGGTTTTCGATAGTAGGTCCCTACGATAGTTGTGTTTGGGTGAGTTTTTCTTTGGGTGGATATTGATGTAAAGGTTGCAAGCTTTTGTTTGCAGTCTTAGAAAATATGACATTTGTTGCCTATGAATCCCATTAAGGAGAAATTCCTAGAGTCTTAAAATAGGCTACATAAACAAAGTATCTGAATCACGTATGCACAGTTATTGGCGCTGAATCAAATGAAACTAGCTATTCATAATAAACAGTGTTCATTAACAATGCGTGTACATTCAATAATTCACACCTAAAACCAGATTTATTGTCATCGCGGTACACTAACCATATTTTCTATTATTCAAATGCAGGAAACGGATATGTTGCAGTTTATAAATTACAAAGCAACATAACATTCCCAGCCACAATGTCTGATTCATGGTATGAATTTATTCCACGCATAATTAATTATGTGGCAATGTATTTAAATTATAATAATATGTCACTAAATGTCCTGATGGCTTCGCGTTTAATTCTGTCGCACGATCTTCTTTGTAAATCCTTTGAAGCTAGACAGTTTAGGTACGTTCATAGGCATATGTCCACAATAATGTTTTAATTACGCATGTCCGTGTAATTAAAACATTATTGTGTGGTTACTTTCTATCAAGTTTCATTTATCTTGGTGTGGCCAGTTCTTGACCTTGATCTGAGCTGATAGAAAGCAATGGAAGCGGTGGGTTACAGGTGGTAGGGAAAATAGAAGTTGGCGAGGTGTTGCATACTTTTGCGGTTCGCATAATTAATATGGAGAAGCACTGAGCACGACTTGTCAGGATATCAACCAAGCGTCCAAGTCAAAGCCCAATCATTTATTTAAGTTTGGCTATTAAAAACCATTTATTAAGGTCAAAATTTGCAGTTAAAATAGTGACTATCCATTCGCAAAGGTTTGTAACATGGAGAAGAACGGACCAGAATCTCCATAGTTATACTTTTCAAATCAATATTGCAACCGTTGGTTCAAATCGATTTTGGTTTTAATAACAATTGAACAGTGAAGTTTGAATGGTACCTTGGAGTACATCCTGATGTGCTGCAGTAAAAGGGAGATGGTTGGATCGTCAACAGAGAAAGATAACTCGTTTGCGATAAAAAAAAAATTGCCGTCAAATATGACATCCAGGCCACGTTTCATTCTATTTTAAGACACCGTACCAGCTTTTATTCAGCTTACTTCGTATATAGAGTCAAAGCGTGTTCTGTTCAGTAAATCAATGTAGCTCTTATTAATGTATAGAAATACGTCCCTACATAGCAATGTATTGCATTTATACGCTTCCAGGAGTGCGCTCATCGTACCTCACCGACCAAAAACACAGTTCTGAGGAGGAATAGCGTCAAAAGACATATCTACTATTCTCGATTTCGGAACGCAATTCCTTTAAGACGGTGGGTGTTCAGCTCTAACCTCAATACTTAGTTCCCAAGGTTCCCAAGAATTGTGTAACTGTTAAACGCAATAATAGAAGTACCAGTGTACTTCTACTATTGCGATTAACAGTTTGTGGTTTCTTTGATACCATACAATCTACATGTGTAGGTCCTAAAGGAACTTTAAATCAGTGAGACACCGGGATTCCATAGAAACGCGTGTTCAAACAAATTGCTTAGCCTTTTTCTAACTATGGTAAAGTCGGCTTCCAGTGTAAGCAGATGCAGCTTTACTAGTATGTTACATGGAGCGACTGTCCATCTCACCTGCACAACCCAGTAACTGGGCAACATTATACCCCTTGGCAACACTGGGAAAGTACTACACTACTATGAAGTCTTAAAACGATCATGATTCGCTCTAAGAGAGAGACGGAGCTATGCATAGCGAATAGCACTATCCCTTTTACATCATCGGAATTGGATGGCATTAGCACGTCATAGTAGGGCAGGCGGTGTAAGGTTTTTTGACCCTTCACGACCTACGTAACGGTCAAAAATTTACAACATGACAGCCAGGACCGACGGCTTAACATGTTTTCTGAGACACGGTAGTGTCTTGATCTCTACTAACCAGCTCGTCAAATATGTTATTGGTGTGGGGAACTTGTTCGTTGGCTCTCAGAGTATTTATGGTGGAAACAGTGTTGTGAGCCTTGTACGATTCCGCTTCAAGGCCTGATGCGTTTCAGTGCCGGGTCATGAATGTCACTGCATTCCTGGAAGTCTGACGCTAGTTGACGGAGAAAGTGATGCTGGTCAAGTATGTGCATAACCTGGATGTGTAGTTCTATAAGCTGACTCTTGAGTTGTGTGTTTTTGGAAACTATCTTAATGACTTCAACCAATCTTTCTTCTGTTTTCTGCAGCAGGTCATTGCAGGTCTTTTCTGTATTTCAAAATGAGCCTGCTCTTTACCTCGCTCACGTCTGATGGATAGGATGTACGACATCTATGATGGAACGAGGGTGTTCAGAAGGTTCATTCTTACTTTTGATGATAATACAAAAAGGCACCCGTGCGAATTAATGAAGTTACAGTAGTAGTCTAGAAAATGGTTGACCACCATTTTATTTTTACATTACTGGTGAAACGATTACGAGATCTTGGTAGTACCAAAGAACTGCACCTCAGAGCCTCCGTTTCGGTTCAAAAACAATAACATTTGCATTCTTATAAAGGGTTCACATCCAATAACCGTTTCGTGGAATTGTCGGCGTTTTTACCTTTTACCGTTTGGGTACCGTTCGTCAAAATGGTGGTTGATATTATAATAGTCGGTTCCTGTTCATCTAACTATGAAACTACTTGAAATTTTACAGTAAAATTGGTACCTACCTGCTTATTAAATTTGGTTTAATATTTACACAATAAATGCAGCGGACCTTGTACAAGTTCTGCTGTCAGAAGCAAACAGTGAACTGCGCATTCACTAAACATCTGGAATAGTTATTTATGATACTAGTGCGGTAAGTTGGTTTTTACAAACAATTAGGCGACTTACCATGGTCACGAGTTTGTAAAACCCGATTTCCGCACGTGTGCCATACAACGTTTTTCAACACAATTGCGAGAAAACAGTATAGTTTTTGGATATCAGTCGGAAAGTCGCAAAAATATTTGACTTTGCTTATATGAATATAGTGCGAATGCAAACGACACCACGTGCGCGTGGTGAATCAGAACTCAAACGTATAGAGCAAAAGCGCTTCCAAGGAGGTTCGATCATTTAGCTTATTTTTTCTAATAATGTAAAACTCCTTGGTCGAATTCTTATAATTTTAAAAGATTTTTTTAAAAAAAACCTTAATTAATGAGCACGCGTACTTAGATGAGAGTACCTATTTTACCGCACGTTCCAATGTATGGTGCTTAATTTTTTACTTTCGAACAATGTATACAGGCTTCGTAAAAGCATTTTTGAGCAAAAGGTGTTAAAAATGTATTTATATGTACAGGGTTGTTTAATATGAAACAATTTTTGTAATTATTCTTTCTTTTCTTTGATTGCAAACTACTTTTTGTTTCCAGTTTTTCTGAGAATATTGGTCTTGTAGCATTCAATACGTTTTATTATTTAGTTTGCGCAAAGTAAACAATCACTAATTGATACTAAAAAAACTTGGTAGGTACGGAACCCTCGGTTCGAAAGTCAGAATCCCACCAAATGTTTTTTTAATCTGTTATTACAAGGAAACGCCCTTACGAAACTGCCTTCGGTAACTGCGCTAAGAATTGGGTGTTTTTGGTATGCATGCACCTATACATACAAATTAACTATTTATAAATGATTTCCTCCTTTACGAGTAGACATTGCGTTCAAAATTCAGTTCCTTTACAATTTAGGGGCATGACGACCTACTTTTGTATTAAATAAGCAGCTCAATAAAATCGCGTGGCAATTTATAAAAACAAAACTGTAAAGTGTTTTTACGTGATTGATGAAAAAAAACTTTACACACACACAAAAATTTTACTCAAAGATAAATATCATATCGTAATATATATATATAGGCATCCTTAAACAACAAAACAACAAACATTTTTAAAATTGTAACATTGCATAACAAAAAATAAAAACACCCAAAAAGTGATAACAGGAGACTTGGAGCAATTAAAGCTGTACAGCCGTATATTAAAAAAACGGAAAATCGTAAAACAAACGGTAGAAAAGGCAACGGAATTTGTACAATAAAAACAAACTGGCCTGTGAAAATAGGATTCTGGGGCGATCCCCGTAATACAGTTTGCTTTGGACTCGCTGTTGATTTCGGATTTTACATTATCTACCTTCTGCGATGAGGGAGGAAGTGGTGTTACAAAAGCTTGCATCAGAACAAAAGCCTACTTGTTGAGTTGACGTATTATTTTTTTATTTACTCAGAGGTTCCGTTTTTCTGCTACATTCGTCCGTAACCTTATCGTTTTTGCCAAACAGCTATTTTAAAGCGCGTTCTTTTTAAATAAACTGACTTCGTTTTGCAGTTATCCGAAGGGTAACCAAGGAAACCGTATTACTAAGCCTTCGCAGTTCGTCCGTCCGCCTGTCTGTCTGTCAGCGGGCTGTATCTCAGGAACCGTAATAGGTCAACAGTTAAAATGTTAACAAATATTACCGCTATAACAACAAGTAACAACAACATACAAGAAACTTGTTTTTTTTGGGTTATTGTTGAAGATTTGCCGCAATATTTACAATTTACAGCTACATCTACGAAGTTCGTAAAAGGCTGTATATAAGAAAATAAACAGCAATGGAAGTCGCGCCACTGCATACTTATATTTTTTTATAATTTATGATCATTCAATTTTTTTTTGTTAATTTATCTTCATTCAATATTTTTTTATATTTTAGATAATTAATTAATTTTGACATCCCTACCAATTTTTTAATTTAATTAAGTTTGTCGTTTTTCAACGTGTGTCGACACTCTTGCGCCATCGCATGTTCCAAGTACGGCAGGCTGTGCCGGCGCTGCCGCTGCGGCTGCCGAGGCCCTCAAGCGGCGCAAATATTGTAACCTTATTGGGAATTACAGTTTTGTGCCGTTTGGGGTCGAAACGCTCTTGGATCATGGGGTCCGAGTGCGCGTCTTCTTTTCAAGGACATATCTCGCCGACTGATCGACACTTTGCGTGACCAGAGGGCTGGCTCGTTCTTTGCTCAAAGAATTAGCATTGCCATTCAACGTGGCAATGCTGCCAGTCTTCTGGGCACGTTTCCGGATGACAGCGACGCGGAGGAATACTTTGACGCCTGAGTGCACTTTGTTTTTGTATATGTACATACTTAGGTTTAGTAGATGTAAATAGTTTTAAGATAGTAAGTATATAGTTATATTATGTTTGTCNCGACTGATCGACACTTTGCGTGACCAGAGGGCTGGCTCGTTCTTTGCTCAAAGAATTAGCATTGCCATTCAACGTGGCAATGCTGCCAGTCTTCTGGGCACGTTTCCGGATGACATTGATGCGGAGGAATACTTTGACGCCTGAGTTTACTTTGTTTTTGTATATGTACATACTTAGGTTTAGTAGATGTAAATAGTATTATGTTTGAATTTTTTTTAATTTTATTAATTTTGACATACATACCTACCAAATAATTTGTGTTTACCTCTCGCATGATTAATTCGCACGCGAACCATATTTGTACGCTTCTTGGCATAATATAGCGACCTAATAACTTTAATTTAAGAACTGTGTTCACTACCTATGTTACACAAATAAAAATGATTATTGATTCTTGATACTTAGCCCCCCGTGCCCCACTGACCGTGCATGCAATTCATATTGCATGGCATTTACGTAATCAATTGCGTGAAAGTAATGGAATCTTGCTTCCCCTTCCCCAGTATTAACAATAACCATAATATTACCCAAAGAACTGTCGAAATAAACTTCCGAATTATTATCCGGTTTGACGTCATCAAACCACACGAGCGAAATATCCAACAGTCCGGAACCTTTACTCGAATCATTTTCGAAGTAATTTCTTTTCACATTCTTTTTTATCTTTTCGAGCACGTATTTAATTGCCATCACTACTCCTTCAGAAAGCGGTTATGGTCCATTTAGTTAAATCGTAACTGCTTTATTCGTTGCTTTCGAGTTTTGGAACAACAAAGGGTTCTTGAGATAAAACAAATAAATTGTTACCCCCGGGCAAACGAGGTTTTTTTTTCATGAATCTTTTCCGAAAAATTGTTTTTCAGCTGAGGACTAATTTAATTTTATACCCCTACAAACGTCAGTAATTTATTAAAATTCACACTACCTATTCTAAACCGTTTTGATTTATACTTTGCTTTTAATATATCGTAGGTAATAGTTATTTTCAACACATTCGCTCAAAAAACGCATTAACTCCTTGGTAGAATGTTCATATTTTTTTATGGAAATTATAAAAACCGTAGGTAAAGGAAACGCACGGCTCTATACAACGAGGAGTGCGGTAAAATAGGTACTTAGATGAGAGTACCTATTTTACCGCACGTTCTATTGTATGGTGCGTAATTTTTACCTTTCGAACAATGTATTGGTACAGGCTTCGTAAATGCATTTATTGAAGAAATAAAGTTGAATAAAAAAATTACGGCCCCATTCAATTCAAAAGTCGCTTGAATCTTTTTACAAAAGTATGTAAAGAAAATCCCGACATAAACTGACGAAAAAAAACTAAAACTGAATTTATCTTGATACTAAATTCATCGTTTTCTTCTTTTATTTCATAATCTAATTTCGCTCATCTCACAGTATAATGCAATCCTAAAGTCATAAAGTTTGATTTAAACTCTGCTTATGCAAAGTTGGGGCTTGAAACGATAAACGACAAGTTTCTTGCGAGAACTTTCCGAGTTTTTGTAAAAACGCTATGAATGTATCTCTTATTTGCAGTTTTACTTGGCAATATTTTAATATCCTTCTTGATAAAAATCTTGTCGCTGTTTAGCAGCCGATGCTGCAGTTAACGTGGCCACCTACTGGACCCATACAATCTAAAAAGTTAACTATCGAGTCGAAAGGAAGAGTGCCCCTGATTTGCCGATTCTAAATTTAATTTTACCAGACAGAATTAAAAAATGAATTAAGAATCTATTAAACAGTCGCTACACAAGTCAGCTTCATTATTAAGGCCCAAAAAGTTTAGCTTGAAAGAACATAAAGTGTAAGTGATGTTTTTAAACCAATGCTGTACCCACACATTAGCTACAAAAAGAAACCGCTAGCCCGCCGTGTGGCCGACTGCTGGCGACGGGAAATGACAATGAAACCCTTGAAAGGAGATTGTGTAGCTGACCTATTTCACGTCGATCTCCGACGGATTTGTTAGCCAATTTATCGAACTAACATTTTTTTTGTCTGCGGTCTCCGCTAAAAAATTTAAGCTTGATTTCTCTGGTAAACTATTAATTTACGATACGAAATAAATTTGTGTTTTGGACTTTCCGCGCCTCTGACAAAAACACAGCCTATCTAAAATTCCGTCTCAAAACGACGTATGATTGCAAACCTCTACGTGAGTGCACGTCTACCTTCGTCCAGCGAAATCTAATAAATAATATACGAGTTTAAAAAATGAAACCAAGAAGAGAATCTCGTGGCGCATAAATATTGTATGAAGTGTTCCGTGGACAACTATTGGACAGTAAACGCTGTTTTATGGGATAACATTTATTGTTTTAGCGAGCTAAGCCAAGATGGTTCTTTATTCCAAACCTATTGTTTATTGAGCTTCGAGAATGGATTTATTTTTGCGCTCGCAATGTTTTTATACGATAAATTATTTATAGAAACGTTGTTGGTTTTGGGGTTATGATGAAAAATGGTGCATTGGTTTAGTTTATTATTAAGAACTAAGTGTTTAATGTAGGTAAAAATGAGTTGTTTTATTTATTTTACATATATTTTATTGAGTTTATTGAAGAAGATAATGAAAAATTTAGAAACAGGGGGCCAATTTCACTCATTTTTAAACAACATTCGCATTTGCATCTTAGTCAAATCTGTAAAAAAAACCTCAATTTCCATACACTTTTGACAGGTTGCGACTGACATGGGAATGCAAACGTTGCTTAAAAATTAGTAGAATTTGCACTCTGATTATAATTATGTCTAGGTACATTACATGTCTATCGTAAAAATTGACTAGCGCAGTTTTTCATGTTTGCCAAGTAGAGACGCCAGCCAGCACATAAATGGGCACGCCACAATTGCGGCGGTAAGGCCCCTCTTTGAGGAGTGGCTGGAGAGGCGCCACGGCGTCCTCACCTTCCGCCTGACGCAGGTACTTACCGGACACGGCTGTTTCGGGAGGTACCTGTTTCGGATTAAGCGGGAGGACACGCCCGGGTGTCAGCACTGTGAGGATCGCCCGGAGGACACGGTGGAGCATACGGTGGAGGTCTGCCCTGCTTGGGCTGAGCACCGCCGTGTCCTCGTCGAGGCGATCGGCGGCGGCAACCTCTCGCGTCCGGCCCTGGTTGAATCCATGGTCCGGAGCGAGGAGGCTTGGGAAGCGGTCACCTCCTTCTGCGAAGCAGTAATGCTAGCGAAGGAGGAGGCGGGCCGCGCGAGGGAAAGGCAAGGCCTTCGCCCCAACCGCCGCAACAGGAGAAGACGCCCCGGGCGTCGGGAGTCGCAGGGCGATCCCCGGCCACCGTAGGCGCGGGCCTGCGGACGGCGAGCGTTGGGTGGCTCGCTGTCCGATCACCACCAGGCCCGGGTCGATGGCGCGTTGTGTTTCACGCGCGCCTCAAGGAGATGTCAGCATAGAAGACGGGGCCCGCTAGGGCCAGAGCCTGCCAGGGTTGCGGAATTTGTTCGAAAGAGTCACCGCGGCCCTGGAACGCAAAGGGCTTTAGAAGGAACACGGATGGGTTTTAGTCAGTAAGAGTCTGACACGCCCTTCCGCTCCACCCAGAGCGGAAGAAGTCATTTGATGATTTCCCATCCTTAAAAAAAAAAAAAAAAGCCAGCACATAAAGCTACCCGAAACTGTCAAATTTTTGTTGAAAATCTTTTAAAGAAAGTTGACAGATTGTTTTAGCTTGAACAAAATATAGTGGAAATATAACTTATATTATAGTTGATGTTTCCATGGATACAATATTATTAAAAAACATCAATTACAAATATAATTTTCAAAAGCTCTGCTACTAGCGCTAATGAAAAACTAACTAACAAACGACATTATATTTATTTTGCAGCCATCTGCTGAAGTGGAGCTCTTGTTTTGCTTTGTGACGAGACTGAAATGCACACGTGTGCTGAAAATACGGTTTTTTTGTGAATGAAACTAAAAAAGGATTTTTTTGCCAAATGTTTCAACGATTGTTTAATCCAATTATTTTTACTTGCCTTTATCAACACTTAATAAGGGGAAATAATATAATCGCAAATAGTTCATTGTTTAGTAGACTGACTGTATTTTACGAATGGTGGATTTCTTCCGCGCAACCTTGTAGTAATTAGAATTGGTCGATAGTAGCAATGTCTATATTTCTCAGACAAAACAGGAGCTTTTAAAGGCCTCATTCAATATTAAATTTAGTTATAAATCCTTGAGATTATCCATGCCTACGTTTAGAACTTTCTGAAGAGGATATAATACGAATACTGGTAAATGATTTTACAGCCCAGCCTTAAGACTTAGGGCCTCCAAAAGCTGGGTTAATGCTTATTTACGGACCTGTTTAGAGGGTATTTCATTGGAAGTTCTAAACATCACAGAACTTGTCAAGATTATATGTTGGATTGTCCTTTGATTATTATTATACTTAGAGAGTGAAACAGGTACAGATTTACATTAACTTGCTTGATTAACATTGACTTGGCCTTACTATACAATTTATTAGGGTCACAGAAGTTCATATGTGTACCAGATTTCATCTAAATCGGTCTAATAGATTTGGGCAAATTGATTGTAACAGTCGGACAGACAGACACACGACTCATTCCATAAGGGTTCCGTTCATTTGGACATCATCATATCAGCCGAGAGACGTCCACTGCTGGACATCGGCCTCCCCCAAGGTTTGGTCATACGGAACCCTAAAGAACCAAACAAGGCAACCCAAAGACCTAAGCAAAGCTCATGACAATGCAGCCAGCAATGCACACAACTTATATTTGTCTAAATTGTACTTGTACCTACAGCGGAATTTCTAAAACGTCTGATATACTGTTTCACTGTGGGTCCCAATTTGTGTCTCGTTGTCAAGTAGGACATAAAACACTGGCCGTGTGTACAATGTGCTTTGTTCTGTTTTCGCTCGAGTTCCTAAGGATTTGTAGCTATTTTAAGGAATAAAATGCTTTTGAATAAAAGGAAAGGAATGTATAAAGGTAGGAAGGTTCAGAAAAATCCTGATTAGAGTTTTGCTGTGTAAAAGCAAGATTTATGTTAAAGATGTCCAGTTTTTCATGAAAATTATAAATGTATATCTATACTAATATTATAAAGCTGAAGAGTTTGTTTGTTTGTTTGTTTGTTTGTTTGAACGCGCTAATCTCTGGAATTACTGGTCCGATTTGAATGATTCTTTCAGTGTTGGGTAGTCCATTTATAGAGGAAGGTTATAGGCTATTATTTTTTTTTTCAAAATTAGGGATCCGTAATAAAATTGCTATTTCGTAACACAAGGTGTAAAATCAAAAACCTTTTTTTGCGTGCGCTGCAAAAACTATTGACAAAAGAACAAAATGATGTACTACGGGTTAGAAGATCCTATTAAGACCTACAAAAAAGTCCGCGAGAACATATATCTAGCTATCATGGTTTAATCACAATAACCCATTTTGTGTTCAAAATAATTATTAAATCGTCTAAAGAAAAAAAACTACGTTAAATACGTATCGTAATATTAATCTTTATCGAAATTAAGCATTATGTTATCAAGAGTATTTATGTAGAAGTAAAATACTTTTTGTTTCATCTCAATCGGATATTTCGTTTAAAAGTTATCACGTGTGTAAGATGTTAAGAGTTGGTACCTATTAATGAGTTATGGGCCATAGAGTTTTTTATCAACATAAAATCCTGTAATAATCTTTTTCGAAATATATTTGTTGATGATTGTAAGTATAAGATCTTTGAAGAGTATAATAAATACATTTCTAAAATAACTCTGCTAAGGAAATCCACGCGCGCATAATGTTTTGAACAGTTCTGAAGACATTGATAATTGCATTAACTTCGGTAATGGTAGTTGAAACTTCTAATACAATTAAAGGAGTTTTAATCTAATAGAATTGAAAAACGCCCCAATTTTTTGGGTAACGTAATTCCTCCAAACTCACGAGATTCAACGAATCCTAAATTTTGATTCTAATCTTGAAAATTAAAAGCAGAATATTTTTAGTATTTATTTCCTTTGGGCCAAGTTCTTTTGCAATTGTATTGAGTGCTTTTATCATTTGTATGCTCAGTATTCCACAATCACCAGTAAATTCTATAAAGTTCAATGAACTTATTTGATCTTTATTATGAACTTTATTATAGCAATACAGAATAAAGCGAAATAGTGATACAAAAGCGGCTTTCAAATAATTCTCAAAGAGATATTAAAAAGTGATCAAATTAACACAAAGGGCTCAAAACAGCTATTTTATAGGAACTAGCACTAACAAGTCTAAAGCAACTTGGGAGGTAACCAATTCTATGAAATTTAATATTCCTAAAATGATAGCAAGACATTTTAATGATTATTTTATAGACTCAGTTCAATCGAATGCCGATAATTTGCGAATAATACTCAAACAGACACATCATCAGGATTATATATCTAATCTATCTAAACTAATATTATAAAGAGTAAAGATTAGTTAGTTTGTTTGTTTAGAATTAAGGTTGATAATGTACATGTAAACTACACTTCAAATTACTCAAATCGGACCTTTCGTTTTAAAGTTACGACGGGCATAAAAATGGTCTAAGTAAGAAAAATGTTACGGTTTGAGCGAACTGGGGAGAATCTTAACGCTTAGTCCGATGAAGCTGAAACACGGCATTAATGTTTTGGATAAAAAAAGAAAAATAACAAATATTTGGATTTTTCGATGCTCTAAGTAAGAAAAATGTTGCGGTTTGAGCTAACTGGGGAGAAACTTAATGCACGGCATTAATGTTTTGGATAAAAAATTAAGAATAACAAATATAAGGGGCGAAAAGGGTTGATGAATTTTTCAGGGGAGGACATTATTGCTTACTTCAATTTACGTGGAAATTGGAATGAACAAGCTAAAAGTGGGAAATTTGAAACAGATCTAACAATGTTTACATAGTCAACCTCTGGCGGGGTGAACGGGGTGAACTGGGTGGATAGTAGGCTGATCCTGAGACCGTTGAATGGATATCGTAGTGCTTAATTTTCCAAAACTTACCTTTAAAAAGGGTTTGAGGGGGCGTTGAAGTTTGTGGAGTACCTACTAAATCCGCGCGGACGAAGTCGCGGGCGAAGTGCTAGTAAAAATATATTAACACTTCGAAACACAAAACTTTGTGCTACTTTGACTGTTACACTAGGAGATCCTATATCGCTTGCCAAGGTCGGTCTGTGGATGGGTGAACATCTAAACATACCGAGACTCCTCCGTGCCTCGGAAAGCACGTTAAGCCGTTCGTCCCGGCTGTCATTTGTAGATCTTTGGCAGTCGTTACGGATTTTCAGAAGCCAATAAATCTGCTCCACGTAAAATACTGGTATTCAGCTGAATCCGGTTTGACTGGAAGCCGACCCCAATATAGTTGGGAAAAGGCTAGGCAGATGATGATCCTATATCAAAAGACATTCAAGTCGTCGTAATCGGATATTCAGTTAATTTCTGTAAAATAGGAACTACTAAATATGATTTACAGTAAAACTTTACATTAGCAGTAATTCGGTATATAGCCTACAAGTCCTACAACCATTTTCAATTTGAAACACGAAACATTTCAGCGGTCCATGAATTATCCGCAACTCAAAAATAAAAATGATGGGTTGAAATCCACCATTACTTCACACTGCATATTATTCCCAAAAGTCACGTGTGCAACTGACGTGACGCTCAGTGTACATAACCATTATTTTTTCACAGCCCATCACTGGCAGAACAAAATAAAATTAAACATTCATTTTTAATTTCAACTCAATCCTCATAATCTTAAGGCTCACATTATTCAGGGTACCACCAATGTTATTAATATTGTGCGGTACCTAATGGATCGTACTTTTTTGCGCTTGAATATTTTATTACGTATTTCGGAAAAATTAAGAAAAACATTTTTTTGGGATGAATAATGGATTATCATTGCTTCCATGTTATTAATTAATTCATGGATTGATTGTAATGCCTCTTTCTACAATAATCCATACTATACATATATGTAAAAGTGTGTCTATCTGTCCGTCTGTTTGTCTGTTACCTCTTCACGCTTAAGCCGCTGAACCGATTTAGATGCAATTTGGTATAAAGATAGCTTGAGTCCCGGGTTTAGAGTTTTGATAAGAAATCATCCTTTAAGGGGGTGGAAAGAGGGTTGGAAGTATGTATGGGAGTCCGTAAATATTGAAGATAAAACCGGATTTAGGCACTTGATAAAAATTAATAAACATATGTTTAAGCTGGTAAGTATTGTCAGACTCAGATAATTCTTAATACGATTTTTTTTTTTAAATTTATGACTTTAGGTCATGATAACGTTTGATAAAAAAATTACAGTAAGGTCCAAACTTTTGTTTATTGTACTGAAAGTTATGAGCTTTAAAATAAAATGACTGGTCGACAGTACTTTAGCTGCACGTTCTGATTGGTATTTAAAGTTTTCACGAAGTGAAAATTGAAGAAACTTAGAGGAGAAAAAACACCTTATTTGCCCCGATAAAAAATCAAAGGTAATATTTATACCACCTATTTCAAACTTCTAAAACAAAACAATCTACAAAAAAAAAACACAAACTACAAAGGAATAAAAACCAACAACCTATAAACGCCAACGCATTACGTTCAGCTGCGCAATAGAGAGGGGAAAGAGGTGTAAGTCTGAATCTCCTGGAAAACTAGCCCCCGGGGCTTTGGATTGATGACCCCGATGCCTCAGGTGATCCGCGGATAAATTGCCACAGTGCCCAGCCAACGGTTTTTGCTTTATGACTTGCTGTTTTGGGAAATATTATGGCGGCTCTGTGTTTGCGCTGATGCTGTTGGTACGGTCAGTAGTTAAAATTGCTAACTTATTTTTAGTGTAATATCTAAAGTGGTACGAAGTGATTATAAACTACAGTGCGAGACACTGTTTTGTTGCATGCCTTCAATAATTTGTACTGTTTTGAAATAAAATTATTTTTAATTTCATTCGATATTGTAGGTGTTGAACTATTTTCGTAGCTTTAGAGCGTTGTCTCTCATAATAATGTGACAGCGTAATAGACGTCCATTACCCAGCAACTGGGTAACACGATACCGTTTGGTACTTAACATTGGTGTTGTCTGGCTTTTGACTACCCGTTTGAACTAAGTGTGACAATATAAATGGGTTTAATAAATATATTTGTGACGTTGCCACGTTGCTACTAAGGACAATGACCTTTTGGTGCTGCTGGTTCAAACAGCGGAAGGTCAAGGTCATTAAACTACCTTAAACTACCTACTTGATAGTTGGTAGTTTAAGTAACGTAGACGGCTGACTTCAAACGGCGCTTTGAAAAGGTGCTCTGACCATCTAGGCGTAAGGAGCGAATTGAGTTAAGAAGGCAATTGCCTTGACCTAGTTGTCCCTCGTTATATTTTGTTTTTAATTTATTATATGCAGTTTATGCAGGATTTTCACAAAAAAACTAATATCTGTAAATTGACCAAACCTTCTGAAGCTCAGTTTCTGGGACGAACATTTAATCAACAATCAACAATCCAATGACTTGATTTGCGTTTAAATGAAGCTTCAATCATGCTATAATTTAATGTTATATTTTTTTTTTTTTTTGACGGACTGACTTTGACAATTCAAAAGTACCTGATAATGGTTTATTTGAAATAAATGCTTTGACTTTTGACTTTTGACTTTTATAGATTTTTTAAGTTACATTTTAATGAAATTGGTTTTTAGTCTGTTTCATTTTGTTACAACCACGTTGTATTTTGAACGAATTCGAATTTATTGCTAGAATTCGAAGAATTCGAACTTGTTGAACATTTTCCTCACCGAACTTTTATGTCTTTTGTCGCAAACCGCCGGTTTTTTAATAATAACGTTTTTGATAAATTTACAATGAATCTATACTAATATTATAAATGCGAAAGTGTGTCTGTCTGGCTGTTTGTCTGTTACCTCTTCACGCATAAACCGTTTAATCGATTTTGGAGAAATTTGGTACAGGGATAGATTAGACCTTGGAGGAGGACATGAGAAAAGGGCTTGAAGGGGTTGAAATAGGGGATGAAAGTTTGTATGGGAGTCTTTGTAGTTTTTGAACATAAAACCATGAACCTTTGTGTTTAGGAATTTGATAAAAATAAACAAGCATATTAATATAAATATGTTCAAGCGTTTTTGAAAAATTTGCATCTAAAAAATAAAAATATATGCCCAAAGTAACTATTCCACGCACACGAAGTCGTGGGCCAAAGCTAGTTTATTATAAAGAAAGGAGCTAGCTTAGCAATCAATATTTGTTTTATTTTTCAAAATCGCGGCGTATGATGAAACAAATATATTTATGGGTAAGACAACATTAAAACAAACAAAAAATGTTAGCAACGTGTTGCCATATTTGAAGGTAAAGTCACAATATGAGAACAATGAAAATCATGAAAAGTGAACTAATCACGAGCTTATGTGCAATACTTAGATTGTATTCTAATAATATTTCTTAGCTTGATTTAACCAATTATATAAATTTACCACTATTATTCTGGGAAGTTCTTAATAAAGTGGTATTCACTTTTTTTTATTTTTCCTTTCATCTAATAATACGCCATTAACTTTTAAAATCTCCAAGGAGATCGGTTAACAAGCTCTATAATACCTACAAAAAATACATGCCATATGCTTAGGTACTATAGAGCGTGACTAATGTGCATAAATAGGAAAAATATGTACAATACAACAAGATAGAATAATAATTTTATTCACGTTATTATTTACGTAAAGGTAAAATAAAATGCATTTTATCTGAACTTTGAAATTAATTTCAGTGCAAAAGCAAAGTTTAAAGTTCACAACGAAGGTTCACTGTCTGGTATTCGCTGGTATTTTGCACGTAGGTACTTGCTAGCTATAATAAAGTTATATTGGATGAACTTTTCACTAAAACAAAATAGAGTGTTGTTTGTTGTGTTATGTAGTTTTGATAAACGAGTCTAATTACTGGTTGTTTTATTAACTTTTGCTGAACAAGTACCTAAAACTTAATTAAAAGTTATTAAACTCACGTAAGTGAGCATCAGGGTTGTATGTTATAGTTTTACTTAGATATATATATATCTAGGTAATTCGTTCATTGGAAAAAGAGTTTAGTGTAAGTACAATAAAGTCTTTTTCTAATGAGATGGGCCGAAAGTACACAACGAAACTTTTTGAAAGCCTCACATTATGATTTTAAATGCTTAAAAACAAATATTTACGTAGCTTAGTTTCAAGATTTTTTTGATTATTTAATAAATCTGAAGAAAACAATTTACAGTTCAATAGGCCAACGTTTTTGGAGGTATTCGGTATTTTTTCCGCAGTTTTTTTCGATCATTTACACTTGCCCGCTGAGCCAGAGAACAATAAAGTTTTTCTCACCCTATAAGGCAAGGTATGTTGAACTATCCAACACCACCCTTAATGACTAACGACGTTTGCTATTTGTGTGTGAAAATCGACACCTGATACTACCGTGTTTTATTTTTTATTTACCAGAATAGGGGTGAATCAATCGGCGTGAGGAAAATGTGAGAATATAATAAGGTAGGAAAGATAATATTGCTACTTTTAATTTTAAATTGGTTTCACTTTGTAGTTATAGGTACCTATTTATTAGGAATTTTCTCGGAAAATTTATGTTTGGGTGGGTCACGTCAATTTATAGTCTCCGTAAAGTGGTTGCCTGAGGATGGACGGGGCCGCCGAGGCTTAAGGGCTGGTTCAAGGTGGCTGAAAAAAAAGTGTTGAAAAGATAGTATTTCTTGAATAAAAAAAAGTTTCATTAAAGTAGAGAGGTAAATGTTTTCACACCTAAAGTTAATTCCCACTAAAAATGGCGACGTAGCTATAAGTGCGCAGTTAATCCGCATTGAGTCCCTGTTCATACGTTCATACACCCAACGTCAGCGCATCACGATAAGAAAATAATAAGGGTTATGAATAAACGCAATGTATCCTAAAAGAGGTTCCTTGAAGTAAATATGGAAGCTCGTTAAATTTGTTAAAATACCGTGAAATATCGCGCTACGTCGGACACTCCTGGGGACTGAACGCGAGATTTATCAGTCTCTTTATATTTTTCTAATACTTTCCTAAGGGGATTTGCATCTTGAATGTGCCACGGTTGAGCGGGTTTCGTTATAAAATGTAATATTAAAATATGCCTATGGGGCACTTTCGATGCGATGGAATTTGCCAAAGGTTCGGAGGAGGTCAAGTTATGACCTTTTTTCGTTGTTATGATAACATACTTTGATAAAAGGGGTCGTATCTGTTTATTGGCTACGATTTTGTCAGTAAATGGAAGTCAGTATAGTGGTAAAGGTAGAACCTAGAGATCTAACTAGATTTTAAATTAGTCTTGTTCTTTCGAGAGTTTTTAATTTTTAATGGGTTGGAAAGATAAACAATGTGTTTATCAGTGCGAAATATTCCAATTCATACATCCATGTTGTGTTTGGTTAACGTACGATGTTTATGTTATCAGTTTACCCACATTTGTTTTTTCTTTGCTGTTTTGCTTTGTTATTCGATATACGTACTTCAGTGCGCTCTAATTGTTAATGTTAGTTTTAGATATTGTTTCTCAGTAAGTGAATTATGTATGCAATTCTTTATGAGAAATAAAGTTGTTCTTAAACCTACAAACCTAAATATGACGCATCTGGAAACGTTTATAACTGCCTATTTAAATAATAACTTACTTCAAGCTCTAAACGAATTCGTAACACAGGTCTAACAAGCTCGTTTTGGTAGTCCAACTTTGAGGGCAACATGTCAGAAAAGTACTTTCAAAAGGATGAAAGAAGGTACCAAACAAAGTACGGACGTGAACTGAATTCGCGTTAGCACGTTTTACAATTTGTTACATCGCTTAAATTGTAATAAAGCTTCAGAGTAACACATACGTTTGATAAAAAATTGTATGTAACTGTATGAGAGTGGTCAAAAGAATTTCAACCTTTATGTGTAACGATAGAGCTCAGAATCGTAAACCAGTAAAATCTGATTTAAGACACTACTTTATTCACAAATGTGCCGTGTGAGGTTTATAGAAAGAGGTGTACTGTGAATCCCGGATGGATACAGTTCGTATTCTATTTACCTTAACAGATGCCATCATTATTCCTTAAGCATTCCTTACGACTGAGCGTCGTGTGCAATGAAATTGACAAATTCAGAGGGAACCCAAATGCCTCGTTACTCCTCATGTGTACCTTTGATAATATTTTATGAATAGTGTTTGTTTTTCAATTTGTCGGGTCGAACAAACGCACTTACCTTTATTTTCGCTCTTTTTCACTTTACATGTGAACTGAATTCTAAATGGTATCAACAAGTGCTTTGGAAATATATGTGTTAAAGATAAGTGTGTTGGAAATGTATGACATTGTAGTTATTGATGATCGAAAAAATGCCTGCCTGTTGGTTGACTGGCCTATTAGCCGAGTGGTTAGTGACCCTGACTGCTAAACCGGAGGTCGTGGGTTCGATTCCCACCAGGAAAAATCTTTGTGTGATGAGCATGATCATTTTTTCTGTGTCTGTGTGTAATTTGTCTATAATATGTACCTATGTTTTTAGAAATATATAAGTATGTTTATCAGTTGTCTGGTTGCCATAGCACAGACTCTACCTAGGTTGGGATCGGATGACTGTGGGTGAGTTGTCCCACGAGATATTATTTTTATTATTATATGTCACCGGAAAATTGCAAACGCCATAAGATTGTTAAACATTACGTGAAATTGGAAACAGCTTTTTCATAATAAGACACGGATTTTGAATGGGATTTATTATAATTATACAAAACGATTTTTCATAATACATCGAGAAGTTATATCTTATAAAGATTTATTACAATCTATGGCGTCTGCAATTTTTCCGGTGACTTATATAAAGCTATAAAAGACAATCGAAGACTTTGTCAGTTCCCGCTAACATCCTTCGTTTTCAACGTATGGGTACCTAAAAACATAGGTACGAACCCGTTTCTTTCTTGATTTTCTTGTGTGTCCGTCCATCTATGTGTCACATTCCTTGTTTCAAAGACTAGGGACTGACGGTCCAACAATCTTTTTGGAAGTGTTATGTGATTGAAATCTGAAATCTGAACGTTGAAGTGGACATAGGCATTGTTCGACTTTTGAGCATTGTCTTTTGAATGACTTATGGACGGTCTCACCAGGCATTCTTATTACAAAAGGACTGGCACTCACAGGTATAAATTCTTTCTTTCATCAATGGTTTAGTTAAATATCGAATTTGTTCTCAAAATATAACTACGACGTAAAAAATCGCGACTACGTCACGTTTGAACGATCAAAAATTCCAATTTTATAAAGTCATATTAATGGTTATTGGGACCTTTTGTTACCGTCCGTTTAATCAATGTTTCAGTTTATTACTTTTGAATAATATTATATAAGGTTCCTACCGAAAGTAAGTTGTTCGTGTATTAATGTTACAAAATGGGGGCTGTAGGTAATGTTTTCATTTTCCTTCATTGTAATTATGTTAGAGGTCAAAGCTTTCATGATTAAAGTTAATACACCGACACCTTCCTTATAAAATAAAATGGCCGAGAGTGGTGTTAAAACCGTCCAAAAATATAAGTAATTTGTACGGTCAAAATACGACGGACGTACGGCACTTTGATATGAAATTCTTGCAAAGCATTTAAATAAATTTGTTTATTTTTTTAAAGTATTGTATATTTAACTAACACGGCATAAATAAAACAAGTTGAATCCTGTGATTGATGGCAGAAATATTTACAGTGCGAAAACAAAAAGCGCATTTGGAATTCGGACCCTCTCCCTGTAAAAATGCCATTAGTCCTCACTTTAATTGCATTTACAATTAAATATGTAATTAATGAGGCATTCTGAACAATTAATTAGAGTTCTCTATAGCATCGGAGGAATAAACGCCCCACGAAACGACGCTCGCCTGCTTTTAATAGTCCCAGTCTTCGGGCTGTGTTTAATTACTTATGTACTGTCTATATAAATATGTAACTGTACAACTGAATAATTTATTTGTATGTTGTAATTAAGTATTTAAGGATTTTGTGAGAAGAGAATTTTAGAAACAACTCTCACGGCTTAATTTGCTACATGAAAACGAGTTTCTAGTAAGATTAGAATTATAATATCGTTTGATATTTTTGAGAATTTCTATTAATCTCTTATGTTAACAGGTGGCGTTCTATAGTTTTAGTTCATGAAAAAAATACGTTAGTTTCTGTAGATATATGTATATATTTTTCAACAAAAAAACGGATACTTTATCTTCGTTATCAATTACTGATTCACAAAACGAGTCAGACGAGACAGAAATCTATACCCAAATACTAATAAACTTGCAGGTTCTTGTAACTAAACCCAAATTTAATATTCTGCGTAGACACAACAACCGAACCATTTAAGATAGGGCGCAAATTAAGCCATTGATGTGGTTTCGTAAATAATACTGTACTAGGTACCTATATACAGTACACGACGTAGGTACATATTACTGTGCGAACTGCGACTATATTAGTTCATAAAGTACATGAGAACCAACAATGTACTGTGTGTTACGTATAGAGACGTAATGTGTCTATTTTGAAATTAGTTTACAGCTGTTATTAAATGTATAATTGTCAGTATGTCGTATTAAATGAAGTCGTCATAATTACTGGGAAGTATGTTGTCATAATCTTAATCATTACGTATCTACGTTTAAACTAAATAGATCCCCACGATTTAAGAGTAGAATACAATCAAAATCATGAACTGAAAAAAGGTCACTAACGTACATAGGCCTCCCTCCAAGGTTTGCCAGAAAGACCTAAGGGTCTAGACAAGTGACTTTCTATCAGTGGTAGTCTGTGGTACCTTGGCGAAGGCGATGGTCTAAATGTTAAAAATGGACGGGCGTACCCGTCCATTTCAGTGTTTGTCAGACTCATAAGTCTGACAAACACTGTCGAAATGTTACGTGATCAATCCCTTATCTTTGGCATTTTGACAATTGCGTTCGCTGATAGAATGGTACTCTGTCCAGAGCTTCAAGTCAACGGGTAGTCGTTTAAAAAATACTCATGAAACATTTCCGTGTGAGCTACGACGTAGCACTCGTAGCGCTATAGACTAGTTGGGCACGCCATAATTGTGGCGGTAAGGCCCCTCTTTGGGGAGTGGCTGGAGAGGCACCACGGCGTCCTCATTTTCCGCCTGACGCAGTTACTCACCGGACACGGCTGTTTCGGGAGGTACCTGTTTTGGATTAAGCGCAGCACTGTGAGGATCGCCCGGAGGACACGGTGGAGCATACGGTGGAGGTCTGCCCTGCTTGAGCTGAGCACCGCCTTGTCCTCGTCGAGGCGATCGGCGGCGGTAACCTCTCGCGTCCAGCCCTGGTTGAATCCATGGTCCGTAGCGAGGAGGCTTGGGAAGCGGTCACCTCCTTCTGCGAAGCAGTAATATTGGCAAAGGAGGAGGCGGGCCGCGCGAGGGAAAGACAGGACCTTCGCCCCAACCGCTGCCACAGAAGCAGACGCCCCGGGCGTCGGAAGTCGCGGGGCGATCCCTGGCCACCGTAGGCACGGGCCTGCGGACGGCGAACGTTGGGTAGCTCGCTGTCCGATCACCACCAGACCCGGGTCGATGGCGCGTTGTGTTCTACGCGCGCCTCGAAGAGATGTCAGCATAGGAGATGGGGCCCGTGAGGGTCAGAGCCTGCCAGGGTTGCGGAATTTGTTCGAAAGAGTCACCGCGGTCCTGGAACGCAAAGGGCTTTAGAAGGAACACGGATGGGTTTTAGTCACTCATTTTGACTTTTATGGACAAACAAAATACAAAAGACCTTCTGAAGAATCTTTGAAATTAAAACAGCATGTGGTATTCAAGCATTTTGATACAAAATCTAAGTAACTAAAAATCAATTCACCTACAATAACAGAATCCTCAAGGAACCAATGGGCAAATATGTGAAAAAAGGTTATTTGGGATTTTCTTTAACAATCTAATAATATAAGGAGGACCGGCAACGCGTGCTACATTTCTGATGTTATTCGTCCTTCAAAGTTGAGTTAATGTTAGGGTAGGTTCGACATTTTGTATTCAGTGTGGTTAGCAAACTCTTGATAATACGGACGGTATACAAATAAACTTTCACTTTTTTTAAAATTTTGACCAAATAATAGTGCTACCTGTGTTTTTAGGGTTCCGAACCTAAGGGGTAACCAACGGAACCCTATTACTAAGCCTCCGCTGTCTGTCTGTCTGTCTATCAGCGGGCTATATCTCAAGAAACGAAACAGGTAGACAGCTGAAATTTTCACAGAGTGTGTATTTCTATTGCCGCTATAATAATAATTCAAGAAATGTGTTTTTTTCGGTTTATAGTACTGCGTGTGAGAGTCCGGCTTGCACTTGGCCGGGTTTTTTTATTTTGTCGAGCGTATACATACTCGTACAAATAATTAATCAATCATATCAATCGTTAAGATTAATTAGATAGTCACTTAATGTTTCTCTGAACAGTCTTTACTTCCTGTTTACAATTGCTTTTCGGGTGCGTTCTGCAATTGTGTTTCGTGGTTACCTAAGGTGTAATTGTTCAAGAAACGAAGACTCGTGAACTTGTCCCTTCGCTATGAGTTCTGTAGCAGGGCTATTTCGTAAACATCTTCAAGTAAAAAAAATGAAAAGTCATGCTACTCTGTCACGGTGAGATATTTACAGAATAGTAATGCTGTCATTTCAAAACTCTAACAGAATATATTAGCTGTTGCCATACGAATGCTTCAACTTATTGAGCATAACATTTTCGGATGTCGTTTTCATAATCATTTCTTTATTTACTGTGAATAACTTGTCCATCAAAAACGACAAATCTCTCTCAAGCATCCAGCAAGCGCCGGATACATCAATTTGTCACAAAATGAAAGAAGAACGCGAAGCAAACTTAGGGACGCAGTTTATCAGGGTAACGACCTTTTTCAAATCTCTTTTAGGTGTCGCTCGGTTCATTTATTATTTTTTCTTTCGTTCTTATCCATTTCAACTCGATCACATGTTACGTATTACTCAGCGTCGCTTTAAAACGTTATCGTTCTGTCTCGTGTGAAAAACGACTATTTGTCAACTTGAAAGTTCGATGGAATTCTTAACGAGTTAATGGAAAGTTCTTTGTAGAACAGTCGTGCAAACAAAGGGAAATGCTTTGATTTTATCGTGTATCGTTATCTGCTACTGGAGTTGAAATAAATTGTTTTGTTGCAGTAATTGAATTACGATGAGTATAACTTCGTTCTAAGTTCCCAATACTTTCTAGCTTTTGCCCGCGACTTCGTGCGCGTATATCCCGTTTTCCCGTTCCCGTAGAAATCGTCTCTTAGTGCTCCCCTCCGGTTATAGGGAAGCTACATGCCAAATTTCAGCCTTTTGCAACCAGTAGTTTCGGCTGTGCGTTGTCTGTCAGTCAGTAACGGAAGAATTTTCTAAATATATTGATTGATTGAACTTATAATAGTTAGACCATCTTGTACTACTATGGTCACAAGCGCTGCTGCTGAGCAAGATGCAGTGGGTTCGAGCAAAGTTTTGTTAGATTTTACCAAATAGACGACTTTGAGTTACTATTAAGAATAATAGTAGAACGGCAATAGGCATGCCCATTTACATTTCACTGCTTAGGCCTTCGAGGCATATAAGCATAGAGTAGGTCATATGTTACTGTGAAGAAAAGGGCTTTTATGACAGACCTAAGGGCCAAATCTACAAATATTTAAGCAACGTTCACATTCGCATCTCAGTCGCAATCAGTCTGAAAAGCTTCAATTTCCATACTTTATTGACATGCAAATGCGAACGTTGTTTAAAAATTAGTAAAAGTCAAAAGTCAAAAGTCAAAACGTTTATTTCAATTAGGCCATTAAACGGCACTTTTGAACGTCATCGTTTACAGTTCAGTAAAAATAATAGAATTACATTAATAAAGTGACTCTACTGTCCATTCGGAAAGGTAGATTCTTATGGAGAAGAACGGACAAGAAACTCCATAGTTACTCTTTTCAAATAATGATTTACAAAATTTGGTATACAAAAATTAATTTAATATTATGTGAGGACGATGCACCCAGAGTATGCTACTTATAAGAACAAAGTATCACCAGTAGAGGTAAACTTATTCATTTTCTAAAGAAATTTAGGTAAATGGTACTCACATATTTACAAACATTGGAACCATTAATTAAACAGTGTGTGAGTCAACAGAAAAATAGAAACACAAAAAAAGGAACAGTATATCTATAAAGTTAATACATAGATCAACCAGTTGGATTTTGTCTACACCCTTGATTGTCCTATGGAGCAGGACCAGCATGTTTCCAAGCATTCTTATCCTGAATGTAATCTTCTAATTTGTAATATGCTTGTTTACAAAGTGTACTTTTAACATAAGTTTTAAATTTTCCTTCATTTAGTTTTAATATGTCAGAAGGTATCTTATTGTAACATTTAACACAATACCCCATGAAAGAACTGTGGACTTTAGCTAATCTAAAAAATGGTTGATCTAATTTGTCTTTATTTCTAGTATTAAAATTATGTCTATCACTAATTTTACTAAAAAGATGACGATTTTTCCGCACATACATAATATTTTCATAGATGAATTGGCAAGGGACTGTCATAATATTAATCTTTTTAAAAAGTTCCCTAAGAGAATCACGGCGACGCAGATTATAAAGGGCTCTGACAGCTCTCTTTTGTAAAATAAATATGGATTCAATGTCAGCAGCCCGACCCCACAGCAAAATACCGTACGACATAATGCTGTGAAAGTAACTAAAGTAGACCAAACGTGCGGTTTCTACGTCTGTTAACTGTCTTATCTTTCTAACAGCATACGCGGCTGAGCTTAGACGACCCGCAAGAGATGTTATATGAGGCCCCCATTGTAATTTCTCGTCCAATGTGATACCTAGGAAAACCGTCTGATTAATGAACTCCAGTTTTTCTCCATTCAATATGATGTCTAAAATTGGCACTCAAATGTTTCATGACCTTACTGTAATAACTCTACTTTAATACTGCATAGCGCCATTCTACATAATATATCACTATTTACTTTTTCCTTCTCGGTGCACTCGGTGTACAAAAAAAAAAAATGTTCCCAGGACAATAAGAACAAAACCAACGGTACTCCTTTAGTAAAAGCAGAGCAAATTTTACAAGAAATGAGAATTATTCCAGTGGCTGCAAGTAAAGATAGAAAATAATAAGCTATAACAAATAGGAAACGTCCGGGCACCGTGCAATATGGTACACAAGAGACCGACTACAGAGGTATGAACTCCTGGTACGTACGTTCGTAATACCTTTATCTTTTCTTTAAACTGGACTAATGTTTAGTTCGATGTAAAAGCTTGGAAAGAATGTTTTTTGCGCAAAGAAGTACGATTAAGATTTAGGCACTAACAAGCATTTTTGTACTGTACATTGAAAACTGCATAGGATTTTCTGGGATTAAGAACAGTCGTGATGTTCCTACTCCCCGAAAGGTAGTCAGTGAGTAAAATCGAATTTGGATAAGTTTAGCGCCATGAAATGATTGCTATCGTAGACCATGCAGCGATAACACGATGCCCACGAAGTAGCATGGCGCGTAGCACTGTAGCTATGAGCTTCAGCGCTACGAGAATCAATACTCTATTTTGTAAGCATTGTGGCAAAATGGAACTCAAACTTAAATTATTTATTTCAATTAAACCATTTACAGGCACTTTTGAATTGTCAAGGTTGGTTAGTCAAAAGAGATGAAGCTATTTGCACGTTCCAAAGCGTAGATCTCTATGGAGAAGAATGTGCAAGAAACTCCACGGACACTTTTTTGAAATCATTTTTGTTTTAAAATGTTTTGGTTACATCATTCTTGTTGAAATTAAACATATTTATGTGAGAACGATGTAGAAAAAAATGAGATATAAAAGCGTCCGGAGTAGGAAAAACAACGATTCAAATAACAAATCAATAAAATAAACCATGGCAGCTGAGAAATGACCAGTCTCAACTGACGGTGTCTGTTCACGAACATGACTTACGCGCCAGCACCACTCGGTTCAACCCTATTGAAGGGAGCCAAATGATCCAACACATAAAGAACTTAAATGTTGAATGCGCGTTTATGACAGATGGAGTGAGGCAGTGACCGAGTGGCGTTCAAGGCCTGGAAGAAGACGTGTTGGATAGCTAGACAAAATTGTTGTTGACGTGGGTAAAACCTGTATGAAGTTGATATAGGAGCGTAGGAAGCGGCACAAAAAATAGAGGCCTATGCTCCGCAGTGGGCGAAGTTAGGTTGTGGATCATGTTGAGGTTGAGGAGTCACCGCGGCCTGGAACGCAAAGGGCATTAGGAAGACCACGGAAGGGTCTTAGTCAGTAAGAGTCTGACACTAATTTGTGCTCCGCCCAAACCGGAAGGAGTCATTTGATTTTTCCTATCCATAAAAAAAAGGTCATGAAATGGTTCACAAAAAATGTATTTAATGTTTTAAAAACGAACATCATGTGAAGACAGTAAATCAACTCAACAGATTAAATTACAAATAATATTAAAACATTTTAACATACAAACTATGAATCCCAGCTTAACTCAAAGGATTCTGACAAAATTATAATAATCTCTCGAAAGAAGCGTCGAGATTGAAAGTATGGATCAGACGGCATTAGCATTTATATTCAGATTCGAGGTAAAAGTTACTCATCATTGCTTATTATTCTCTTTTGACTACACTCTGCAGAATTCTGTATTTAAATCGTGGTATATATTTATGAATTATTTTCTACTTGGCGGCGTTAGAAGATTAAAGATATCAATGTTTAACCAAGCTTCCGGGTTTGTCACTTATTTGTTTGGAAAGTCTCGATTCTAAGAATTAATCAGCTTTCCGTTCGTATTAAAATGGATACGTTGCATCTCTGCTTTTCTGGTACCTTTACAAGAATTTATACGAGTAACAGTTGTAAAGAAATTATTTCAATAAATAGGTAGTATGTTTTTTGCGACAAAGTAAACAACAAAATACTTTTCAACTGGTAAGAAAAAAAAGCATAAATGGTAAAATAATATGTTTTTATTTTTTCATTATGTAAAAATATATTGTTTGACTGGTAAATAATATATTGTTGCATTAAGTCTGCCTGTGTACCTCCCACTACTGCACACTGTACATGAAGTTTAAATAGACGACACGATTGGTGCAGTGGTTGAGCGATTGGCTGCTGCGCTGCGTGTCGCGGGTTCGATGCCCGCACCTAAATGGCCAACTACGATAGTTGTTCCGAGTCTGGCTGTTTGTGTATGGGAGTTTGTATGTTTGTAAATGCTGCCACGATACAGAGAATATATTTTTCAAATTATCACCACCAATATATCATAACAATCTTATGTACTTAAAAAAAGAAAAAAATATGTATATACTTCCTTTCTCATTGTCAAGTTTCAGAAAAAGCATCGATCAGCTAATTTCCCACCACAGCAGTATAATATCATCCACTTTATTTTTCATTGCGACTTGTCTCACATCTGTAAGGGTCCGTCTCCTCCAATTTGGGCTACAATTAAACGTAAGCATTAATTACATGGCCCCTACCCCCACCGTTTCTGCCTTATTTCCCTTTTGCTTATTCAGCGGGAGCTATCTCGTTTTTATAATGGTTACTGGAAATGGCCTTGAAGGTTAACTTAGTTTATTGAAATTACGAACGATTAATGTGTTGTAGCAAGTTTTCTATGGTCTTGGTTATATAATATAATTGAGTGTTGACGGAGGTTTTTGGCGGGATTTTGTCGAGTGAAGTTAAGCGGCTGTTTTAATTATTCGATTCCTAGTGGATATTGTGATGTAAATTGTTGTAGTTCTTTGTGTCTCAAGTGTCGTCCACGCACCTGGAAAATATGTGGAATAATTGAGACAGGCGCGATCTCGGTAAAGTGGAGCTGAGAATTTTATTGTAGTATTGACTACGTCACTCGAAACTTGCCGAGAAGGCCGAATCGATATATTTGTTACTAGATACTCCAAAAACCATTAGAATGTGTTACATCCGCATTCTAATGGAAAACTCAAGAAATTAAGGACGTTATACTAGGCAACCTTCCCTTCGGGGTAAATTAAAAAATAAATAAGGTGATAACATTGTTTGTTCGTATGTTTGTAAAGGGAATATTACTCCGTTTAAAAACTGCTAGGTAAGTGTAAAGCTGAATGACACAGATAATTTTTTTATCCTAAAAAAAATCATGGTTTCTGTGGGATAGGTTACATGTGCGAAGGTTGTAGTGAATAATATTTTAAGTTTAAGTTAAACACAACAATTTTATAATACATCAAATGACTTTACACACGTTGACCCTACTTTCAACTTTTGGCATTGTGCGTACTTGCTTGCCACCAACCATGCCACATCCAGCCATTGAACTTCAAAGACAATGTTACGATTTTATTGTAGGCAATTTACGGTGCGATATACGCGTCCCTTTAACGCCTACCCTCGTATAATTTGGATTGTGGGACTAATAAGAAAGAAACAATGCTAATGAAATAATATCTATTAATGAAGTGTCTACGTATTATTTTAATTAAAATTTCAATGTATTACGGTCAGACAAGTTATTGTAATGAAGGTAGGTGTTGTACAAGGCTTTGTATTAGTACTTTTGTTATAAATTCATGTGGGTAGAAAGTCTGTTTTAATATTTTAAATTAAAAGCTTTTAAATTTACAAATATTTAAATTAACAAAAGAAAAAATATGACATGTTTTATAGTGCCCTAGAGGACAAAATAATTAACAGTACCTTTAAGCAGCATAAAGTAAAGCAATCCGAATTTCTCTAATTAATTTCAACAAAAATTAATCACCTGAACACATTTTTCAGTGTCCCCCAAACAGAACACGTACCTACTATCAAGACGACGATAATTCATATTTACATTATTCTTGTAAATCATCAAGTGACCTTTGGGTAGTCACAAATTATGCACAGTTGGTAATAAATCAGGTCCCACGGGTGCCAGTAGCTCTGCCTAATTGTATTATTATTTATGGGCCTTATAGCAATATTGTCGTGTTTGCACAGTTTTGTGCCAACACTTCGTTGGACGCTTGTTTATTAGATCGGCGCTGGATTAAAATTAAATGGAGATGAGCAATAATTCTTGGTTGTTTATTGGGATTTATGATTTAGGTTAAGGAAATATACTACTATTCACTAACGCTAAGCTTCGCCTAATTCAACCTAAGGCCGAAATAAAAGAGCAGTGTAATAGTGTGAATTACTCAAGGATCGGAACCTTTTAATTTTATTCTTGTTCGTTGGAGCGGCGACGACATGTGACGCCAAACCTTTGTGACGAACTAACTTGGTGCCAGAATAAGTATTGAAGCTGTGAAATGGTGTGTAACTGAGATGTATCAGGATGCGTAGCCGACTCTTTTCAGTTGTTGGCGGACGGGGTGCGGTGTGGTGGGGTGAGCGGACTCGGCGGTGTGCGTGCAACCCGCCAGTAGCGTACATCGCTCACATCCCTCACAAACATCTCTCGATTTTCCTAATATGTTAAAATCATGAATGTTCAGAAACCTAGCTCTGCTAGCCATTTTTCACCAGAGCTAGGCTAGGAAAGTGAAAAAAATCCGGAAGTCAGAAGCAATGACTAGAAATGTTACAAAACAGTCGAGGAGAAACCCAACCTTGTCTATTGTATTCAACCACCAGTATGCAGCAGAAGTCCATTTTCCACCGTTCATTCCTAGAATTTTGGCCGATACAGGCACATTTTCAGTGACGGTTTCGCTGAATTCAGCCATTTTCTAAATGAAGATGAAATTTTCTGAAAACGCATTCGTTTACAGAAACCACCATCGCTGGGTTACTTGTATCTCAAAAATCGAAGCGAAGCTGTCAAGTCAAAAACTTGGTAAAATACAAATAAAACTAAGGTGGAACAAAAGAAAAACTCAAGGTCCTGAATTTCGGTAATCATTTCTATTAGATTTATTGAGATGGAATTTAATAGTCAAATGGTGAACTTATTAAAATTAGTTACACCGGAGACGCAGGGGGTTCCTTCAGGCGTGGTATTGATATTTAATTTAATAAGTCTGATACTTGGAAACACTCAACGTGGTGGGGAATCTGCTCATCGCTGTAACTAGCTTCTGTAGTTATGATATTCATAGCAATTTCTTGGAAATCGGTAGAGTAAAATTAAGATTGAAGGAAATGTAACCGATCTCCCGAACGGCAATTTTTTATTTTTTTATTTTAATGATTCTAAGATACAATTGATCAAGAATGGTGCTATTTTCACTGTTTTGCCGTTTGTTTGTAACACCCACAAAAAGAGTAGAAATGGTAATTTTTCATCCTGAAACCATACTTAGGTGAGAAAATATCTTCAACTTTACTAATGATAACATTGTTCTCTTTTGCGCTGTTCTGGATTGTAATCAAGATCCAATTTCCAATTAGTAACTACTCTGTTCGCATGTCTTTATGTCATCTACCGAAAAAATTCTATCTATGCTATAAAAATGAAAAAAAAACATAAAAGAACTACTTTAAAATATTTCAAACCAGCTCTCATTTACCACTACGTGCTTTCATATACAAAATTCCATAAATAAGACCGTTAAGAAAGTACGGAACCCGTACACGGAAATGCATAAACGAGCAAAATAAGCGCAGAGCTTAGTATGCACATAGTTATGCTCAGTTGCCCGTATTCGCCTGCGGTTAAGATAAGGGGAGGTTGCGATGCCCGTTTCCTCTTCTGAACGTGTCTTTGCACTATCTAGAAATTTTGAAGTTGCAATTGCATGAAGCGAATAATAATCCGGCCAGCATCATTATTTTGTCGTTTGGAGTTCTTTTTTCTTCGTTTGATGTTGGTTTGTTGAAGTCTTTTTTGGTGCAGCCACAGTTTTAGTTATAAATTAAGGAAATTCCGTGTTTTCTTACAAGAAATGGGTCACCTCTCTGCGGACGTGCTGTGCTAAAATCGGCGAAGGCAAATTTTATCATTCAGTGTTTTCTAAGAATACGTACTACATAGTTTAAGACACAAAAATAATCGTAAGCGTTTCCAGTCTACAGGCAAGTACCTACAGTATGAGGGTATCTTTGGAGAAAAGATTAATTTGTGACAAAAGGCCAAATTACATCAGTGTAACTTTCTCGCAATTCATTCAAAACTAAAATAAATTACTTTGACTGAGACAAAGGGGTTCCAAAGAATATAGGGAAGAGAATCCTGCCACGTCTAACTTAGTTTCAAAAAACCGATATCTAAGTCAGGCTCTATTCTGCCCGCACCCACGGCATTCAACCGCAAACTTTATAAAACCTTTTAGTTTAAGTTTCGCAACGAAATTTCCTCTTCAGGCGTTAGCCGATACACGTTAGCTTATCTATTATAATATAAAATAGAAATTATACGAACTAGTTCTCCTGCAACCTAGTGTACGTCAGATAAGGCCAGTACGATATAAGTTTGAAGTTTCACTAACATTATACAGCAATTGGGAACAAAATTTACGAAGAAAATCAAATACTTGGAATTGTAAAGGTTTCAAGTAAGGTAAGTAAAGGTTGTCAAGTGACTCTCGAGTTTTACAGAGTCTGAGATTTCTTTCATCGATTACAAATTTGATGCTGATCTCAAGTGTGTGTTGTTGAACTTCGAAGAAATCTTTTGTTTGTTTGAATTTTTGGAACGTTAACATAACTTGACCGATATATTTCAAATCAGAAAAACTGTTTGATTTTATACGAGTTACTTTTATTTGATCAGAATACTATGATTTATTTTAGGAATAATGCTGCTACCTGTCTGTGTGATATTGTACCTGTTCTTGTGATTTAGTTTGCTTTGTAAAATAAGCGTAAACTTGCCTTTTAAAACCACCTTTGTCTATTAGGCAAACACCATTCGGAAATTCAAATTACCGACCGAAGAAAACAGGTCCAAAGTTTCTCAAATAAGATACCCAATTTAGAGGGACTCCACTTAAAACTGTAAGGCTCGATAAAAAGGTCTGATTTCATTTAAACGGAATTTATTTTTATTAAAAGTCGATACTAGGTCGTATACTGTTGTCCGGAGAAAGGCACTTTCAACGTAATCTTGTGAATTGGTAAAATTCAATTTGCTCGTTGCACTAGCAAAACAATAACCCATACACCAAGTTTCGATACGAACCCCGGTATCGATATTCGATAAAAAGTTGTGTCATTTGTGCAGGATTGTTGATTGAAAAAGTTTATTTTAAATGCAATACGGATGCGGTGGACTCGACATGTATGTTAAAATAACTTAGATGCAAAGAGGTAAGTTTACAAACTATCAACCGCTGCCTCATGAAGAGCGGTTGATATGCGTGGTTGTAGAAAATCGCTTAAAGTGTTCACACTCGTAGAATGCAAAGAGCATTTTTAAGTAAGTAAATAATTAACTAACAAAAAAAAAACTGAGATCGGCGTCAAAATCAAATGTTGATTTGCAATCCACACAATGAATACATGCAGGTGGTAAATATTGATAAAGAGAAACAATTCTGGACCCTGTCGACCACAGTAAAATTTTAAATAAGTAGGAGAGTGGAAATAATAATGTTCTTAAAGTTAATAATAATAACATTGATTATATCTTGTCAACCGCCACGCTATTTCTTTTATTTTACTATAACTGAGAAATATATTCCAAACTAATTAACTTTAAGAAACTCAGAAATATAGATGTTTAACTTTTCTTTTTTACGAAACCAATCTTAAAGTGCCTAAGACATTTTTGTAATTTGCTTACCTACAGGTTTTTATTGTGAGTTAATTTTCGAGTAAAAATCTAAATTTAAAATGTATGTATAAATAATTTGACCTAAAATAAACCAACTGAAATGGATGGAAATTTGAGTGTATGAGTAATCCAATGACTGAGGGGAGAGACTCGAATTCGGAGCCAATAACATAGTTACAAGATGTCCTACGAAGGAGAATGCGTCACAGGGTACAGGCGGCCATGACACACAAACTTTGTAAGAAAAGACGTGAGAAATCACTGAGTTCTCTTCTTTCCATACAATTTAGATTGAGGATTCATTCCGTATGCTTTGATTTTATAAAAGCGAGATCGAAATCATACATTCAAATGGAAACAAAAAAAAATTGTTTCATTAAAGAAAAAGTATTTCTAGTTTCTATTTTAAGAATGAGTTCAGTTTCGCTATTGTAATTTTTCATGACAAGTAGGAGAGGGGTTTATGCTGCACATTGATATCACAATCTGGCAAAGGATGTGCTTAATTCGATACATCTATATTGAACAAGATAGTCAAGCAAAGTTAAATGACACTAATTTTGTATATATGGACATCAAAAAGCAACCTTTTCGTTTACTAAACTCAATCATGTTCCATTTCAACCACTAAGAACCTATTTTCATTTAAAACAAAACAAGAACGAACCCTTCAAACATTCCTATTGATCGACAACACATCACTCAATCACAACCATATAATCGGAGCAAGTAAGTCCGCTGGTTATCCGTATCCGCATTATCCGCACTGGCGGGACTAGTGCGGATATTGCCCCTCAAATTATCCGTTGACCGCTTGTAATCCGTTCGACGCCACACGCTACGCGCCAATGATTATTGGGAACGATGAGCTATTATTACTAATATAGTAGAAATGCGTTAGCATTGTGCCCAGTTTAATTGAGTTGGTAATTGAGTTAAATTGTACTTATCAGTGGCGATGGGGCTGTATTTTACGATTCCTATCGGCTACCCTTTTCGAACATGGACATTAATGGTAGCTTTATTATCTTATACGCCTATTTTTAGACCTCATAACATGGAATTTTATTACAAATACTCACCGTCACTCTCTATCTTCATTAGTTTAGTTTTAGTGTACTAAAAGTTAAACTTTCTTTAGCTAGACTAACAATTTGGCTATCAAATTAGAAATGTAAAGCTGAAAGCAGCATGCGGCTTTTATTACAACTTTAGATCATGGCACAATAAGATTTTTCATTATAATGTTGTTTTTACTGATATTATTTTATCACGTATTGTGATAGCCACTGTTACGAGTAGGATTAGCAGATTAGAGAATGACTCTGATTCGTGGCTTATCTACACAGTCAAACCGGCTTTATTCATTATCATCATCATCATACCAGCCGAAAGACGTCCACTGCCGGACGTAGGCCTCCACCAAAGGGACGGTTTGCCGTAATCGCCACGCTTGGCAGGCGGGTTGGCGATCGCAGTGTGGCTGTTGCAATGTACACAGAGAATGCTGCTGCCCATTCTCTGGTCCCTTGGTCGTCTCTTACGACACCCACGGGAGCAGATGGGATGGTGTTATTTTTTTACGTCTGAAACCATACAGAACTCCGACACCATACAGAACATACAGGCTTTCATCATCGTTATTTCAGCCGAAAGACTGATCCGAAAGTGCTAGTCATCCCTCAAGTACCGCCACAATGACCAGGTCCTGCGCTTCTTTCATCCAGCGGACTACCGCGATCCTCACTAGGTCCAGCTCCCGCGGCCTACTCATTACCTACATCCAGAACCTCGGCTATCTGCTACAATAAGGTTAATCTAGTTTTAGAAACTCAGCAGTTCAAACAAAGAAGGTTGTTTTTGTTTTTGCTAAAACAATGTTATAGCACTGTCTAGCACATCAACAATAACATAAACTAGTCAGCACTGCGTCCCTCGCGTCGTATCATTAAGCCTCATCTAATCACTGGCTCATGACGCGTGACTGCGACTGATAAATGGATTATGTAACTAAACGTACTCACCTTGGTCGTTACGTGGTTGGCTTCTTGCCTTATCAGGGGTATTGATGGCTTGATTTCTGTGGTTTAGTGTTGGTAAGTTGGAGTGTAATTATTGGATAGATAAAAAGTTTTAAAATGTATTTTCATTGTTTAACGCTTTGGTTATAAATATGGTTCATCTATATTTTTCTAAAGGCCCTTTAAAAAAGATATGCAATGAAATAATTTTACAAATCAACATTTTATTAGTGTTTTCAGAGTCTTAACCGACATTAATTAATGAGTTAACTTTTTTGTTATTCTGATGTAGATATAAGCTGTTAAATTTCATTAAAAAAATCAGTAGTTTTTGCTTGAAAGAGTTACAAACATCCATCCTCACAAACGTAAGTTTGTGTTCATCTTAAGATGTTTAAATGTTCAAAGATATAAAGTTTAATCATATATACCTGTTGGGTTAGGCAATAAAAACACTAGTGCGTGCTACATAATATCGTACATGTTTACGTAGATGTTTTTCGGAAAATTTATTTTTCATTGCAGCTTAAAAAATTGTTTTACCTTACATGTTTTCATTACAGTAAAGATAACATACTATCATTTAAAGTTTATGGATACATAAAACAGGGTTGGCATGCTTATTTTGCTCTTTGTCGCAGTAAAATCTTCGCGGATTAAAATTATGTGACTTTTACGAGAAGGATTATTTCACCTTAGCGGTTGACGCGATGAAAATTTTATTCTAGCCTATATCATCAGGTAATTCGGCTCTTAGATTCTTTTTAATACTTTTTCTTGATAGTCAGGTTTTACGGTAGGATTTAAGAAAGTATTTCAGGCAATAGGTACTGTGTAAAAAAATTTAAAATTCACGGACTGTTTCCAGAGCCTTTATTATTTCGCACGCTTGATTCATTATGAAGTATTTTAAATTATCTTCAATTTGTTTATCTTAAGCTAGATTTTAGTTTTGATTTGCGCACCTTAAATTGATTTGATTTTTAATCTTTTTTGAGGCTAACAAAACAAAATAAAAATGGTTCGAAACGTTAAAATAATCGAGTATCGATTTTATACAATGTTGATTTTTCTTTAAGGAATTTTAATCGATGCTTCTGTTAAAATGTCTTTCCATAATACCATATAACTTTGCTGCTTAATCACGTATCCGCCGTACGAGCTCAAAATTGTGTCGAACTTAAAGTGGGTACAAACTTAGATGGTTCAATACTAGAAGTTATTCACCTGGTTATACCTATGACGTCAGGCTCCAACGCATGACCTAGTTTGGTCAAATAACAAGGACTGACCCTAGAGTAACAGGTTTAGGTACAATTTTTACAGGGATTAGGCAGTTGTAGTTTGTTCATGCTGATGTATTAAAGGTTAGACCTTGAGCAATTGAAGGTACTGAAATTCAGCGCCTAGAGTTGTTACTTAGAAGTTGTTAACCTAAAACCAAATAACACTGCCTGACCCGGAACTGAATCCAGGACCATACGCTTAGCCTTACGCTTAGAAGTGGCATTTGTGTGCAATCTAACAAAAAGCCAGGTAAGTAAAAGAAAGCAGATTTTTTCGCTATCTTAGGCCTATTTATTCAGTCCACAACTCTTTTCACATGATTAACTTTATAAATCCTTATAAGAACTAACAAACTCTTGTATAACACGGAAAATCTGCACTGTTTCCTGAAGCTACACAATTATTCAGTGGGCTTATAGGCCACATGTCCTCACCTCATGCCCAATTGGTGGATGATTGGACTCGAATCCAGCGTCTAGCGCTGCTACTGGCACATTCCTAAAGGTTAAAATTTCCATAGCCTAAGCCGGAGGTTGAAACTAGAACCTCACGTTCAGCAGTCGCGTTTTTTAGAATATCGTTGCTTTTGGCACAGTAACGGGCCAGTTAGTTAAAAGAAAGCAGAGATCATCACTGCGTCTAGCCAATAAATAATCCAATGTCTGTATTTAAAAGATTTACTTTAAAAATCATTGCATAACTTACAAGCGCTTGACTAACACGAAAAACCTGCTCTTTAACTGCACTGTGTCTAAAAGTTTAAAACTCCACGCTCGGCAGTCGCGCTTGCGACCGCGAGACCAACGGCGCAGTTCCCAGGTCGGGTAAAAAGTGTTATTGGGTTTATCCAATAGGAGTTTGTCAGTGACAGCCCGGAGTTTGGAAGTTGGTGGTGTGACACCCCCGTGCCTCGGAAATCGCGTTATGCCGTTGGTCTTGCGCCAGATCTCTCTCCGGTCGTGTCAGGTTGCCGTCCCATAGGAATATGAGAGTGATGGAAGAGAGAGTGCACCTGTGTTTGCTCAAACACTTGTGCACAATAATATGTCCCGCGCCGATGGCTGGTCTCGGTTGAGATTGGCCGCCATGGCCGAAATCGGTCAGGAGGACTATATATCTATAAGCTACATATTATTCAGTGGGCTAATTTGCCACATGACCTCACCCAACACTACGAGTACCTGAGCCACTATTGAGAGAATTCTAAAAGTAAAACTCGTCATAGCTTAGACCGGAGTGATGCCCAGCAGTGGCGTTTGTAACCAAATGACTAGACTACATTGCTTTTGGCACATTTACGGGCCAATTAGGTAAAAGAAAGCAGAGATTTTTATCACTGCATCTAACCTATTAAAAAGCCTAAAGTCTGCGTTTCAAAGATTAAAATACCCTTGTTAAAAATTACAAGCTCTTGAGTAACACAGAAAACGTGCACTTTAACTGCACCGTTTCCTTAAGCTTCACATTATTCAGTGGGCTTATTTGCCACATGTCCTCACCTGCCGGCTAATTGCCGGGGCACGTTAACTGGATTTAAGTTACAATCTGGTTACCTAACGTTTAACGAATTCAGACGGAGTTAGTTAGTCCCGTACGTGAACAAGAGCTTTTACGAAATCCGTTGTTGCGAATTAAATGAACAGTTTTAAGTAGGCTAAGTGAAGGTTCGGAAGTGGCTCCGTTTCAAGTTTTGAAGTAAGTTGTGGGTTAAAGTAGTTGCATGTTACGTGTATAATAAAAAGGAGATGATTGATCACTTAGGGTTACTTAGACTAGGTACGATAGAAAGACGAAAGACGTCAACTACTGGACATAAGCCTCCCCCAAAGGGAGAGGGAAGGGGGTTGCTATAATCGCCACGCTTGGCAGGCGGGTTGGTGATCGCAGTGTAGCTACCACGGCTGACACCTACAGGAAGTGATGGGATATTGTCGTTGTAATTAACATTTTATAGAAACAATGTATCGTTACAACGATCACCTAACCTTACAAACATTTAAAAATATTCCTAACGACCTAAATATCTCTTCACGTAAAAATCAATCAAACTGAAACTTTAGCTAACGGAACGATAAAAATGGGATAAGGTGCAATTCTTGATTACTCGTATTTTTAGCAATTCAACCTGCGTTTGCCAAAAATCCACCGACGTCCGTTCTCGACAAATCCTTTTCACCAAGATAAATATAGGAAAAATCCAAAAAAGCATTTAGCTCGAACGTAAACTGACGGTCGGCTGGACGTGTGCCAAGTAGCAGTTTCTGTTCGATTCTTGACTCTCGACGTTCATAAAACGTCGAACGAATGCACCATCGCACTCTCTCGTCGGTGCGAATAAAAACACCCACTAAACTGCCATAAAGACAATCTTTGTCAGAAACAAAGTGGAGATATTCTTTTCGAACGACGTGGTCGGCAAAGTCATGGAAGTTTTCATAAAAATGCAAATTCAACCGCAACGTATTGCCGCCAGTCTACGTCTGCACTCAGTACTCCTTCATTAAATGTAAATTCTTTATCACGCTCTTTTGACTCGTTCACTGTTAGTTATTAAGGCATACAACAGTGCCGACATCCGACACGACTTTTCATTACAATTTCAACTTTATTCTCCCGAGGCTAGATTACATTCTTTCTTGAAAGCTCATCGGATTATTACGCACGCAAAAATGTACTTACTATTCATTTTATTTGTCACATCCGCAGCATTTTAATTATTACAATACTTGTGTTGTGCCTTCATTTTAAACTTAATATTAAAAAATATTGCATCCAATTTGTGTTACTTTGCAGCAAAAAACGTGGTAAAAAGTATTTGGGTTCATGTATGTATGCGGTACAGTGAGTTAAAATCCACATACCTCCACTGAAAAGGGAGGATCCTCCGACCAGACGGTTGTTGTGTCTGGTGGGCAACTGCCCAAAAGTTGATATTTGGATTTTATAGGTTCCAATCGCATGGAGAACATTGCTTGCGCGATGTAGGATTTCGTTGGTAGTTCGACGCTGACAGGATAGATGGCGTTGCGGTTATTTTTGTTACCGTCAAATTTCGCTTCTTAGTTTTTCATGTGGAGGCATTGATACCGATACATATGTTGGTTTCATGCGTTTGACTTTCTGCTGGCAAGAAATCTAATTATTAATGTAATGGCTAGCATGTTTTGATATTTTATTACTTAATTGTTGTTCTGTATCTTTGTTGTGGATTACTAATACCAGTTATACAATAATGTACAATAATTTTAATAACAAAATTAACTATTATTGTAGTCTGAAGCATTAAAATTTAAGTTGTTGAATAAGATTCGAGCTATATCGGATAGATAGAAAGTTGTCCTACAAACCTACATTTTGCGTCCTTTTCTGAGTAGTTCATAGTTTTACCGTATAACAAAAGACCGTCCCAATACATCGAAGTACTCAAGCAATATCCCATCTCGAACGTCATAAAACTTCACATTTCAAGCGCATCTGCATCAAAATTCCATTCGACACCCACCGTCATATTTTATCCCTTTTTATCACAACCGCTTGCATAAGTACGAATAGTATTCTTTTTCAATGACAAAGATTCGCTTTCTGAATAGCAAAAGCGGTGAATCTCACTTTTTCAAGAGGCAAGGGTCGTTTCGTTTATCGATCTCGTATCGCGAACGCGCTAGGAATCCCAATCGAGTTTTCGATAAAATTTCTGAGACTCTGAGACGAAGATCTTTTTCCTTGTGTATATTTTTTTGGTGCAGCACTTAGAATGTAAACGTTTTGATCAGACTAGTTTATCTGTTGTTTGACTGTTTAGGGAAGAGTTTATTGTTTTGGTAGTGAATTTTGATGAGTAAGATACATTGGGCGTTTCATTCATGAGTTAATAACTCGTTGGAGATTAATGTAGTGCGGTATAGTTTCTCAGGACGTTGGGGGATTTTTGCTAACTAATAATTGCCAATTATTCTATGGGGTCTTGATATAAACTAAACAATATTATATAATGTTGTTATGTACTATGTACTTCCTCTTTATGATGTACACCACTTAAGTTACAGAAAAGGTAGATGAAGGTAACATTAGGGTCACATAATTGGCTGCCTTAAATGGTTTATGGTGAAAGCCGCAGGAGTCCGCTGGTAGCGAGATATTTGGAACCAGCCAGTTCAATAGGCTGAAATAATGATAAATATTATGAAACAGATTCATAACACCCACCAGAAAAAAACAGGCTGCATAATTTGACTTTCAAAGTTGTTTTAGATGAAAGTCTAGTCTTCGTGATTTCTGTTTACTAGCATTTTAAATTTCAAGAAAAACACTGGAAATAATGCTTGTCATGTCTCAGGGAATGCTAAATGGCTTAGAGCCCGTAACGAACTTAATCAGAAGAAAAGGGAAGAGAAAAAAGAAAGTATCTATTTTTCAAAAGCAAAACTTGTAGAAGGGAGGCACGGAGAAGGCTTTTTGCAGAAAGGACTGTTACCACGAATATTGTTGTTATAAAAGATTGCTAGTTATGTTAGTCAATAGCAATATGCTTGGTGAGAAACATACACTCTTATGTTTCTACTCAAGCACTACGAAAACGCGAAAAATAAATAGAATAGAATGGAACTGTGATTCTTAAATGCAAAATCCAAACAGCATCATTCAGTAGTTTTCAAACCTATCATAATCATGATTTCAGTTGAAAGACGTACACTAGTGGACATACTTAGGTCTCCCCAAAGAGGCGCCACATTGATCGGTCGTGTGCATCTCGCATCGCTTTGTCGGTGACCTTGGTTCTCCTGCGGATATCTTTATTCCTGATTTGATCACGCAATAAATCTTCAAGCCTTTCCATTCCACATCTAAAAACTTTCATTTAAAACTATTTACCGATTTTTCATTTCACTCGAGTTAGATATTTCTCAACAGAGTCAGGGTGGTCTTCACATTGTGAAAACCTTTCTAGGTACTAAATTATTCTGTGACATTTATTCTATGCGTTGTGTGTGCAGCAACATTTTCAAAGCGTCCACACACGTATACCAGCAAATAAAACCGCATTGAAATGTTTAAACTGAAACTTGAAACCCGGAACCATGTGTACTTTCGTTTTGGAGTCTTGAGTTTAAGAAATATAGAACAAGTTGCTTTTATATTATTTTTGTACGTTGAGTTGAAGCATTTTGCTTTGATAAAGGTTTATCTCTTTCTGTTTTCAATCTTGTCGAGTTTTTTGTGTCTATCGTAAGCAAATACTTTTGCTGTCCTTCATTATGTAGATATTAAAAGTAAGATTTTTTTTTATTGATGAGTCGTTCTAGCTGTAGAAAATCTCGGAGCAAAAAATTCCAACATTCCGATGTGAGACCTTGACCTCTGAAAAATTTCAAACGCAATAAATTTATAAAGACTTTTTCATTCCTTTTAATTCACGAAGACGTAAACAATTAGTAATAATATGTAAAACACATAGTTCACTGTGAATCAGATTACTATGAAGAAAAATGGAAATTAAACTCTGACATCAAGAAATGATATAGGGATATCGCATTCGATGAAATTCCTCTGACAAATACAATTATTACAAACGACCACGTTTCAGTAACTTCCTGAACTAAAGCCGTGCAATTGGACAATTCACCTGTCGTTTACCGTTCCCGTCTATTCGCTATCATGTTACCTTACCGAAGAGTTAGTGACTCTTCAAAGTCTTAGATACGAAAACACTGTGCTCTAACTGAACCACGAAGAGGCCCAGTAGTCAACTCTGTCCCTGTAGAAGAAAAACACTAATATGATTTGAAGAAATAGAAACAATCATATAGATTTATTTTTTATAGTTTCTCGACAAGAGATCTACTTCTTTCAATATCGTTTCCCTGGAATTTTGTGTTATGTACAGCGCACTAAAAGGTGATATTTTGGGGTTTAAACTTCAGAATAATATATTTTTTCAAAAGTCTTGTATCTTTTAATTCACAACATGTGGGGCTTAGCAAGTTTAACAAATTTTGACATATCCAGCATCGACGATATCTTTGAAAAATCATAACTAAACTGTAGGCGTCATGAATCTACTATTAATACATAGCCGCAAGCCATGCTGCTCCAATTTGTTCCAATTCCAAAGTTTAAACAAACTTTGTGCGAAACTTTGCATGATTCCCGTGATTAAATCGATTTCGGATTGCCGGTGAAATTCCGAAACTGCCGATTCGTCGTTAGAAGTAAACGGCTCACCGAAGTTTCGGCACGTAAAATTTTAAATCCGAACATTATTCGGTTTGGTGCTAACTTTATTTTGGTTCTAATTCTAGAAGTTTTGTGTAGTTATTTTTTTTTCCATTTTCGTGTCGTTGTTGAAATAGTGAGAGATGGTTTTTCAGTTTACAAACTTTTTTGTGTGTATGACTTGCGCATTGCTGATATTCTTCGCACTATGACGATGGTGGCGCTTTTTTTAATGCATATGACTGCGAATTTCCACTTTTGAGGGCTTTCTGCTTAACTGAACTAACTTTTACATTCGAGAAAGCAGATTGTTTTGTTGTGTCAGGTAAGCGAATTTTCCATTCAATACCGAACTACTAAGCCAATTACTTATAACTAAAACACAAATAATTTTATGTGTGCAGAAACGTCTAGCAATAAACCTTGCCTAGGTTTCAGATAAATACGGTCACAAACAAGTCAAAATGAAAGTCAAAGAAGACTAACCTAATTCAAGTATCTATCTACATCACACCTCCCATTGACCGTCGGTCTCAATCCCAACAACAGAATCAGATCTGGACCAAACTTGAATTCGAACAGTTTCACTAATAAAACTAAATAAAAAAAGAGTTGGTAGAGTTAGCCGACAGAATTTGTGATAACGTTCTATTCAGTCAAGTTTGCCTGCAAACTCGAAGAAACTGTGAATCTAATACTTTGTTCAATCACGATATTTTTCAGCGCTCCAAATTCCATTAACGGTTTTCTTCTTATTGTTTTAAAACGTAGCTCTGAAATACTGCAATGGATGGCTAAGTTAAATTTTATTTCAGGTTATTTTTGAGGTATGGTTTATACGAATTTTCTTCTAGACTAGATGCTAAATTGGTGTTTTATAGGCGCTAAATTTACTGACATCAAAATGTTTTATTTGGTTCTAAAGTTAGTTGTTGACATGAAATTCTTAGACATCGTAAAACGGGTTAAGTAATTAGGCTTAAAGTTGTAGCTTGCTACAAGATGTAAGTAATTTTTACAAACTTTATCTTAGAGGATTAGAGAGGTAAGGAAAGGCATAGATGTCTGTAGGTAGATAATGTTGTACGTGACCCTTTTTATTTCCAAATATTTTCATTTTAGCTCACTAATATTGACTACGCGTACAGTACACAGTCCTTTAAATAAAATAGTAGTTTGGTAAGTAATTTAGAAACCACAAACTGAAACTGCATCCCATTTAAATTGGATGGTCCCGCTAAATTGTTTGTCACAACATTAATTCACGATTTGCACAGTAATCCAACTAATCGTATTCGTAATGACGTCACAGCCTGGCACATGTGTCGACTGTCGGTCGACAATTCACTTATCTACGAGATATATCCCAAGAGTAACACGTGAGACTTTTGCGTCAGGCGCAAATGAACTTATTGTGGGGGTATTACCCGTACCATTGAGTTTTCCGATTTTTTAAACTCGTTCGGAAAAAAATTGCGGTTCATTTGAGGGTTTTTAGGTGTTTCTTATTTTGGACACGAAAGTCAATCTTATTTATAGTTATTATTTAGGTTTCTATCTTTAGACAAGGAGTGTTTTTTATAATCATTGCTAACGCATTGCGTCCTTAATGCGTTATTGAAACTTTTCGTTTAATTTCTAAAAGATAGGGTTTTCCGCTCTTAAAAAGTATAAAAGTTGCAAAATAGATTAGGGTTTGAACCTTCAAACCCTAATCTAAATCTCGTTTAATTAATCTCGTTTTGTTGAGAATCAGGTGATTCTTTCAGTCACAAATACCTACTCAACAAAACGAGCTAAAACTCGATCCGAAATTCTCGGTATAAACCGGAAACTTATGAACAAACAACCAAAATAATTTGCCTAATCTTGGAATCGATTTCAGAAACTCACGCTCAACACCACTCTTGCCGTTTCAGAGTTTCAGACCAATGGAGCCTTTGAAATTATTTGCTTGTAACAGCAGTGCTACCAGGGTTCCATGTCACGTGTGCAGGTTTACAATTCACTTATCTCAGAGTGAGATCCCAAGAGTAGTACGTGAGACTTTTGCGCTAAGTGTGAACGAAGTTATTGTGGATCAAATTGAGCAGATGATTTTTTCTTCTTTTTCGTTTTTTTTTTGTGTTGTAAGTATTCTAAATAATTTGAGTGTTGCGTCTGGAATTTTGGAAAAGGATTAGCTTTACAGATTTTATTTTACCTTGTGTGGAAAATTACATGTGTTATTTTTATATTATTTTTGTGACTGAGAATGCTAACAGCCCGTGCATCAATAAATCTAATGCCGAGACCTTGCTAAATTCTATGACTTCCTAATATAAATATAATAAATCCTTAGATACCTTCTGATTATGAATATTGTAAACCGATTTATGGCCATTAATTTGCCTCTTTAACAAGATACTCGTTGGTAACTAAAGAGATACTTACCTTTTAAAATTCATAGAGGTGTGACGTTATAAACCCAGTCCTTACTTATTTATTTAAAGCACATATTTCATTAGACGCAGTAACTACTAAGTTTCATAGCGAAGTAAACAAAGTAGCACAATCTCGAAATTAGCTAGACACGGAGCACTTAAAAAAATATTATTCAAAGAAATTACATTCCCCAAGGAATATTACGTTGGCTCGTTTCTTTTTATACCGAGGTAAGTTGGCTGCAACATTAGTTTGTGGAGTTAGCTGGTTTCCTTCGTCCAAAAGTGGGGTAATATTTTCCAAAGATAAATTTTAAATGCTCCCGGTTTTGCACACTTAGTTTGTTAGATTATAGCGTCGTTACACAATTTATTGCTTTCGTGTGTTGTAATGTAATATTTAATGATCTCTTGTTTCTTTGTTACTTCGGTTACAATGTTTCAGATAAGGTTTATTCGAAATCTGCGAAATAGGTATTCTGGACTTTAGTGTTCTGTGCGCAGTAAAGATGCAATTAAACGCACTTGACTGCCGGAGTCGAGTGTTTTCCATTTGCAACATTTGTACGATTACAAGAAAGTACACTCAGCATGCTCGTTAAATTTTATTTCGATAGTTAAGTTAAAATATTGAAAAATTTGCAAAACCATTACTAAAACGAATTGGAGCGACAATAATAATAAATTCCAATGCTCCAATTGGCATTCAAATTCATTAGTGCAAAAAAATCGGATCGACGGAAACACATTCGCACGTGGCCAGTTACGATCTGATGGAAAAATCCAAATATTTGGTGGGCCCGTATCCTAAAATTTAAATACAGAATACATCAAATATAATGGCTATAATCGCATGAATCGTACGAATTAACTCGACAAACGGACGGTCACCGAGGCTACATTGATAGCGGATGGCATCAAAACTTCGACCATGTTGCCCAGAAAAATAAAAATGACGTAGAATTAATAACTAGCTTCTGAGGATGTCGTACAAATTGATTTAAAGCAACCTCGATCGGATTTTCTCAGGATTGGTTGTGGATTTTTCTGGGACTCTAGACCACTATAGATTATTCAGTGATAGCATTTGTCGGAATGCCAATATGTATCGAATTAGATCCGTGACCTGTTGGACCTACTCCTAAACGTTTTAATTGTTCAACAATTGTAATTGTTAACAAAAATGACACTATACACTGTGTATCTTCTGCATTTTATAGTCAGACTAACTGCTGCCTGCGGCTGCGCTCGCGTAAACATCAAAAATTATCCCAAGGGAACATCCTTCCCTTAAAAAAAATTATCCTATGTCCTTTCCCGGGACTCAGACTATCTCTATACCAAATTTCATCTGAATCGGTTTAGCGGTTTAAGCGTGAAGAGGTAACAAACATACACACACAGTCACAAACTTTCGCCTCTATAATATTGGTGTGATGATGATAAACGTTTTGGGAACACATTCATTGTGCATACAGCTATACAGCTAAGGAGTGGAAATCCTTGCCAGAGTTTGTGTTTCCTGATAGCTACAACCTGGGAGTCTTTAAGTCAAGAGTGAACTTATTCACTCTTACTTCAAGGCAAGCGTGCTCCATCTTCGACCATATCATCGCTTACCATCAGGTGACTATCAATAGTAAAAAGCTTCATCTTCATAAGATGCACAAGATACTTTACAGTACCTACCTAAATAGGCAATGAGTCATAAAATTAACAAAAATAAACAATTGTCAAACGTTCATTTGTTCAATCACTTAGACAAAAGATTCCAAGTACGCGATTTTTCGTCGCTTTCATAGCGGCTCGGCTACTATACATCGCTGGATTTTCTCTGGTATTTATTTTAACATCAGCTTAAACCCTGACGTACGATTACGACTGCGAGCTACACTGACCGTAAATATTTGTTAAAACACGAATAAACATTGTAAATAGATTACTGGATTAGGTCACTGGATACACTGAATTGCAATATATTTACTATAGTAATCATTAAGCTGTTTTTTACCGAGGGCCTTTTATCCTGAAATATATTATTATGTTCGAAGGTATTCGATTTTTTTTTAGCTCGTGGCTAAATAATAACAGCCGCATGGGTCGATCTTTAAGGTTAAGCAACGCTTGCCGAGGTTGGTCTGTGGATGGGTGACCATCTTAACATACCGAGACTTCTCCGTGCATCGGAAAGCACGTTAAGCCGTTGGTCCCGGCTGTCATTGGTAGATTTTTGGCAATCGTTACGGATAGTCAGAAGCCAGATAATCTGATACCAGTCTTGCCAAGGAGTACCGTGTTACCCAGTTAATGGGTTGTGGAGGTCTGGTAGGCAGCCGCTCCACGTAAAATACTGGTTGGCTGAATCCGGTTTGACTGGAAGCCGACCCTAATATAATTGGGAAAAGGCTAGGCAGATGATGAAGGTATACGATTTTCATTAACCTTTCCTTTGATGTTGATTAAATAGTTTTTTGTAGAAGATTATTATTTTTAGTTGCAATTATGGATTAAAAGGAAAATCTTATTTTCTTATAAGAAACCGCAATAAAAGTTACCTCAACTGTCTTTTATTTGTTAATTGATCCATTTCGCCAATGAAGCTATCGATAAAAATTTCATCATCATCATCATATCAGCCGAAAGAAGTCCGTTGCTGGACATAGTCCTCCCACAAATGCAAAAAATGGCAAATTTATTTTTATTAATAGGTATAATAAATTAATAAAAATAAATTTATTATAATATTTTAAATTAATTTACATACATTTATTATATTTTAAATTAATAAAAATAATTTATTTATTAAATTTATTTAAAAGTAATTAACGTTTTTCCCCTATGAAACTACTAGTTACAATTACAATCGGGAAACTTTAAAAACATTCCTTTTGATGTGAAACTTTCCCTTTGTTTTTCGTCAGTGACAGATTTCCCCTCCATTAGACAAATTGTTTTAAAAAGTTTCCAATCCAGAAAGTTAGCTGGAATAATGAAGAACATTTATCAGAACGTTTGGGATGATCGTGTAAGCTTTGAGAGTTTTGAATATTAAAACTAAAGTGTATTAGAGATCCTTAAGTACTTTGTGAAGAGTATCTGGTGGGGTCTTAAGAGAGATTACAAAACAAGCGTTTTCTTAAAGCCGACCGCTGAATGATTTGATCTGTTTCATCGATTTCAACTGTTGTAGTAAGTATATAATGCTTATAATCGTAAACCTATCTTATGTACCACCTACTTAGGCAAAATATATATAGTGCATAGGGATATCTTGACATTTTTTTAAGGCTAAATTCCTAAAAACTGCCATCAGGTATCTACAATAACGGTGAAGGTATCTACATCAAATTGTACCGTGTGAATAGTTTTGAAGTGTTTCAAGAAATTGGATGAAAAATTATCATCCCCCTTTTACCTCCGTTACTACTGAAAAATCAGATATACTTAATACTTCTTTATCTATAGATTACAGGAAAACCTATAAGAAGTATACGTGTACAAGTACAAAAATGAAATTCGTTTGGAACCATTGACACGCGAGTCCGACGCGCACTTGACCAGTTTTTTTTTTAATTATCAGAATTATGACTGATCGCATGATTAAGTAAACAAATAAACCAGGAATTATATTCAAGCTATAAAAATACAACTAAACAGTTTTTACGCAGTTCAGTATATAAAAATACGATTTTCGCATTGAATATTATGTGTACATACGTAAATGGAAAACCTATCAAGATAACATGCGGTATTTTATAAAGTTTCAGTCCGCTTAAAGTTTTTCAGACATTAATTGGAAATGCATTTCATTTTTGAAAACCAATCTACCTGAACCAGATTACAGTCCCAGCCATTGACGGGATTTTTAAAAATCAGCAAATATTTGATGTTCTTTAATACCAACACATAGTTGAAATATTTTTCAACTATGTGTTGGTATTAATAAGTAATTTTTTTGTGGATTTAACGTTTTTTATATATGCGCAAGTTTTTTCCTACACAAAAATATCACATCTAGATACAAGTGCCACGCAGTTTTTCACACGAGTGCGGATACAGAGAAATAGCGCATGCTTATGAAAAACATGGTCTTATGAGACTTGTACCGTTACAATAAGGGCAAGTGTTTGGGTAAACGTGTTAAAAAAAATAAATCCCATTACAAGCTGCGCCCCGCGGTTTTACACGCGGTTTAAAAGTATCCTATATGTTAATCCAGGGTGTCAGCTTCTTGCATACCAAACTATATCAAAATTGGTCCAGCCGTTTGCGCGTGAAGAAGTAACAAACATACACACACACACTCACAAACTTTTGCCTTTATAATATTAGTGTGATTTGGGTGGCATTAAAGAGCTCGTTTAATCACACAAGTTTGTTACCTTACGTGTAATTTTCCACAATGTACATGTAAGCTTTTTCAAAATTAAAGTGCTTGGTTTTTCCACATCGTCATCATCATCATCATCACCCACAGCCACACTTCGCGCACTGTTGAGCATAGACACTGTTCTGTATAATGCTTGGTGTAGGCTAGTTGACCAAGACATTTTTCATGACTACCCCACTCAACTTTGACAAAAGATCTTAGTAATGAAAACCTGATCAGAACCCTTTTTTTTTTAAGGATGAGAAATCATCAAATGACTTCTTCCGCTCTGGGTGGAGCGCAAGGGCGTGTCAGACTCTTACTGACTAAAACCCATCCGTGTTCCTTCTAAAGCCCTTTGCTTTCCAGGGCCGCGGTGACTCTTTCGAACAAATTCCGCAACCCTGGCAGGCTCTGGCCCTTGTGGGCACCGTCCTCTATGCTGACATCTCTTTGAGGCGCGCGTGAAACACAACGCGCCAAGCCTCCTCGCTCCGGACCATGGATTCAACCAGGGCTGGACGCGAGAGGTTGCCGCCGCCAATCGCCTCGACGAGGACACGGCGGTGCTCAGCCCAAGCAGGGAAGACCTCCACCGTATGCTCCACCGTGTCCTCCGGGCGATCCTCACAGTGCTGACACCCGGGCGTGTCCTCCCGCTTAATCCGAAACAGGTACCTCCCGAAACAGCCGTGTCCGGTAAGTACCTGCGTCAGGCGGAAGGTTAAGACGCCGTGGCGCCTCTCCAGCCACTCCTCAAAGAGGGGCCTTACCGCCGCAATTGTGGCGTGCCTAACCTGATCAGAACCTACTGTTTTAATATTGGAAGACAGTTTTTTTTGTTATAATATTATATTACCTCATGATTTTTGATTTATAGATTCCTTATATCTATCTTATATCTTGCTTATTATTTTGTTAAATATTATTATTATTATTTTTATTGTAATGTTGTGCACGTCTGTAATTGACATAAACACTAGAATAAGACCTTATACAATTTAATATGTCCATGTTTGTGTTGTTGACAAACATGGACAGGTATATAAGGTCTTATTCTAGTGTTTATGACATGTGCCATAAATATATAAATAAATAAATAAATGTCTTTTTCTTGTGCCCAATCCCCACATTCTTGAACCAGCCTCATCCAGGTTCTACATCATAGTGTAGGTATATCAAATAATCCTGGTATATGTTGGTTTAAGTGAAATTAATGGTCTGTACAAAATGATTCGTGGTTGGCTGGGAAACATTGATAAATTTATATGGGAATTAATGATGTAGTGAAAATATTTTGAATCACGAGTTTAACTATCTGCCAACAGTTCAAAGGCGACCTAATGACTATATTAAAAAGTTGACGTATCTATTTCTATTTGAATAAAGCAACATAATTGAACCAAGTAACCGAAAGTGAATTTAGTTTCGGCCGTAACTAATTCATATAGAGCGAAAAGAAAAACTGTTTTGTTTTTACATTATTTTTTGTAATCATCATCATCATCTGCCTGGCCTTTTTCCCATCGGCTTCCAGACAAACCGGATTCAGCTGAATACCAGTATTTTACGTGGAGCGGCTGCCTACCAGACCTCCACAACCCATTAACTGGGTAACACGGTACTCCGGAGCGAGGAGGCTTGGGAAGCGGTCACCTCCTTCTGCGAAGCAGTAATGCTATCAAAGGAGGAGGAGGGCCGCGCGAGGGAAAGGCAAGGCCTTCGCCCCAACCGCCGCAACAGGAGAAGACGCCCCGGGCGTCGGGAGTCGCAGGGCGATCCTCGGCCACCATAGGCGCGGGCCTGCGGACGGCGAGCATTGGGTGGCTCGCTGTCCGATCACCACCAGGCCCGGGTCGATGGCGCGTTGTGTTTCACGCGCGCCTCAAAGAGATGTCAGCACGAAAGATGGGGCCCGCTAGGGCTAAAGCCTGCCAGGGTTGCGGAATCTGTTCGAAAGAGTCACCGCGGCCCTGGAACGCAAAGGGCTTTAGAAGGAACACGGATGGGTTTTAGTCAGTA